>VXBR01009109.1:172733-319666 GCA_013400215.1 Cisticola juncidis | reverse complement strand
GCCGCCGGGAGCGCCGCGGCCGCTGGGTGAGGGATAAGCACCGCGGTGTTTGGAAACTGTTCGGGCAAGTTCCCGGCGTCCGGCCGGGGCGCCGAGCAGCGCGGGCTCTCCCTGCCCCCGCTCCCGCGGCCGCCCTGCCCTGCGCTCCCTGCCGCTGCGGGGATGGGCGGCGGCCCCGCTTCCTAAGGAGCTTTTCGGGGAGAAATAAACCCCACCCAGCCCAAACGCCCNGGTGTGTCACCCACGGGGTCCTGGGAGGAGCTGGCACGGCTGGATGTGTCACCCGCGGGGTCCTGTGCGGGGGCAGCGACATCTGTTGCGCTTAAAGAAGGGACAGGGCGGGGGGAATCAGGCATGATGCCTTGTTGTACCAAGAACCGCAGCTGCTAAGGTATCCATCCATGCATCTGTGGCTAAACCTCGCACCATCCCGGCGTTTTCTTTCGGCGACGATTAGCAAAAAGCCACCAGATGCTCTCAATTTCTACAGAAAAAGCTTCCCCGCTTTTGCCACCTCGGGCTGAGCTGCGGAGGTCTCCAGAGGAGCAGTGAACGCTCCGGAGGCTTTTCGGCTCTGGGATGGCAAAGGAGGAGGAGAACGGGAAAGCTTTCTTCAGGATTTGCATTGATCTACCTGGGTGTAATAGTGTGCGTAGAGACGTGGAGCGTGCCTGCTCCGACGGAGGAAGGGTAAAAGCGACTCTGTGAGGTGCGATTTCTGCAGCGTGGGAGGATCGCACAGTTTCGGTATCTTACTATCACAAATGTCAGGAGATAAATAATGGAGTGAAATTACAGGTGCTATTAAGCCGAGTTTTAAAAATTATAGTATACATATGAGGGAGGGATGGAAAGAATAGGAGGAAAGCTGAATAAACCTAATATTGATAGTGAGTTATTTCACTCCATTTAAAGAAACAGCTTCATTTTATTCTTTCTAATAAAGGAAGGGAATTGCATTGGCAGAGGAAGAGTACGATTTTTAAACTAACTGTAGAAATAACAGAAATGTGCAGCCTCAGTCCACAGCAGGGTATAGTAAATGGGAGTGAGAGAACATCTGCATGTGGAGAATACACCCATTTAGGTTGCTAGGGAAGAGGCATTTTCTACAGTGGTGTTAGGGAGGAGGAGTTTATTATTTTTAATTTTAATAAGCATTATTGAGATGAGAGGTTTATAGTACTTTTTTGACAGCAACATTCTCAATAATCTTGTAAATTTCTTGAAGTGAATCAAGTAATTTGAGAGGCTATTCTAAAAACTCTTGGGATTTATCGGTATTTTTTTGTGGGAATTCAGTGCTGGGGAACACTTACATCATCAAATGAAGATTGTGGTGCTTGTGAGGGTTACTCTTTTGGCTTGTTTTTAAGAAAAGCATTATTATGTGAGTATTAAATGATTATGATTTTTTAGATTGTTTGGATGGCTAAAGAAAAATTCAGTAACTACATTTGGATCATCTGCTTTGGAAATACTGAAATTCCTAGGTTCAAGATTTATATTTTGAAGGATATAAGAATGACTGAAGCCTTTTCTTTGAGAAGGGCTGGTGTTTAAGACTGGAGAGAGGGAACTGTGCTGTATTTGTTCTGTTACAGAAAATCAGAGCAGTCTGAGAACAAGTAGCAGACAGCCACCCCCTCCCCCAGCCCCGTACGTTAGGAGCTTATGAATGTCATAATTATCTACCAGGGCCAAATATTCCCTCTCCTAATTTCACCACAAGGGAGGAGTTTTAACTGGCAGTGCCATTATGCTAAAACAAAAGGATTTTTTTTCTTAACCTTTCAAAGCTGTCCAGACAATTTACCCAGCTTGAATTAGCTTTGCCTTAATAAAAATTGAAACAAAATGAAACAAAACACACACACAGACTCCCCGCCATTCCACAAACCAAAAAAGAGCATACTGCACTCAGTAAATCTGCCTTTTAAGATATGTAGTGATACAGAAAGCTTCCTCAGTTTTTACCAGTGTATGGGTACTTTGACTTGAAGTGGATGAAATGGACATCTTCCCAAATTTTACAATCCTATCTGTTTTACCACTCTGCATAATACACATTTCTTTAGGTTAGCAATTTTTTTAAGTTACAGTAGAAGTTGCATGTTGAATTTAATTTATTTTGTTCCCATGCAGGAGATTCATAAGAGTGTGTAGGTTGTGCTTCAAGTTTCTTCTTTTCACTGCTTTGATAAGGAGTTTCTTCTCGTTTTTCCTGAAGAGTTTGTCTTTACAAGTATTATAAAAGGACTGCTTGTTAATAAGGAACATTCCCCAAGGGAGATACCACATAAGAAGTGTCTTATTCACCACCAGTTTGGAACACTGCTTTTTTCTGCTCTTTTTGTAGTGAACCCAGGACATTTGGATTTTTTGAAATCAGTGATTTTGCTTACTGGATTAAGTGGAACTACTATTTTACTCTGATTCAACTCTGAAATCTGAAGCAGATCCTGAGACTTCATCCAGACATTGTTTTCTACTACCAATTGATTTGTACAGTTGCATTAAGATTGAAATACAGCTGTTATCTTCTCATTTTCACCCTTTTAAAACAATCAAAAATCTGACAAAATCAGGTTTGATTTTTCAATTTTAGGCTACATTCTCCTCTTCAGGTAAATACGAAAATCAAAATAGCTGCCTGAAAATAAACCTGAACTGATGAGGAGCTCTGAAACTTTGACTCAAAAATAGGTAGATGAGAAATATGTAGAGAGCTTTATTTCATGCACTCCCATACAAATGGAATCAGAGTTACTTTTATCATTTGCAGTAGCTCTAAATCATGAAACATATGAACGATAAAGTCATAGGCATAGAGCCTAAAGTCTTGTCTAAGAGGTTGAATAGCATCATTTGGACTTTGCCTTTTATAGCACAACACATATTTATTTAGATAACTCATTATTATTATTATGGAAATGCTGCTGGATTGTTAAGACTAATTTATGTATTATTTGCTTTTCATGGCCACCTTCTTCAACAATTTTTTTAGAACAAATGCAGTATTTGTTTGCCCTTTCACTGACCTTTTCATTGAGGCACCTTTCACAAGTGGTTCATTTTTACTTACTGATTTTCTTTCAGTTTACTCCAGTAATCCCACAGTTACATTCAGCACATGCCATTTGATTCCAGTACAATTGAGTCAAGTTAATAGGACATTTTGGGAAACACGTGTTTTAACTTCACTGTAATTTGTGTCTGTGAGTTGAAAATCTATGTCTGAAGGAGTAGGATATGAACTTCTCCAGGTAAATGATTTGGATAATGGCTGCTATTCAGATTTTAAACAGTTTATATCAAATAATTCATGCCAGATGTTTTATTTGTTTACTTGGGTTGGTTGGTTGTTTGTCTTTGGGGTTTTTTTGTGGGGCATTTTGGGTAGGTTGGTTTTTTTTTGGGGGGGGGGTTCTTTTGTTTTTTTTTAGCATACATATTAGCCTTATGAAATAAGGGCTGTATAACTGATGAAGTGCATCCCAAAGTTCTACAGGTCATTTGAATCTCATCTTTAATGCCTCTTGAAATTCAGAAATAGGAGAGACCAGAGGAAAAACTTACTAACAACCTGAGGTATTTAAATCTGGAGGCCTGTTGGAGTCTGATAGACTAGATCCAGGCCTACTGGTAATTTATATCTTAACACCAGTTTTTATTTTGACCTAAGCAATTAATGATGACCTAATTCTGACCTAGTGTCCTGGTTTCCGCCTTGGTGTATTTAAACGTTTCTTAGTTTAGGTATTTGACTAGAACATTCAATTTTTGGTTACTAGTTTAAAACTCAGAACAATTTTTAGTATTAAATAGAACGTTCAGAACACTACTTGCTGTTACTTTAAGAATTTGGGAATGTCCAGCTTCAGTGATGTAATTCTGCATTCTTAAACAAAATATTTTTATTGCATTTGTTGCTCAGTTCCTCTTAAAAGTGTGTTTGAATGGATTTGTATGTTTTTAAAGGCTATCAGGGAACTAAACAGTTAACTTAAGAAAGCAAGATACTCTTTAGATGCCTTGTGTTATGCCATAGCATCTTTGATGAGGTGTCTTCAAAAATAAGGGTACCAAGGTTCTTCTTTTTATTACATGCCTAAGGTTTTTCATTATTTGTTATTTATTGACTGACGGTATCATTAATTGAAGAAGATATTTTCTGATTTGTTTTGTTCTAGATGAGCAGAGAATCTACCTTTTAATTTATTGAATACAGAGAAGAAAAATAGGGAGAGTCATTTATCTGGTTACAGCTATTTGTGGTGACATCTTATGATATTAAAATCCCTGTGTACTGGAAAAGAAATCCATGTAAGTGCTAATGAAAGTTATGTGGAAAGGACATAAGAATACAGGTACCAACAATGTTAGAAATCTTTGTGTTCACAAGACTGCCAAGCCTCTGAGTGTCCTGCATCTAGTGTCTCCATGGAAGCACTAAACCAGAGGCTCATTCTTAGCAGGAATTCCAGTGGGTTTGCTGCCCTATGTGAATGCATCTCTTGAAATGGCAGGAGGTAACCAGCTTTTATGTTTGAAATAGCGTGAAATAGACAACACTGTCCATTTATGCTGCTGTAAGGATTTAGGAAATCATGATCAACAGAAAATTTTTCTTTGTTTTTGTGTGTTAGTAACCGGATCATTAATGAATGCATGGGAGCAATTGCCTGAAGTACAGGTCTAATGATCTACTGCAAAATGAGGTATTTAGTACTTAGATATTAAGATAACTCTGAATATTGTGTGGGAAGCACTAGCACAGGATTCACAGAGAAATTGTGTATGTCCCATCCCTGGGATTGGTCAAATCCAGGTTGGGTGGAGCTCTGAGTAACCTGTTCTAATGGGAAGCGTCCCTGCCCATGACAGGAATGAGATGATCTTTAAAGTCCCTTCCAGTCGGAGCCATTCTATGATCATAGCCAAACTCCACTAATTCTTGTCATATAAGAATGTCCATTGACTTAAGTTTGTATTTGAAAGACAAGAAGGACCAGTTCTTTAAAAGCATTTATTTCACTGTCTCAAGTAGGTTAATCTGGGAAGGAAGGAGACAATAAAGTGTATCACCTAAAATTCATTGCAGTTTCTGCCTATTTAAAAACAATGCTAAAAAATTGCAGCCAAAAGCCTGCTGAAATCATTTTACCTGCTTCCTGCCTCTTCTGGAAAAGAAAAAAACGCAGTTGTTTGGTTTCACTTGCTCTTTAATGTGATGTATAAAGATCATTGCAAACAGGATGAAGAGAAAAATAGATTTCTTTCAGAAATCTATTTGGTAAGCCTGAAGATCTACTAATCAAGGGTGTAATTTGTTACCAGTTTTCTTGGACCAAGCATAATCTTGTCTGAAATATCCAGTTTCTGGATGGTTAACATCCAGATAAATTTGGGAAGCAGCATGTAGTACTATGGAGGTTTTATCAGCCTCTTTAGCAGTCCTGCCTATCATTACTGAAATAAAAATTTCCTCTTGACTATACAAGTTCTTTCAAGAACTAGCTTTCCATTAAAAGCATAGATCTTTGATATGTTAATTTATATTCATTTAAGATGTAGTGGCTCTCAGTAAAAAAAAAAAAAAAAATGAGAGGGAAATACAAGTGGCTCATTTTCATTTTGCCAAGTTAAATTTTTCCTTCTAATGAAATTTATATTGTGACTTTAGAAGGCTGCACTGGTTTTCATTTAATGTTCTAATTACCTGAGTAGTATTGCAAAACAGCTGACAAAAGTTGATGAATAACCTCATATTTCAGCAATAGACCAAGCTGTAGCATAT
Organism: Cisticola juncidis; assembly: GCA_013400215.1. Taxonomy (NCBI): domain Eukaryota; kingdom Metazoa; phylum Chordata; class Aves; order Passeriformes; family Cisticolidae; genus Cisticola; species Cisticola juncidis. The sequence goes on along the minus strand of VXBR01009109.1, from coordinate 313,866 downwards.
GAATAACTCATAAGGATACAAATCAAACTTTTCAGGATGGTGTTTCCCATTAGCTAATACTAAACTGATTGTTTGCATTGCAGTTGTAGTCTAAGGAACATTTGGAGCTATGCTCCAAAATTCATACTTGGAAATCACACAAGTCACTGTCCTGGCCAGTTTGCCCAAGAGGAGCCATTTGCAGCATAGTATGAATTCAGATTAGAAACACTCATTGACGGCAATTTTCTTGCTACTAAAAGATTTTGCACCAGATTCAGTCAAGCTGCAAGTAATTTCAAACCCATTAACTTTGTAGACCTTCGTACTGCAGCTGAATTTGGCTTGCATGAACTCAGGTCCATGGTTGAAATAATAAAGTATTTAAAAACAGAAACACATAAAGATGTGATACAGATGGATATAAATAGGAGAAAAGAGGTAATCTTGCCTCTTAGTATGAATAGTTTCTTTAACTGATGATACAATGGTTTTTTTTATCGTAATAGGAAATATGTAATCAAAGTGCAATGGTATTGTGTTAATATTATGACATGGTTATTTTAATTAGTCAAAGCAGAATAAACTACAGATCCAGTGTAGTTTATTTATGGGGAAGAGGATAGCAAATGGGGATATATTAAATGTACTGGAGACCAGTTATCTGGAGTATCATAATACAGCATTTTTAAGAAGTCCTTGGACGTAACATACTTGTAAACTAATGTGCTTACTGGATCAGAAAAAGATTGATGTACTTCAGTGACCTCAACAGAGACTCAGAGGGAGTCATAAAGTGAGTACAGAACAGTAAGGGTGTGATACTTCTGTCAGTGCACCTACAGTGTTCAGGGATATGTCAGGTTATATCTGTGTGATCTTCCTTAATAATGTTGGCAGTTCTTTGTTGTGTGAATTTGTTCTTAAATCTGCCAGTACTTTGATCAGCTGGGTGTGCTGTGTCAACAACTTAAACAAGAGAAAAAGAAGTCTGAAAAACTAATGTTCCTTAAAATGTGGTGTTGTAAGCAGTCGAGTCATACCAGCTCTTTACTTGATTCTTCTGTGGCATTCATAATTGCACATAACAGAGAAGATGCTAATGTGATGGACTCAGAGCTACAAGTTATATGTATGGGTTTTCCAGTGAATTAAATACGTGGGGGTTTTTTGTTTGTTTGTTTTTTGCTTAGTAGTCAGTTCCCTAATTTTTTAAAGCACTTCTTTTCCTACCCTTTCGGTAATAGTTATTTTAATGTAACAAATGGTAATGTGAAGTACTGAATTTTAAGGTGATCTGCATCAGGCCAATTGTGAAAAAGCTTCTTTGTAAGTATCTCTTTTGCACTATAATCAGTGTGGCAAGTTGTGCCTTACAAGGGGGTGAGGGCTAAAACTGGTCTATCAGTAATCCTGGTGAAATAAATGCTGAGAGAGATTTGATTGCTAGAAAGATGATTCCCAGAGATGAGATTATGGAAAGAGCAGAGGTACTTTAAAAGAAAGCTTGATACATGAGTAAATGGATATAAACTGATTTAAAAAAAACAAACACAAAAACAAACAAACAAAAAATCCCCCAACCCTTCAGGATGAAAATTAATTTCTTACCAAAAAAGCAGTGACTCTGGAGCGTACGAACAGGAGGGAAGAAATATTGTTAGTCTTAAAATGGTTTAGAATCATAGAATGTCCTGAGTTACAAAGGACTCACTATGATCATGTATCCAAGTCCTGGCCCTGTGCAGGAGATCCCAGCAATCCCACCACGTGCCGCAGAGCATTGTCCAAATGCTCCTTGAACTCTGTCAGGTTTGGTGCTGAGGCCACTTTCCCGGGGAGCCTGTTCCAGTGCCCAGCCACCCTCTGAGTGAAGAACCTTTTCCTGATATCCAAACTGAACCTCCCCTGGCACAGTTTCAGGCCATTTCCTCGTCCTGTCACTGTCACCACAGAGAAGAGATCAGAGCCTGTCCCTGCTCTTCCCCTCCCAAGGAAGCTGTAACTGCACTGAGGTCTCCCCTCAGTCCCCTCCAGGCTGAACAGACCAAGTGACCTCAGCTGCTCCTTACTCAGCTTCCCCTCCTGACCCTTCACCATCCTCGTTGCCCTCTATTGGATGTTCTCTAATACAATGGAATTCCTATATTGAGTTAGTGAAAACTGCATATAGCACTTAAAGTGAGGCTGCACCAGTTCTTACAAAGTGCAGCCTTAAATTCTTTGCATTTATTTAATTTTTTTTACCATAGTAATAGTGCATTACAAAGATAACATTGCACAACATTTAAACATGTTTTTTGCTCATCACCTGAATGATCTGGTATGAGGGATCTCTATTTTGCAATAGAATCTTTGATTTTGCTGCTCTCTGTTTGGTTTTTTGTTCTTGAATTCTAATTTTGTAAATCTTATCTTATCCATCTTGGAATTTAAGATGAATTATATCCAGCTGGGCATTGCTGCTTGTAATAAATAATGCAGCAATTCATGTACTCCTGTGCTTTCTCTGTTGGGGAACAATACCCAAATTCAGAGTTAAGCAAAAGGTAATGCTGAATTTTCCCAGTGGAAGCTGTCTGTGGTATAATAGGAATGCCACATCTCCAGACTTTTATTTTCTTTCATTTTAAGAAAACAATGTTATGTGAGATGAGTTCTCCTAACAGAACTGTGCGCACCCTGCAGCCACGGAACTCCCACTGAAGTCGAGTGTTTCAGGGCTTGTACTGATTGCACTTTTCAGGTTTGATTGAAGCTTTCAGGAGTTGTATAAACCCCATATGGGTGTGTGGGAATTCTGATTCAGTAAAGAATAGAAAAATCAAGCTCTATCTTTATGTATATTTAAGTAGTGGGCATGTTTATAAGTAGCGCTGAAAGGGTGTGGGGCTAATCCAAGAGCACAGAAGAACTGGAAACTAAAGGGGTGTTCTGGTGTGCCAGATTCTAGTCAAGAGATAAAATGCAAGAGACAAAAAGGATATTTTTCTCTGTGATTTTTAATAATAAATCCAAAGATACATTGTAAATATTGTAAACTACTGATTTCCTTCTCTCCCTCTGGGAACTCATGCAAAAAATGCAATTAATCATCATGACCATTTAGCTGCAGCCCAGGCTATAACTGTGTTGGGAGATTGTACCATTCAGTATGAAAATTCATCATTCAATTCATCCCATGGTTTTGCTTGAGTGTTTGAGAGTTTTGATTTACTTGTTTGTTTTGGTCTGTGGCTTTTTGACACTGGTCAAAATTGTTCTTTAGATGTTCAGTATTCAGGTCGTGCCTGCAGGTCTGTAAGTGCCACTCTCTGAGTGATCAGATCTGTGGCCTTGAGCCAGTTTATGGCAATTCCACACGTTGGGTTCAACAGCTTTTAGCATTTAGTCAAAATAATCCTTTCCAGCACCTATGCATTGCTATTTTGTGAATTAGAATTCTGTGTTTGGATTATATAGCCTGTGTACATATAAAATTAATGTTGCTGGGTTAAGAACTCTCTGAGGTGGCGTTTTCTATACAGTTCTCCTAAACTTATGGTAGGTTTACTCTGATTTTACTTTTATAAAGAAAATCTATAGTTTTACTGTCATGATAGTGGTTTTCAATATCATGAATGCATGCTACAGTTCTGAGTGCATGGGTTTTGTATTTACTACTAATTTTAAAAATAATTTTGATCTTGCATTCAAATTTCTCTGTCATTTGCAAGCATTAGTTTACATCAAAAGATTCTTATCTGTTCTAAAATCTCAGGAATCACCTTTTTCACTCTCTGCAGCCCTTTGCACCACACTGAAAGCCTTTTATTTTTCAGTGGTCTTAGGTACACAAATGAACACTTTATCTGTTGAATAAGAGAGCAGATATGGCTGGGAAAACTATTAAATAAAAAATAAAAATGGTCATGAAAAGAAATAGACTTCTCTGTGAATCGTGTATTTTGCATTTTTAATTACATGTGATCAGATTTAGGCAAAAGCCAATCAACTGCAACTAAGTAAACCCAGAATGTGTCCCTTTCAAGGGAAAAGCCCTTCTGCTGTTAGATGGAGTTCTGATTTCTGTTCCTCTGTGCTCATTTTAGATAGGATAGATAACTGTAGCCATTGACTGTTCCAGAAAATTAAAAGAGACTTCTTCATCATGTAAATATTATAAAAGCTATTCTAAAGAAAACTTTTTTTATGTGTAATTAATGAATGTTGCCATTGCTTTGTTGCACCTTAAATATATTTGTGACTATTTTTCAGACTGTGGAGCTCACTGAGGAGTGTTATCACAGGTTTTTAGATACTCTTAGTCTTCAGACATGTACGTCAATGAAGGAAGTACAGCAATAAAAAGCATTTGTTCCTAACTACACCAACTCTATTTCCTGTCACCTGCAGATATTAAATAAGTAACATCCTTATCTGTCTTCCTGTAGAAAATCTGGTTTCTGCAGTGATGGTCTGGTTTTACCTATAAAAATGGCTGGAATATCTAGTTATTTTCATGAACATTTGATAAAAAACAAAGTTTTGTAACAGGGGGAGATGGAAACTCAAGCAGTAGGGAAGGAGGAACATTGAGTGTTTGTTGAAGGTTCATATTTTCCTCTAACAAGAGATGCTTCTTGGTCAGGGGTGGGTGTTTGTTTAACAGTTTGTTTTGGGTTGGTTGGGTTTGTTTGTGTGTTTGGGGGTTTTTTGATGTGTTTTTCCACTGTTTTTTAAGGGGTGGGGCTGCTAAAACAAAGTGTTCTGTTTTCATAGTCCAAAGGTGTTTTTATGGAATCACAGGATTGTTAAGGTTGTCAAGGACCTTTAAGTTTATCAACCATCAACCTAGAATCACCACCATGTTCACCACTAAACTGTGTCCTCTGCCATAGTCTCACATTTTTTGAATGCTTCCAGAGATGGTGACTTCACCACTTTCATGGGAAGTCTGTTTCAGTGCTTTACAGCCCTTTCCCATGATTTGCTTTCGTATTGAAAGCATCTCACAAAGTTTCACATAGCACTCATAAGACTGGAAGACAATCCCTCATCTTAAAATTCTGTTACCTGATGTTTTTCTGAACTTCAGTCCTAAGAATATCTGCACCTGTCTGTGACAGAGAATTAGTAAAACAGCAGAAATGAGAATATAAGCTTTTCTAAGCAGCTGTTAGGAAAAAACTGCATAGTGAAGCAAAAGCTACTTCTCACAGTAAGCACTTTTAACAAAAAAAATTGTATTGTTAGTGTGAGTTTAATTTTTCATGAAATACCTTTGTGTAAGGTTTAATTCCTACCTAAATAAATATTTGCTTGTTTTGTTTGAGTTTTTTTGGTTTTTTTCTTTGTTGTTGTTGTTGTTGTTAGTGGTGGTGGTGGTATGGGGTTCTTGGGGTGTTTTGGAGTGTTTTTTCTTTTTTTCTTGCCTTTACATTATAGAAGTACTTTTCCTACTCTCTTACAAGAATTAAAATACGAGTGAAGTCATGTCCTTATGGTATTTTCTTCTTTAATTGATGTGAAGTGAAGCCTAAAGAAACTTGAAAAAAGTCAGAGTCCATCATGAATCCAGAACTGAACTGATCTCATTTCAATGCTTTAACAGTCACTCTGCTTTTATTTTATAATGTGATACAGAGTCCAAACTGACATGAAAATATGTGCTGATTGTAAACTGGTTTCAGTGTTATTCTTTGGTGCTGTGCATGCTGATTCCTGGAGCTCTGTCTCAGATGGGCCTAAGCTCAGGCTGGAATTGACTTGGCATTTCTTTAGAATTGGGATACTAAGGACTATCCCTCAGAAATTTTTATTTAAATCTGCAGATTAGCGAGGGGAATGCTCACTGGTTCTTTTTAAGAAACCAGAAAATCAAAATAGAAATGTACTTTTCGGTGGGAAAATATATTGGGTGGGGGGCGGAAATTACAGCACAAAGCTAAAAAAACACCCTACTGTGAGTGAAAACAACTGGTGAGACATGTATTTAAGTGTTCATTTCCCTCTCACTATTCTGACACTGCATCAGAAATTACTTTCTTATGGTTTTGAAATAAGAGCTCTCAGCATGTATCTCTTAGAGGAATTAAATACAGTAACCAAAGTGTTGTACTTCCATGGCCAGCCAGGCTGTTTTGGTGTTCTAAGCTGGTTGTGAATGCTGGACTGGTAATGATTCAGGTGCATAAAATTGGGTGAGAAAGATGTTGCCAGTATTGATATGTTCAGAGACTGACCAAACTTTTTTCTTCTTTCCTGCAAACTCCATTTACTAAAATTGCCAGAATGGATATCTGTAGTTGTGGTTTTATATCTTTTGGGAGTGAAAGTGGACCTGCTTTTGTCTTCCTGAGTTTTGTTTCCATTTAAATACAGGGGACTTGGTGTTACACAGCTGTCTCTGTATGATCCACAAACATATTGAAATACTAATGAAAAATTATATACTGATAATATTAGTTTAAAATATAGAAATAGTTAAATAATTCTGTCTATTTAATCATGTGATAATGTTCTAAAAAAGACAATATTGTTACTTAGGCAGGTGTTTTGAACAAGCAGTTTATAGGGTGCCAAATGCTGGTGCAACCCTTTGTTGTTTCTTTAATCCCACAGTAGAAATGGGGAGTGCTCTGGAATGTAGATTGGAATGCACTTTTCCTGATCCCTTAAAACAACTGAGAGAAAAGAGTAATTAGAGGGGCAAAATTTATGTGTCCCCTTCACTGTTTGTACACACAAGAGTTTATCTATTGCCGTAAATTGGATTGGCTGAATAAACAGCAGCATAATTTATTTAGAGTTAGGTCTAAAAGACTTTGAAAAGAACAGTGGAAGAACAAGAAGGGGGTTGTAAAGAGAAGAGAGGTACAGAGAATGCAGCTGTACTTTTGTACAAGTAACTGATGTAACTCATATATATTGATGTATATAATTGTAGCGGAATTTCTTTGTGTTTTAACCATTGGCAATGTAGAGAGGTGGGGATGTAACACTTCAGTAAAAGCTTTAAACCTGTATGGAAGGGCTGTTGAAAATGCATATTTTATATCTTAAATCAATCATATTTCATAAATTCATAGAATCAGTTGCCACCTCCTTCTGCTGCTCTATGAATATTTGCCCTTGCACTTCTTCCTCAGTTGACTTGGACAAATGACAATGTGCCTTTGAACTGTATATATATATAGTTGTTTCTTGAAAGTCAATAACATAACTTCTGTATAACTATTGTGGTGCTTGGATGCTGTTCAGTGTACATTCACTTAATTACTGGATGGAATTTTTTGGGCAGCTTTCTTTGCTTGCAGCTGTGGCCATGGCATAAGAGGCACACACGTGCCCCTGCACTGCTTCTGCAGAGGTCTCAGATGCACTGCTCCCCTCCTGGCTTCTGCAGGGTTAAAATAAAACTGCTTTTCTGGTTTTGTGTAGGGGTTACTCAGATGAACAAAAGTAGAACTTACACTAACACAAACAAGAAAAGTTATGATTAAAATTGATGGCATGTATCACTGGAGTAACTCAACAGAAAGGCAGTGCATCTTGCTCAGAAATGCAAACACTTTTCTGTGTGTGTACAGAATAGTTTTAATTTCCCTATTCAGTTGAATCTTTAACAAATATTTTTTAGTTTCTCTTAGCTTTAACTAGCACTTAAAAACTTCTTGAAAAAGATGTGGGTATCTTAGTGAAATGTATTCCTTTTAGTACTTTAATGAAAATGGGGGGGGTTGTCTCATGTTAAATAGGCTCCTTGAGAAGAACGGTTATAATTTTATTAGAGGTTAGTTTGTTGCATGTAATATGTTCTTTGATTTTTTTAACCTTGATTGTTGATTTTTACAGACCAAATCTGTCACTTTGGTAAACAAGATGTTTTATTTAATCTCCAGTCTTTAATGCAGCCCTCTGAAAGACGGACCTTTTTGAGTGCAAAGTTCGTTGTCATGTTGCTGGTGCGTGTTTCTGACCAGAATGCAAAGTAGCTCGAATCCATACATTCTTTTTTTCCTGTACTGGGATAGCTGCCAAATCTATGTCAGCGATTAACTTCTGAATGTGTCAGCTGTAACAAATACAGTTCATTGTTTCTTGACTAGTTAACAGCTAGTTTAAAAGGCAGAAACAGCCTCAAATGAAAGGGAGCTACTGTATGTTTTGTATCTAAAATCCTCAGGCTCTTAAAACCATTGGAAAAAAAAGGAAGAAAATTAAAAACCAGTTCTGGGAGGCATTTTTAGGTAGCTAAAAATACTTCGCTGATTTCTCTACTCAAAATCTGCCAGATAACTGGATAATGGAGTTATCTGACAAAATTATGGTCAGTTAAAGGTACTTTTCAGTAAAGGATTATATCATTCAATATCTGAGCCTCTGTTCCACTCATGTGTAAAGCAAAACACCAACACCCCTTTTCTTCCTTCCCTCTCCCCTACCCCCCCAAAAAAATCCTCCAGAAAATCTCTCTTGAACTGTTAGAATAATACTTGAGATACTAAATAGAAAAAAGATGTAACAAGAAAGAAAAAAAAATACTCAGAGGACCTGAGCGTATAGGGATTATTTAAAAAGAAGGGTAAAATCAGTTTAGAAGAATGCAATAATAATACTTTTCCTCCTCACAGACATGCATGTTTTAGTTATTAATGTTGTGGATTTCTTAAGTTTACGTATTGTTTGCACAAAGTTACTATAGTGTAGCTTAAATATTCATGTTTTGCCTATATTGTTTTTGGTAAAATTTCCTCTGCGGGTGAAATGTGAATGGTTTGCTGTGAACATTTAAAAGCCACTGTATCTTTAATTAGTTGCCGAAGCTTCATGTAGACCTCTTCTTTTACAAATTTCAAATCAGTTATCCCAGCAGAAACATTTTGCTATTCAAACTACAATTTTAGTGTACGTATGACATTTTTTGCTTTCATTTTCTCTTAAAGATACATTTTTGTATATTCTGTCCTGTTGAGTTCAGCATGAAGATACTGGTAGTAAATGAAGACAAAAGGGGTGGTTGTAACAGGTGTCATATTCAATTTCTTGCATAAAAGGGAAGATTCAGTTTTTTTCTTACAGTGGTGGTAGGTGATAAAGCTTTGAGATGCAGAATTATTTTCTTTTACTAACTCATTTGAGCGCTGTTTTTGTAGATTGCAGCAAGTGAAATGTTTGGATGTCCTTATTAGACAAAGCAAAGCAGAGGAAGCCGTGCAATGACATGTCAGTAATTCACCAGCAGGAGGAAGTCTATACTGTTATACATCTATAAAAACCCAGCCAAATAAAAACAGCCTCTGGAAAACACAAATTGAGATCATACTGAACAGGTGGTTTGAGCAATTAGTTGACAGCAAGCTAGACTGCTATGTGAATTTCTAAATTCAAGGAAAGTTGTGGAAGAGTCTACCATTTCTGGAGTTCTGTAAAATAAATTATGTATGTTAAGAGATGAAGTAGGGAGGGAAATGGTCTTTGCATAGCTAGAAATTCTAGACTTTTCATATATATTTCTGTGATATGCTACCAGCAATGCAGCCTAGGCAGAGAGGACGTAATGTGCAGATTGTGAATCCCAGACCCTCAGCACACGTTCCTCCTGCTCTGTGTCACCCCCATGCCCATTCCCACTGTGTAAGTTTCCTTCTTACCCAGAAGTGCTGTTTCATTTCAAAGGACTTCAGACAGTGCTTCCCCCTTTGCAGGAGTCAGTGTTGTCTTTGTAATGCATAATTGTATCTGTAGAACAGTGGCTGTGACTCACTAGCAGGATTTGTCTGTCCTTAACTTAGTGCATGGTAGAAAACAGGAGTGGCATTCTTTCTCTCTCCCTCTACCCTCTCCTTTCTCTTCTCCCTCTCCCTTCTGGTGGGAGACCTGTAAGCCTTAGGAAAAAAGACACCTGAATTTCAGACACCTGAATTAAAAAAATCCCATCTGTTATGTAAACCATCTTCAACTAAATTTACACACTTAAAGCCCCAATCTCTCTGAAATCTCAACCCCTCCCACCATAATTTCCTGCTGTTTCTTTTTAGTAGCTCTTCTTGAGCTTGCTGGTGATGATGGAACATATTCTGAGTTGATCCTATGCATTCTTGAATCCAAGATATTTAAAATTCATTCTTGTAAAACCAAGATTCTATAAGGAAGGCAAGGAGGTACTAAAAAGGGCAGTGAAAAACTGATGGCAAGAGATGATGGTAGGAAGACTGTTGAATTGCAGGTTGAAACCAAAATGAATGAAGAAGTAATTTCCACCCAATGATCTTAAATGATACAGAAGATCCACCAGCAAATTCCATATTTTTGTTTAAAAAGTAAAAATGTCTGGCCAGGTTTGCTGCTCTTGCACAAGCAGTATGTGAGGCAGTATGTGTAAATACAGCTTACAGTCTCATATATCTGAAAAATATAAATAATTTTATTTAGTTGCAGTTTTCCCATTATTCAATTAAACCTGTTCTTTTAATATAGTTTTGTATTAATTTTTAGGAATAAGTGTTCATGCAGGATAAGAAAGGGTATCAGGGTATGTGAGAAAATGGATTTGTTTATTCCAGAATTGAGAGGGATATATTTGGAGTCTTTAACAATTCAAGAGTGGCAAGTGGAAGGAAAGAGAATTATTCTTTAATTCAAGTATATACTTGGTGAAGGAAAAAATGAGTTTGAGCTGACTAAACATCTTCAGTCTGAAAATGTAAAGATTATTCTGTCCATAAGAGTGAAGAAAATTGGAACAGCCGTCAAAAAATGTGTATAAAATCAAATGATTTTTATGGGGGTAAATGAAATTTGAGAGTGATGTTGTAATGCTGTGCCTACAGAAGGACACTAGGATCTTTTATCCCGAAAACGCTGTTTGCCTGGGGTTCTTTATTGTTATTTTTGGAATTCAAAAATTTCTTCTGTAAATCTGTATTTGGTAAATTAAAAAGTGCATTGAAATTAACTACTTAATACTTAAAATAATCCATTCTAAATATTAACAGCTGTTAAGGAAATTTTCTAGATTTTCAGGTTTGTAAAATCTATGCAAGGATTTATCATGCAATGAGAATCATCTCAGTTTTCATTTATTTCATGTTGTCATTATGGATTACTAATAATTGAGTCCAAAATTTGAGATGAAAAATAGGTGGCATTTCACAAGTGCTTTGAAATATGACTGTGAAGTCCACTCCTCCTCACCAAAATGAATGGTTTCTAAATGCTTTGACTACACAAAATAAGTAGGAATTCTTAAATAATGGAAGAAAATAGATATTGCCATTGGAAAATCAGAAGCATTAACTTTATTGTGGAATTGACACGAACTATTCTGGTTATGTTTAAAGAAGGATGTGGTATTTAGAGAAGTCATAGCCAAGTAAGTTTTGCCAAACTGTTACTAAAACCATGAAATGTTCACCATTTGTACTCTCTGCAGAGGAGACCTTAAAAAGTGACTCCTCTTGAAGAGAAGAATTTTACTTGTGACTTTTGTATGTTTTTAAGTAATTAATGATAGGACAAATTTCTGCCTCTTTCCTATGGTTGTCTTTAACTTCTTCAATGTAGCTGTTTTTTCTGGCCTTTCCAGACAGCAGAGAAGGCTGAATACCCATAAGACAATGTTCTCCTAAATGTGCTTTATTTATGGTTTCAATCAGTGCTGTAGAAGCAACTTTGCCTAAGAAAAAAAGAGAATCATGGTACCAGCAAATAACTCACATTCAACATGGTAAAGTCTTGTTCCACACGTTCCTCGAAAAGAAAGGACAGATGGAAAGAGTCTGGAATGTTTCATATCCTCTCTTATGAAATAGAAGTATCTTTGGCAGGACATACTTCCAAATTTTATAACTTAACAGATTTTTTTTTTTTATTTTTAAGTAGTTTGCCATGTAAGTCAAAGTTGTTTAGGCCTTAGTTTACAATTATATCACTCTGTCCTTTAGATTTTAATATTTACCGCACACAAAAAAAACCCCCATAAAATATTGATCAAATTTTCCTGATCAAATACAGCTGATGAATAACATTGTAATCAATGGGGGAAAGAAATTCATAGCACTACTAATGTTCAGTTCATGTGATTTTGAAGTATATCAAAATATGCATGTATATGTCAAAGTATATAATTTATTTGTAGTTACGGTTTGTGGAAGACAATGTTTTCCAGTCATTTTTTTCTAATTATGTTGAATCCTGTTTACTACCTAGTAATTGCTTCAATGTGTTTTGTTTGGTCACAAACCTTGGACCTTTGTATTCCATCAGAAGACACGGGTAACACTTTGTGAGGTACACAAGCTCACAAAGGTTTAGAGGGTGCTTATTTCTTCCTGCTTCCATGTAACTGCTCTTGCAACACTCTATACATGTTATTCTAGTATTTAATGCAGACTGATTGTTCTCAAGTTTTTGGAAACACCTGGTTTCTATTTCTGGTCCATGTTCAAATGCTCTTCCAGTGTCTCATTAAATCATTAAATGGCATCATAACTCCAGTTTAATATGTCCTTAGTTGAGACATCTCATCAATGAATCCATATTAGAACACAATCTTTAGCTTTTTGCAAAACACTTACTACAGAATTTCCACCTGTGTTCCCTAAATAGGTTTGGCTAAATGCAATTCAGTGAGAGGCTTGTAATTTAGAAATAAAGCATTGCTTTAAAAATACCTCTGAAACAAGCTTCACTTTGCTACTTTGTCATTTATTAAATTTTTATCTTGTGTCAGAAGAATATAAATGAGTGAACTTAAAATAATTGGGCTGTTTTTTTCTTTGCTTGTGATCTCTTAATTCTATGTTTTTAACAAGTAACAAAATATAATTAAATTAATATCTCTCATGATATAAATATGTTTTATATTTTCGTATTTAACTGGAGAGAAAATTCTATGTCACAAATTAAAACAAAAAGAATACTCTCAAATACATACTCTGAAAAATTAATATAAAGCAGGAGCTTCTAAGGCAATTACATGTGAAGGAAATATTATTTTTTTAAACTACTGAAGAACTAAACCAAATAAAAAGTTTCGTGAAGAATAGGGAAGGACATTCTGGATCTGAAGAAAAGAATGCCTTCTATTAGGTGTTGTGTAATAACAAATATTGCACAAGTATTTTCACATATTAAATATGTGAACAATTATGTAGGTCACAGACAGACACACGATTAACAGGCCTTTTTCCAGCAAACCAACTCCATCTTTGCTTTGCAATATCATTTGTAGTAAAGCTAAATTGGAGGTTTGGTTCTTGTGATTTTGTTCTGACATTCAGCCAGTGATGAACTTCTCCACCACCCTAGCTCCATGCAATCTTCCTGATTGCAAGGCTCCTGCTGTCTGCCCTTGGAAGAGAGGGAAGGTTACATGGAGGACGTGGTTCAAGTACTGCAGTGTCTTTGGCTGGAGATGGCTGGAAGGTCAAGTGATGGATGATACAGTGCCTTCCTAATTCCCAGCCTTCTTTTCTCCATTATCCACATCCAGCAAGGACTTAAGGGTGAAAGAGTGCTTGTTCCTCCTGTTATCTGAAGCAGGATGGTGCTTATGAGTGGATTGTACTGCCAGTGTAGAACACGAACAGGGCAGGAACACTCTACTGCATTGTCCAAATATTGCATTTGCTTATATCTTTTTTTGTAGATCTGTTTGTATTTCCCTGAAAATACATATTACTTCGTGAAGAAACACACTGCAAGTGACATGACAGCCCCTAAAGGAAATAATGTGCTGTTCCCATAATCTGTCTCTGTGAAGATAGCAGCCCTGTATTGTCTTTGACAATCACATTCTTTACCGCTGTGATTTAGCACATACATTTGTCTGGTATCTGTTGGATATATTCAAGAGGCAGCAGTTCTGTGTAACTGATCTCCTGACCCAATTGCCTCAAATTACTTTGTCTTGTGTTTGTTTTAAGCAGTTATTCACGTACACACACTGGTGAAAGAGTGTAATGCTGCAGGATTGCATTTGAACAGGTTCTCTGCTTGGATGACTGCTGTTCTTTAATGAATTGCTGTATGAATTTCTGAAACTGAAGATCAAATCTCTGAGGATTTGTCAAAATGTTTTTTGTCAAGTTTTGGCCTGTCTAAATGTTAATGTTGGTGGTAGATACAAAGTATACATGCCAGTTCCCTAGGTAATTCAGGGATTCTTTCTCTTTGTTCCCTTGATTGCTTAATTTACAGGAACAATTTTATATTGTGAAGTTCCTCCCACTGTCTCTGTACATAAATAGGTTTCTTATTAAATTATCTCCACCTGGTGGCAGCATGTCATAACTTGCAAGGGAGTAACAAGCTGAACTGCAGCATTTTTTAATTTAACAGAAACAAAACATCAAAGCTAGTTAAATCAGATGAGTCATTTATTGCTTAAAAAACCCTGTAAATATGCATGAAATATTTTATATCTGAATGTGGTGTCTCGTATGTAATTGGATCTCTAACTGATAAGTATCCCATGCCTTCAAAATACAAGCTGATTGCCATGAGTTCTGTTGACACAATTGTATTAATGTCTGCATTGCTTCCCTTGAGAAGAACAATGCAGGTATTTTGATGGAGAAAGCCAACATTCAAGAGTGTTTAGCATATCTATTCTGTTTATTCTTGTAGTTATAAAATATGGATTAGGCTGTGCAGCGTTTGCATAATGTGTTTTCTTGGAGCATGTTTTTGTAGTCTGTTGCAAAGAAACACTCTTTGCTGAAGTGCTGAATTGCCAGTTTCCTCAGTGAAGAAAGGAAACATTTTCAGAACAATAAGCACAGTGTCAACAATATCTTATGAAAAGTCTTGAGGTAAGTTCTTAAAAATAGTTTTTAATGTCACAGTTGTCCAAGCAATGTTTACATATGAGATACCCTGCAAGCAATTCCATATTTAGAATGGTGTAAGGTGATTTGACCAGCTTAAATCTTGTAGGAAATATGCTTTTAATATCAGGGGAGATTTTTAAAGCAGTGGTCATGTCTTTTTTTCTTTGGAAAATATTTAGATTTGGGGTCAAAAAACAAAATAGCGAACGTGGGTTTAGTTACTATAGCCTGAAACTACAATGGTCGTAAAAAGATATACTTTGATTTTTTTTCCCTAACTAAAAAATAGGTCATAATATTAAACCAGTTCAGTCAGAGCCAATTAACAGGTGACAACTTGTAATAATTCACGTGGTTTTGATTTAAAGTTTATAAATATATTTATTTATATGTAGTGTCATTTGACATCTTTTGTATTAAAAAACTTGGAATCAAATACATCAATTTTTTTTAATAGACCTCTGGGTTCCTTCGAAAAGGAAAAATTACAGCCTTTTTATTGATGAGCTTACAAGTAACATGTTACTTTCTTGAATAGTGAAATTATTTTGATATAACTATTTACAGCATGTGCTGGCTTTTGATGAGTTCTCTAGTGGTTTAAACACAAGTGTAAAAAAAATTAAAAGGTTGCAAACCTCCTGTGGAAAAGCTAAAAGCTGGTTTGATTCTCTTGCTCCTTTTCTTTGGCTGGGTTTTTTAAGAGGAAAATTAAAAAGCAAATAATAGGCCAACATCAAACGAAAGGAAGTTTGTATCTTTGTATCCATGCTCTGCTCTCAGATCTTTACTAGATGTGTGCTTGTCTTTATGTGGGGGTCTTTTTTAAAGTACTGCTCATACAATCCTTCCAGGTGAGAACTACAGAATTCACCTTTGCTGAAGTCCTCTTAGCCCTAATGGGCCACAGAAATCGTTATCTCTAAGTCCTAAACAGAAGAAACAAGGGACACAAGGAGCTAATGCATCACTTCTGTTCACTGAGTCTTAAAATTCTTCAATGTCTTAAAAAGGTTGTGCTCACCTTGTTTTTCTGTTGTGTGAGGTGCATAAAATATTAATTCAGGGAAGGAAGGTGAAGGAATCTCAACCAAGCAAATTGTATTTACATAGCTGAGCAGCCAATCTCTCTTACAAGCCATAAATATGGAAATATTACACTGATTTGTCATACTGCATTAATCTAATAAAATCAGCTGAGGCAAAATTTCTATTAGGATTTTCTTTCTTTGTATACTGAGCTTTTGTGTGGAATAAGGATTCCATTTTTTTCAAGAAGTTTTAAGGCTAAAAATATATTTCTGAATTTACTAACAGATTTCTAGTTATTACTTAAGAACTATAAAACTGAAATTCACCTATGAAAGAGATTAGATGCTAATTTAATCTTCTCTCTTGTTTATTTTTAGTATATTTTACCCTGCAGCTGTTGAGCTGACCAGCTCTGATAGTATCAGGTAGTATAGCTGCACAGTGATTAATATGAAAAAACTATCATTAAAGACAATGAAATTTAAGCAGTGAAGAGTTTTCTGCTTTACTGATTGTATTTTTACTTATTATTTAAAATATATATCACTACTGTTAGCTTTTTCAATTTTATGATATTGATTAAATGAGAAACATTGAAGGTTTGGGGAAAGGTCTAATTTACCCTGCAGAGCTGTAGCTGGAAATTTTGACTCCAAACCAGGTACTAAGATGTTTTCATACTCCTTCAGAGAGTCAGACCACAAGCTGCTGATTTTCTCTCAGAAGATTATGCCTTTTGTAGGTTTGGTGACTTTTGTTGTTCTTCTGGGAAAACCAAGAAAGCTTCTCCCATTGCTCCTTGTGCTTCACCTTGGGGTGAAGGGGCATAGCCCTGTGAAGCTGCCTCATCTTTCCTTGTGAATTTGCAGGAATAAGGACACAGGACTAGGGAAGTGTGAACTTCCTGTTGGGGAAAACAGGGTGTCAAGACCCTGTCTGGTAAGAGCTGTGCCAGTTTAGATGCTCCTGGAAATTTTATCCCCATTGGTATTTCTTTAACCAGACACAAAGGATGCAGTTTAGATGACATTGTAAGCCTCCAGTGTGTAAACCTAACACAAATGTTTTGGTAAGTGTCTGAACTGATACAGGCGGTGTCCAGATTTCAGTGAGAGGAGAATCAGTCAGGGTGACCTGAGCAAATGAGAAGAGGGTTACATTCTTCAGGTGTTTTAGAGGAACGGGACAGTGTGATATCCAGAATATCCATTTTGGAGTGGGCAGCCCATCCTACTGACTAGGCTGGGCTTTGATGTCTGCCAGGGTTTGCAGCTTTTCCTGATGGGCACAGGCTGTATCTGTTGGGAGCTGCCCTTAGCCTGTGCTGTCAGGGATGCTCAGTTTCAAGGACTTGGATAATAGGAACATGTTCTTCCCCAGGGAGTGGTCACAGCCCCAAGGCTGCCAGAGCTCAAGGAACACTTGGACAACACTCTCAGGAACAGGGTGGGATTGTTGGACTGTCCTGTGCAGGACCAGGAGTTGGACTCAGTGGTCCTTGGGGGTCCCTTCCAACAGAGCATATTCTGTGATTTTTTAAAGGAAGCCTGTGGCTGCCTGGTTTCTTCACAGCGCTGTATCTTGAGCCACATTCATGGCTCAGGGGAGTTTATTTTGGCAGAATCAGCATTGTGTGGCAGTGTTTGGTGTGCAGGCTTTGGCTGGTTGGTGTTTTGGGGAGCAGTTGGTAGGGTGTTTGTGTGTGTGTGAGTACTGAGAGAAACCAAGACTTCTTTGGATTTAATTTTGCTGCTTGCTATGTTGAGGAAAGAATCCAAGGAGATTTTGAAAGGACAGTCATCGAAGTAGACTCACTTACAGACTCAATGAGATATTTGAATTTTTTGGTAGTGTAAGCCAAACAATTATTAGGCCAATACTTGAAGAAAAAAAAAAAAGGTAGCAAATAAATACATATTCTCTTGTACTTATAACTTACTCCTTAAAAATTGGCTGGAAACTCACTGTGTCAGTTGTTACATCTGATATAGTTGAATAAAGAGTATTTAAATTATTCTCCTTACCATAGATGTGAATACTCTAAATGGTGAGCATTTGAGAGCTTGTGAAGTACTTATGAAACATGAAAAAAAAAGGAAAAAAACCCAAAAAAACAACACCTTCTGGAACTGGCTTGGGAATCTCATTATGTAATACTTTAGCAGCTGTGTACTTTAATACTTTCGGCCACTTCTTTCTCTTTTGGCTCTAATATCTGCTATAAATTGCATTGAATTCCGTGGTTTTTACTTAGCAATTTTGTTACTGTTTGAAGTAAGTGATTTTTTCAAAGTTTTCATACTGATTTTTTTTTCTTGAAGTACCTTATTTTTAAATTATTTTTTATTTTCCCTTTTAACAATTCTTATCTGTGAAAAAGGAGTAGGCCTCTGAAACCAAGGAATTTTTAGGATAAAAACAAAAATGTAATCAAACAACTGCATTGCCTGAAGTCATGTTCTTGCTTCTCCTGTACAGGGAATTTTCACTGAACTGAGTTGGTAATGAAACTTACTGTATAAAATTAATTTTAAGCCCTAAAATATTTATTTAGATGGTCTAAATAGGCTTTGAGCATACGGGTGCTATTCGTAGAGGTCTGTTTAGAATGACATTTAATAAACTTGCTATGCTCTGATACGAAATTTGCTTCTCTATATCACCATTCATTCCAATATTGAAGAAGTTCAAAGAATCCAAACAAGTGAGTGTTTATAAAGTAATATATCTTCACCTGTGCACTTGCTTCTACCTGCATAAAGAGCTGTATGTTCAAATTTTGATCCCTGTTGATATTTAAAGAATTAATTCTACTTGTACAGTAATTAAGGCCGATTCATAGTCTGTTGCTAACAAAGGAAACATGCAAAATGTAAGTGCAGGAACTGACTCCTCTTTTTTGTTTCTTTTATATTTCTTACCATGATGTATCCTGTTTGGGACTCTTGGTATATATTCCTGTACTTAATAATTTCTTAG
This sequence comes from Cisticola juncidis, assembly GCA_013400215.1. Taxonomy (NCBI): domain Eukaryota; kingdom Metazoa; phylum Chordata; class Aves; order Passeriformes; family Cisticolidae; genus Cisticola; species Cisticola juncidis. The sequence goes on along the minus strand of VXBR01009109.1, from coordinate 295,060 downwards.
AAAGCAAAATCTGTATGGATAAATGTGATGTTTTTAGCATAACTATGGTTATATAGCCCCAATTAAAAACACGTTGCATTTTTCCTATCTTTCTCTGGCCTCTAAGTCAAAACAGGACAATGAAGTAAAATTTCACATTTCTATTCATTTACTGACAGTAAAAGTAGGACTGCTGGTTTACTGCTGAGGTTGCCAGGATGTTTTCATCTGGGAGGACTGAATCCATACTATGTCAAAAAGACAGATGAACTCTTAAACACTCAATTGCTTTTCTGGTGGTTCTCAGTCCTGGAGTTCATCCAAGTGTGTTTCATGGTGTGCCTCTCTGTGGTGCCAGCACTTGGGTGCTTTGAGTTGAAACAAAGTTTTCTTTACTCCCTGTAGTAACACTACTATTAATGTGAAGCACTGAGGGTTTTGTTTGTAATGTTATATTCTTAAAAAGGTGTATAAACTTTCTTTCTGTCAGAATTTATTAAGAATATACCCAGTGTTGAAATTTAGCAGCTGCTTTATTTTAGAGAAGTAATTGTGCACCCTTAACACGACTGAAATTTCAACTGCCTAAGCTACTATGACTTCTGGAGAAGTTAGAAGCTGTTGCCTTTTTAACAGAAGTCAGTGACATGCAACTTTTCAATTTAAATGGGTGTTCTGAGGATTACACTGAATACCTAAGACTCATGTTTGTGTTCTGTATTCATTTTAAAACCCTCTCTGTATTGATTACATATGTGAAGTTGCTGTTTGACTTTGTTCCCGTTGCTTCTATGTACCAATTACAGTCATATTTGTGATACAGTAAAACTAAGAATGGCTTAAAATTAAAACTGCAGCTCAGTGTGAACCACTGTATCACTAACAAAATTCTGTGTGGTCTTGTGGGGAATGGGCTGTAGAATTGGGGGGGGTCTGGGGGATCTTTTTTGGTCTTTTTAAAGTATGTACAAGAGAGTTCTTCTACATTACAGTGACAAAAAGAAATTACTTCATTTAGAAATGAAATAATTTGATTTTTGGATCCTTTGATTCCAACATGAGTAATTTAAAAGTGAGGTACTGGGATCATCTGGAAAGATTATTGTATGCACATACAGTAATGTTTAGAAGGACCTCTTTCTTTATATGATCATACCTATATGCAGTAAGTAAAGCATAGGCTACTTTATACATCTGTGATCAAACTGAGGTAGTTATCCTCTTGTTCGCTTGACAAAAAACCTAAATTTCTTAGTTCCAGCTCTCTGTAAATTTTAAGTACATGCAGAGAAAGAATATTTCTTTTTTCCAATGGCAGGAAGTCCTTAAACTTGTAGTCTGTTTGCATGACCAGTTTGAGGCTGAAAAATACCCATATACCCATTTCTAGTTTGGGAATGAGCAGCGATCTTATTCAATATTTGAATAAGATCTTTCTTTAATGTACTGAAAATGCTTTAATCTTCCATCAGTCACAATAATGGAAAAATAGTCGAAGAGGAAATAATGGAAAAAGGTCGGAGAGTACAAAGTGTAGTACTTTTTTGTGTTTCTGGATAGATTGTAGGGCATATAGCTAAAAGATATTTTTAGAGTCAACAGAAGCCTTTTCCACACAGAAAATAAGATACAACATATGTCACAAGGTTCAGCTGTATAGAAAGGGAAAAAAAATATATATCTACTTAGATTTTACTCTAAATCTCTGGGGTTAAATAAACTTTCTTTTAAAATATGACCTTTTTTATCTTGTTGTTATAGGTTGGATGTTTTTGGATTTTTGTTTTGTTTTGTTTGTTTTTTAATTGCAAATATTTCCTTACCATCATAGAACATACCACTGATTTTATCATGAACTGTAGTAACAATAAATTTTTAAAATTCTCAGTTCCAAGATTCCATATATGAATGCTACTAGTTGCGTCTGTAGAAATGCTAGGAGTATACAGTGATGATTCTTAACATTTTTTTAATTATATAAAATTGGATATATGTGTGTCTCAGCAGAAATAATCAGGAGAGGGACTGAGAAAAAGACATGTATCACCATGTATTGCATTTATGTAATAAATGCAATAATTTATAAAAGTTCCTGTGAATAATTTATACAAGTTCCTATTTCATTGTAAAACATTCTTGCAGGTTATGGATGACTGTCTGTACCTATACAGATTTACATAACTCTTAAATGTTTTTATTTAGTAAGGTGAATTCTGTAATAACAAAAAAGCCAAATATTTATTCTGTATTAAATAATTACCAAAATAAAAGCAATTTCTGAGAGTTCAAATTTCTAATTACTCAGACTGAATTCAGTAAATCAAACAAGCCATGTATGTTTCAAGTTTATGTGTTTAATGGACCAACCCATTTGATGAGAGTGTTTAGCTTCTCAAGGAAGGGAATAAGATTGTTACTTTCTCATGTTCATATAGGTCAGGAAAATGCTTCTCTTAGCTGTTTCAGCTTCTAATTACAACTGTGAGACATCAGCCACTTCCTACAATAATTCAGATAACTTGGAAAAGTCCTTGTTTTCCTATCTAGGAAGAATCTGCAGTGGTAGGAAAACAGCTTCCCTACACGTTATGCTTCTACCATTTCTTGCCTAGTCTGACCACAATTAAACAGCAGCTTGTATTTGGTGATTTTGTTAGTGATATTATTTCAGGGAAAAGAGAAACAGCCCCCAGCCTCAGGAACGCTGTCAAGTATTAAATTTGGTTCTGTGTGACATTCAAAGGAAGAAAATCAGGTTGTGAATTCTAAAATTTCATCTGGTTGATAAAAAACTTGACATCAAATAAATTCCAGTAGGGAACAGAGGCATAAGAGAACACACATCTAAAAGTTCTGGTGTGAAAAGAGAGCTGCTGAATGAAGGTATTATTAGGAAATTATAATAATTTACCGTAATTTTACTGAATTTTATGTGCTGAGCGGTAGCACGGATTAGGAACACTTTGATTGAAGTGTCTGTAAGGAGCAGAATGGTTTGAGTTGGAAGCAACCCTATATATGATTTCATTCCAACCCCTCTGTTGTGGACAGGGACACCTTCCTCCAGACCAGGTTGCTCAAGAGCCCCATCCACCCTGGCCTTAAACATTTCCAGGGATGGGGCAACCACAACTTCTCTGGGCAACCTGTGCCAGTGACTCACCACTCTTACAGTAAAGGATTTTTTTCTACTCTCTAATCTAAACCTCCTCTCTGCCATTGTGAAGCTATTTCCCCTCGTCCTGTCAGTGCAGACCCTTGTAAATAGTCTCTGTCCATCTTTCCTGTGGGCTCCCTTCAGGTACTGGAACGTCACAATTAGCTCACCCCAAAGTATGGTGGTGGGTTTTTGTTGAGCTGTTTTGAGTTCTGTATTTCAATGGTTCTTCCCTGTTTCCCCCAACCTGATGCATCGGGTGTTGTCCAGGCACATCCCCCTTTCNGGGGGCAGAGGGGCAGAATCCCATCTCAGGCTGCTTATGAGGCTTAATTGGGCATTAAAAAAAAAATTCAAAACATATTTTTTTGTTGTTCAGTGACTGGAGAAGGATCTGGAAGGGAGGGAGTCTATATGGTAAATGGTATTACAGTTATGAACACTAGGCAGAACAGCAGTTTAATGAGAAACTATTAGAAGCTCTTAAATCCTAAAACTGAAAATAGTCATTTGTGTAAGAATGTTCCTTATTGCTTTCCTTTAAATCCTGGGCTATAGAGTTTCCTCTAGCTATGCTTTTACAGTTTGTAATAAAAAATATGAAAAAAATTAATGCAGAGAACGTGGAAAAGTTGCTTACACTGCTGAAATTCAAGGCTGTGTTATCAGGAAATATCCATGTGCTCCATTTTTTTTTTCTGCTGATGAGATGACCCAGAGTAGTCTTGCTGCTTTATCTTTGCATTTATTTTTGTGTGCTTTGGTGTTACGGAGAAGGATCTGCCAGAAGAGCTCCCTGCCTGTGCTGCTCTAAAGGCAGCCTTACTTTCCATCTCTCAATGCAGTAGGAGGCCCAAATATAGAAGTACAAGTTTACTCTTATTAAATTAATAAGCCTCCAAAACTTTTAATTTTGTTGTCCATTTAATGTAATTAGTAAATAGCAACATCACAATGGTTTATAGTGGTTAAAATGCTGTAGCTGAGCCAAATGTGAATGAAAATAAGCTCAAGAATTTTTTAATACCTGAAATAATTTACTCACTATAAAGATTTTTTCCATATCTCCATAGCAAGTATTTAGTTCTGAAATTTATGCAGTCTTTTTGTAGAATTTTTTATGATTGGAATGTTACAGCTTTTCTTTTGGATCCTATTACTCCTGCAGAGATTAAAATGTAGAAATATAGTATGCTCCCTTAAGGTTTCTGTTTGCTGGTTTTATTTTCTTGTGTGACCGATGTATTCATAGGTATGCTGAACTTTTAGTTTAGCCCTTTCCAAATTAAAAACTTTGTGATGAACTCAGCAGAAGATTCACATGACATTCACAGAGCCATAGTAAATAATTTATTTTTTTCTTGGATACTTTCTCAGCAGAAACTTGAAGTTCCATCAAAAGACGTGATTTCAGTGACAGAAATACAGTCTTTGGATTGACTGTTCCTGAAATGTAATTTTGTGTATCAAGCAAATGTCAAAAGAAGTAAAAGTTACATTCAGTCTAGACTTAACTTTTGACAGTAGTTCGAGAATAAATCTTTGAGATGAGTTAAAAATTCTCACTCTGCCTAACGCTGAAACATGAAATTGAAGAAGTATAAAGAAGTATAAATCTTTGTCTTTTCCACCTTGCTGTAGAACATCAAATGTAATAATGTGATCTTAAAACGTATGCAACAGGCTTTTCTCTTATATTTTGTTCTGTGAGGAGCTGTCTCAAATGTGGATCTAGGACTTATATAATAAAATGTCACTTTAACCTTTGTGCATGATCTCAGCAGGATCAGGTTTGCTGATTTGCAGAACAGTAAGTATATATTTTTTTTATTTTTTCAGCAGAAACAATTTACTTTGGATAACTTGACTTCTATGATAATTTATTACACTGAGAAATGGTAACTATAACAAGCTTTTTTGATTTCATTTAACTCAATGCAGTACTACATGTCCAGTGTTATAAAATATTTTCAATATATTTTATGAAAATGAAATTAAGGTCTCTATAACTTGAGATTAACTGTCTGTACCCTGTCTATTGAACTTGAGTTTTTATATTTATAATAAGCCCATTAAAAGGATCATGCAAATTAAAATAATGGTGTTTTTTTCTAAATAAAAGTAGAAAATGCAGATGGAGCAAACTGAATTTGCACAATCAACAGTATTAATGAAGCAGGCCTTGATTAGAAATGAGTATAAGGACATGCAAAACAGTTTGAAATGGGATGTCCTAATTCTACTTGTATTATAATTCCTAGCTACTGTCATCTTCTCTCTTTTTCCCTTGGTCAGCTATTTTTTGAATGTGATATGCCTTTAGTATTTAGCTCCATTAATCTGGAAAGTTGATTAGACAATTTTAAATATTGAATAAAAAAGACAATTTTCTAGGGAACATATCTACTGGTGAAGTGAAACTCTCCTTGGTTAACCTTACAAGAAGACCTGTTTGCAAATATAGAGGATTCTCCTGTTTTAGTTCGATCTTGAGGTTCCTTCATCTGTAGGAAAACTTTGCTCCTTACTAAGATATTTTCCTTGGCCATGGGATGAACGGGAGCCCTGTGTGGGTCCCCAGGTTCTTCACCCAAGTGTTCAGAGCTTGTAGTCACCTCAGGGTGTCCCCTGGCAATGTCAGTGCCTCCCACATGAATAAGTATTAAAGAGAAGTGGCCTTGTAAATAGATGAGCCTGGGCAATCTGTGCCATGTCCAAAATACCTCAGTCTATATTCTGATGTATTCTAGGGTTTTCTTATGTCACAAAGAGATTATGTGATTGATATATTATTTATTTATTATCATATTTATTCTTGAGATTGAACAAATAATATAAACTTCATGAAGTGTCCTTATTTTGGCTGTGGTAGAGTGTTTTTTTTCTTTGTAGCTGGTAGAGTGCTGTGTTTTGGATTCAGCGTGAAAATGAGGTTGATAACACACTGATTGTTTTGGTTTTTGCTAAACAGTGCTTACCCTAAGTCAAGGATTTTCCATGTCTGATGCTCTGCTAGTGGGGAAGTGCACAAAAAGCTTGGAGGGAGCATGGCTTGTTCACCTGACCTGACCTGTCCAAAGGGATATTCCATACCACAGGATATCATACTCATGTGTCAAATGTGCAAGTTGCCTGCGGAGGGGCTGGGCATTAGGCACTGATCGTAAACAATGGTATTGAGCATCACCTGTCTTTGCTGGGTTTTATGCACCTCTCTCCCTTTTATCACTATCATTATTACTATCATTTTAATGATGATAAGTACTTTGTTTCCATTATTAAACTGATTTTATATCAACTTGTGACTTTTAGTTTTATTTTCCTTGTTCTCCTCCCTATTCCACTGGCGGGATGGAGGGCAAGTGAGTGGGTGACTGCAGGGTATGTCATTGTTGACTGGAATTAAACCATGGCAGCCCTTTTTGTCCCCCAGCATGGGGATCAAGGGGTTGAGATAATGCCAGATCTGACCAGAGCACGTTAGAACAAATTTGTTGTAAGGATTCTTTGTGCAGGCTTAGTAGTTGCTGTCACAATGTTGATTTATTTGCTATCAGAGTTGTGTTTGTTCTCAGGGTTAAGACTTGCTGTGTGTGTTCCCTGTGGTGATGTTTATCCTCCGTGGGGCCTCAGCTAAGGATTATAATTTCATACTTTGTAGTAGAAAAAAGTGTTGTGAAGGGCTTCTGATATGATAGCGTTGCTGGGCATCAAACTATTGTGTTACCTGTATTCACTATACCAGTCACCTCTGTATATCAGGAGTCACCTACTGAGAACTATTTATAATAACACCTTTTGCCTTTTCTCCTTTGGAGACTCAGCCTGTGGGGCAGATATGTCCCTTTTTGTCCCCAGGATGATTAAAGTAGCTTTTGAGAATTTGAAAAGATTTTTGAATATCCTTGAAACAAACCTGGTCTTTTTGCTGGGAACTAGCACATTACTGCACATGGTTTAGGTTTTTTTAAGGTTAAACTACTAATTAAGAACATCAGCCAGAGATCTGCCCCGAGGCTGGATATTTATGTGTAGCAGGTTCTGCCAGATGGTGTGGGGAAGTACCTAGGACAGTGGGTGCCTCCAGTGTTTTGGAACTTTGCACCTGAATAAATCCAGAATTTGGAATAACTAACAAAATACTAGGAAAAGGTGAATCTGGCAATTTCATATACAAACACAGATCTCTGCAACATGCTGGGGTCTGGCCCTGCCTGCTGAGCCTTTCTCAGTGATACTCAGTACCCTCCAAAGGAAGAAAAGGTGATAACAGGATAACAGGCTCTGTAGATACTCCAACTCCCATTACAGCCCCTGGAGCTGACCCACGGAACCAGCATGTTCTGCTGTCATTATCCCTGTACACAAGAGGAAATGGGAACAAACATCATCTTGTTAAGTAATGTAGAACAAGGAGGGCAAAGAAGGAACGGGAGGAAGAGACAGAACAAAGACTGAAGGCCACTCCCTGTCCTTGGGTGAGCTGTGGGATATACAAAAGGGTTCCAGCTATCATCCCAGTGAACCCACCTGGCTGCTCCGATGCTCGGATATTTGGGCCAGCAGTTTGGGATTAGAAGGTAGAGAAGACAAACAGCTGGGATCACTTTCTAGGGAAGCAGGCATTGACAAAGTAATTGGAGAAGTGACTCAAGTCCTTAATCTCTGGGGGTGATCCTATCAATCATGAGGGAAAGGTTTCCCTCTGAGGAAGATATTACATGTTGCCCAGGAAAATGGACTGCACAGAGAAAGGTCTCCAATAACTGGGGGAATTAGCCCTGTGAGAGATGACTTCTTATGGTCTGAACAACACACAGCCACAGATGCAGATGGGGTCCAATCCATGTGGTCCATGTGGCAGAAATTTGTATGGCATGCCCCATTGTTACACACCAACCCACTGGCTACATTAGTCTGGAAAGGCAGTGCAGCAGCAACAGTGGATGAAGCCGTTCACCAGCTTGAGGAATATCAATGTATGACAGTATTTCTTCCTCCCTCATCTCATCTGTGCAGCAACTGCGTGATAAACTGTCCTGTGAGTTCCAGCAATTCAGAGGAAATATGTCCAACTCCCCACCTGCATGGGCTTGTACCTCAGTAATTGACTGCAGGTATCCTTCAGCTCAAAAGATGATATAGAGGGTAATGCCACAGGGTACCTTGTGGTTTTACTTGTGGGACCACTGACAGGATGTGAGGAATTGAGATGGAAAGCCTACCACAACCCTAGAGGCACAAGTACATGAATTAAAGGGAAAAACAAATGAAAGATCTTTGTGGGAAGTTCCTGCTCCAGCGGGCGGTTTCCCAGGCAGCGTGGAAAGTTTGATTTTAGTTCTGATTCTATGGAGAGAAGTTTTAATCCACTTTTACAAGAATTAAGTGGGGTGTCTTGTGATATCAGTATTAGAGGAGCCCTGCCTGGTGGAGGAGAGGGACAGCCAAATTTACTGGACTGTGTAGATCCCATGGCCTGGAATGTTTGACCCACTGAAGCATAAGGCTCTTGTCAGAACTGGTGCACAGTGAACCCTAATGCTCTCAAGCTGTGGAGGGGCAAAACTCAGATGCATTTCTGGAGTGACAGGGATCCCAACAGCAGACTCTGTTGGAGATTAAAATCAGCCTGACCATAAATGAATGGTGAAACATTCTGTTGTGACTGGCCCAGAGACTATGCGTGCTTTGCAGAGACTGCCTCAGGAGAGGATGTTTCAAGGTCCCAAAAAGGCATGGTTGGGGTGTTTTTTTAATTGCTGCTTTGGAGATGGAGGAAATTTAGCAGCTGCCTACCTTGCCTGGTCTCTCAGAGGACCCTTGTCTTGTGGGGGTTTGAGATTGAAGAACAACTTGTGTCAGTCACTACCACGGTGGTGCACAGGCAGCAATATCACACCAGCTGAGACTCCCTCATTCCCACCCATCAGCTGATTCCTTGACTGGAGAGTCAAGGAGTGCTCAGCAGTTATTACTTCATTTTATACCTGAAAGGCTTGCTGGCAGTATGAAAGATATGTTCCTGGTTTATCACTGACATAGCTTCAGGTATTTCCAAAAGTTTACACATATAATAAGGAAATAATAATAACGAAAAATGCCAAACTGATTTTTCAAGATTTTGGATTACTTGTTCACCATAGGATTTGCAACTTCTTTAATTTAAATGCCAAAATTCCTGTTTCAAGCGATGTATCACAGTAGGGAATTTTCATGTACTAGTAGCTATTTTAAAATACAGTAACACTAAAGGGATTTGGGGACTTCTCTTATAGAAGCAAAGCTGTCAACCATTTAAAAAGAAAACCCAAAACACCCAACAACAAACAAGACCCCCCAAAAACTCCCCTTCTAATGAAAAAAACAAAGCTGAACTAAACGAAAACTACCCAATACCAATTGGTGGTGATAAAATGCATGTAAAATCTCAGAAAAGAATGGAGAAAGATATTACAGAATCACAGAGTGGGTCAAGTTGGAAGGGACATCTATTTGGAAAGGCACGTGAACTAGAAGGTTCAGTATACCTAAACATCTGCTATGCTCTTAAAAAAGAGATGAGTACAAAATTCAATTGCCTTAACTTATTTGGCAATGTTATATTCGTTTGTCTTTTCTGATATCTTGGAGGAAACCAAATGTTACCTTTGTATGTCAAATGATACCATTTTTTCTGATTGGAGATAAAGATGAATTCACTTCTTCAGTGCTTAGTGACAAGCTGAGCATTAGCTTGTTTTAAGTTTTTAATTAAAAGCACAGAATTTCATTGCCTGAATACCCACATAGGCGGGGGTTTTACTGGCCAAGCCAGTTGGAAACATGTGCAACTAAGATGTTACTTGAAGTGTGGCAAAGATAATAGAAGAAACTGACTCCTGGTTTGGTTTTGGTAGAGAGAGGCTACAGAAAGTAAGTATTGATTTTACTAAGAACATTCTTTGAATTTTGTTGTTGTGGTAGTTACTGAATTTGATGGACCAGACTAATTGGTGAGGGTTCATGCTCTGTCAGTTCTGCAGTCTCCCGTGCAACCCTACAAGACTGTAATATTTATTTTTAAGGGGATGCAGTTGATTGTTTCCTAAGAGGTCAAGTATAGCTCCTTGCCTTGTGACAATAACAAGGGGAAAATACGTGTTATTATGTAAGAAGTCATTGCAAAGAAAAGAAATGTAAATACATAATGTTTCTGGGCTGTGCTATAACATTGCTATAACGTGGCCCTGCTATAACACTGAGGCTGGACAAAATGACCTCCAGAGATCACTTCCAATTGGAACTAGGTTGTGATTTGTAAGGAAAAATGTGTTTACTAGCAGTGGTATACCCTCTCCCCAGAGTCTTAAGGAAAGATTAAAATAATGATAAGAATTAGAAAAAAAAAAGTCATTGTTTCAAAGGAATCTACTTTCTCTTCAGAGAATGCTCACATTTTAATTTATCAACTTTCTGTGTTAAAGTTAATATGTTGGTATGATACTCTAGTTCTGCCTAGCAGCTCCTTCTGGTGTTTTGAGGAAATGGTCTTCCATATCATAACATATTGTTAGAGAGAATGGAGATGTCAAGGCAGTCCTTGGCTGTTCAGGCTTTCATTTGTACTCTGTTGGTCACTGAGTCTGGAAGGGCATAACAAGTACACAAGCTGCCTGCATAGGAAAACAAGAAAGTAATTTTTCATCTTCCCTTAAGATCACTAACCTTTATCAAAAATAACAGTAGCAATAAAAAATAGTTGTCATGGAAGGAAGCATTTGTATCAAATTCCCTGAGCAAATACTGTAATAGGTACAAATTGCTTGCACAATCCTGACTTTATTGTGATTGACCTCGTGTATTCTCAGACTGTGAAAAGATTTAAAACCAGAACAGATAATTACAGAGTCAAGTTACGGGCTTTATTTAGGTTGTGTTATAGCACCTTTCATTCATGAAGCTGTATAATGTGATATGTGCAATGCCTGAAGGCTGGAACGCCTTTGGTCTGCACTGCATCCTTGGAGACTAACAAAGGCATAAACCCCTGATGTAATGCTGAAAAGTGCAGCTGGAAAGCTGTTTATTATTGGTGGACATAAAAGTGTTAAGAACAGATCTCTTGCTTTTGTTCTGTTCTACAGATGAAATTGCAAAAGGTGAGAAGGGGAGAAGCGAAAGATGAAGGGCAGCTTTTGATGCATCCGACAATACCAGAAGATGCTCTTAATGGCTCTTTCTTTTCATCTTCATACAAACTTCATAGGTCAGAAATAGAAAAGAAAAGAAAGAATGGGGAGGTTGATGGAAGCGAGGTCGATACCCAGTTGCTGTTTTTCTGCTGTTCAGTTAATGCTGACTCCTGTTTGCTTCACTGAAGTCAGGATGTACTGTACAATTTCTGTCCATATAGCAAAATGTTCTGTAGGCAGAAAACCTGGCACAACAGGTATATGTTCTGTTCCTGAAGTCTGCAATTTGCCTGACTATAACAGTGTCCAGTAGGTTTCTGAAATTCATCTTAGTTTATTTACATTCAGCGGTGTTTTTGTTTAAGACAGACTGGTTTCAAGAGAACTTTACCACTGTGGTTTTGTTTTGACAGAGAATTTAAAACCTAATGGCCAGCACATAGTATATAATAAGAAGTTAGTTAATTCATTAATCAGAAAATGACTTGAAAAATATTTACTCTTTCAACTGTATCTGTTAATCTTTTTTATCTTCTTAGGTACCATAGCATAAATATTTATAGGTACAAGCATGTGCATAATACAAACACATGCACAATATATTTGCACATCCAGCATTTCATTTCTTAAATTATACAGCTGTTGGCATCTTTAATATACCCAACAACTATTCCTGTATGAATACAGTCTTGCACTAAACCATCTTTTTCTATTTCTCTTGCCAGGAAAAAAATGTATTAATTGTATTATATCAGTGAAATGGAGCCTTAATATAAGTATACATACTGTGTTGGTGTGCCATAATGACCCATATTTGAAAAATAAAGGTTATTTTTTTATAGAACAAAAAAAAAAAAATAGTTGTGGAACCAGAGTAGTGGAAAGAGGCTCTCATCATCTCCCTTATTTTCCTCCATTTTGAATTGTTTTAAATCAGTAAGCTCAAAGTAAGCAAAACTTGTGAATAGTGTACTATTGACAAATCTTTGATGCTATTTGAAAGAAAACACAAGCCAATCATAAATCATCATTCATCAAATTCCAAAGAATCTGGCCTCATTAAAAAACTGGGTTTTATTTCCAAATATTACATCACAACAAAGTTTTGCATCATTTTTGCATAATATTTTTTTAATCATAATAGTAAGATGAAAAACTGAAGAGAGATTTGTTGAAAAGGTCAGCATTTTTCAAGTCTTGGTGAATTTTTGATGGTGGTAGTGATTTAAAATAGCTATATTTTGGAGAAATAATCTGAATGGGCACTCTAGAAACTTCCCCATGCATTGTTGGCTTCCTTTTAGAATTCCCATTTTGAGTGGAATAACATAGAAAATATCTATCATCTTATTTTTTTAAGAAACTGACTCTGATTTATTTTAGTGTCTCTCTTGCAATTTTTTTTTAAATATAGTGCAAGCATCCTAAAAAAGTTTAAAGAACCTTATTTATGAATTTTAAATTCTCTACCTATATGTAGACTTTCAGATCCTCTAAACAAGAGCTGAGATGAGACCCACTGACTGACATTAGTAAAAATTAGACAGTAATCTGCTTAGTGGAGTATTTTGCTTTGGAATTGTCTGATTGTGGGGGTCTATAAATCTTTTTTTTGATGTTAGACTGCTTCAGTCCTGTGGAGTTTTCCAGTATCCCAACAGGTACTGAAAGGTGATGCTAACTCTAAGGAGAACTCCTTAAACACTTTTTGTAAATGTCCTTACTGTGAGTTGTGTGATGATGTTAAAACAGCTGCTACAAAACAAATTGCTAGACAGCACTGTTAAAAAAAAAATCTTCCCACTCTGATTAACATAGTTTGACTGCACTACCTCTTCTGACATTTTTCCCCATGAAAATTTTCTGAACACTTCTGTGTGATTATTGATCGTTCTATGACAGTGAATAACCATTTAATATTTTATGATTCATTAAATTAATTTTAATTAAATCACTCTCAACAGAATAAAATTGTAGGAAACTGAAGTATTCCCTTTTTTCTGTGACTGACAATAGAATTTCTGGTTTAATCCTGACTCTGAGCAAGTGCTGCTCAGCAATAACAAACACATCCCTGTGTTTCAGCACAAAGCCAACACACAGCTCCCTCTAATCCAACGTGAAGGAAATTGATTCTATCTCAGCCACAATTGGTGGATACAGACGTAACCAAAAATAGAAATAGGTGTGAGGAATATTTATGTAGTTCCTCCCTCTGTAAGGGGAAAGTAGTTATTATTATTATTAGTGGTAACTATGTGGTTATTAGTGTAATTTAGTGAAATCTCATCATCCTGAACTGTGCTTCCCAGCTGGCTCTTGTCCAAGGACTTTTTCTAAGACTCTGGGAAGAACATACTCCTTTGCTTCTGCTATGTATTGTGCTATTACTTCATGTAGTACATTAGGTTTGAAATTCAGTGCAATGTCAGAGTACTGTGCAATATTATAGTTTTAAATATTTTTAAAAAATATTTTTCTAATGAATTATGTAGGGGTAGTGCCAGATATTTAACATGTTATATATATTTAAATTATTTAGTAAACAATGGCATAGAGTCCTAAAAGCCAACAGATAACATTGGCCATTACAAGGGAGAATGAATTACTGTTTTTTATCTCATCATGCCATATCATTTGTAAATCTCCAGTGCATGCTGTCTTGTCCTGACAAATTCTTTGGGGCAGTTTAATGCTTTATTTCTTCAATAGCTTATTTTAAAACCTCTATTTCAGAGGCATCCAATGGCATGTAGCCTGAATAATAAGATTGTAACACAGAGATCTCCCAGAATTGTATGTATCAAACTTTCTTTGGTTTTTTTGTGGTTTTTTTTTTTCTCTCTCTCTACTGTAGCCTTGTCTCTTCTGAATATTCCTTTTCTACCAAGGTCCTGTGTTCAGATTCTCACTGTAGTCTTGATTTCTTAGTAAAGTGATATTATTTCAGCTTTTTGTCTGTTGTGCTTTCATGCTTACCTTTCTGGAAGCTTTCCTTCCCCCTGTTTTTGTTTCCTTTTCTGTCCCCCTGCTTCCTTTTATATTTTTTCCCCTTTTCCTACTTTTTGTGGACAAAACTCATGTTTTTTTGAAGCATTCTTAGTTGGCTTCAGTAAATCTCCTTTTCCATATGATTCAGTCATTATTGTCCAGAGCTTAATGGAAACCATGGGGGAGCACAAAAAAATCAGCTTAAGCAACACATCCAGTTACCATGTGTCACCATATAGTTGTACCATTTTTCAGTCTTTGTGGTTTTTGTCATTCCTCTTTTTGAACAGTATGAGTGAAAGACTTAATTGGTTTTGGAAAAATTTGTTGTGGTAGTCATGTTCCTTGACATTTGGCTGATAGTTGCATTCATTTAGATTTAAAGCTTGTAATAAATTCTTCCCTTTCTTCTTTTTTCTTCTGACTTGATCCTAAATTTTAAAAAATATGTATTTATTTATTCTACCACTTCTATGCAGTAGATTTCAAAACAAAACTCTCTTAAAATAATAATCTGGAAATAATCTTAGAGTGATAATCATGGAAATGGAAAAGGGGAATGCAACACTGGACTTCTAGTAGCAACAGAACAACAGACAAACCCAACTGACACAGAATCTATAAACACCTAAATGCAGTGACAAAATGGTTTAACTGAACAGGAAGCACATAAAGTGTGCTTGTCTTAGATTTGAGATTAGTGGTGTGGTTTGTAGCTGAAAAAAGTGAACATGAGATTTATGTAACTTCTTTACAATGGATTGGTTGGCAAGAGCATATAATGGATTGTATTGCTGTGCATATAGTGGATTGCAGTTTCAAGATTTGACCCTTTTCAAAGACTTTTGTATTAAGGCATAGAGGATATTATGTAGAGCTAAACCATTTAAATCCTGCTCACAAGGCTGCAATAAAATTACTGTTTTCCTCATGGATTTACAATAATATAGTGCCAGAATACTTCTAAATATCTAATCTCATCTCAGCACTGCACAAGAGCAGCAGGAAGACATGAAGAATGCATAAGGAATGGAAGAAAGTGTTGTGTCTCATAATGCTGAAATGGGGAGGAATCAAGTTCCTGCCATGAGTATTGAGATGCAGGCCCTCATTTTCTAGTTTAAAGGAATTCAGATCCTGTAAAGTCCTTTACCCATGAAAACTTGCAGGATATGCTGAGTGAGGGGGAGGTGCAACAACTTTGTTGTTGCCTTTTTTCATCTAAAGGAACATTTTTTTTATTCCTTTCTTTACACTTTTAACATATTCTAGTGCTCTAATGAATTTGTTTGAAGACAGATAAAGACAGACCCCTGCCTTTTTCTATTTTCTATATTTATTCAGATGGAAACTTAAGATAGATCTGAACAACACTGCCCTTCTATTCAAGGGATGATCACGGAGGCTGATTGGAAAATAAAGGCATTTTACTAACAATAAGCAGAATAAGTTAGTTTTTGATAGATAGTACACAAGATTAGGAAACCTTATACATATAAAATAGCTGCAGTCCAGACAAAGGAGAATTCACAGCACAAAGTGGTTAATTTGATTCTTTCTAGTAGATAAAAATTATATAGAAATGGGATCTATTTTCTATTAAATCTATTAAAATAAGATTAGATATGATTCTAAAATGCATATTCATACATATTCATGACTATTAATGGCTAACAGACATTAGAAAGCCTTTTATTTTTATAATTATTAGATAAAATATCTACTAATTTGATCATTAATGAATAAGACCCCCAGATGTTTACAATTGCTTTTCAGGATTAATCCTTCACTTGTATTTGACCCACAGTTTATTTTATACCAGTTAAATTGTTCATACATGCAAACTGCTCTTTAAAAGCATTTTAAATGTGGTTTCTTTCTTTTTAATGTTGGAACATATAAAAATAAAATAATTTTACTATTAACTCTGATTTAACACTGAATTAGTTTTAGATACCTAATGTTACCATAAAATATGATCTGTCATTTCTAAACTGTAACATATAGTATACTTAATCTATAATCTATTTATCTATATATAGATAAACAGTCAACTACAGTGTCAGAGGTTCTGGGCTGTAAGAGGCTGCCATTAGTTGGTTTGTATTTTTTTCAGTCTTCCAGATAATAGCTTTCCTCTATACTAAATCTACAGCTAAACTCAAAGAGAGTCCTGTATTTCAAATTAAGACTCAAATTATCACTCAAATAAACCCTATTCCAAATGTGTATTTCCTCTCCTTCTGTTTGGAAGTCTGAGTGACAAAGGTCATTTCAGATTCCTGCCTTCTGCAGAAAAACTGATCATAGGGAAGAACTGAAAGTAAATATTATAATATTTTTCATCTAGCTAAACTTGGTATTGGCATTATCTGGAATTTTTTGTAGGTTATTCATAATGCTAAGCTTCTGCTGTTTGCTGTGACTAACCCCAAACACAGAATGTACATGTGATAAATGATATGTAAGAATTATCCCACTGATTTTTGTGCTACTTTTTCCTTATTGATATATATATAAAACAGTGTTTAATTACACCCTAAGAGTACTCCAGTATAGACTGGACTTGCATCTCTTTGGGATTGTTTTTCTGAAGATGTCATTCATGGATCTTTGAAGAAGTTGTGTTAGGGCATTTTTCAGTGAAACACAGAGGATGAATGAAAATTACCAACCAACAATAATAAAAGTGTTCACATGTGTGTAAATTACACAGTAAGGTTATGATCTTAAAAGTTCTTCCACATTCATGTTGGAAACATTATTATTATAGTTATTAATGTTTCTATTTGTTTCTAATTAGTCTGAAAGGCCTCTGTTTTGGGCTCCTGTAAGCCAGAGTATGGAAGAGCTGCACTTGGAGTTAGATATGAGACTACTATCATGTATTGTATAGTGCAATTATTCAGTCTTTTAAAACATTATCTCATGGCCTCAATGTTTTTTTGCTGTTGGGAGACATTAAAGAAGTAAATGTTTCTAGTTTTAAGTGTGAACATGAGAAGATTTTTAAGATCCTTTTTTCCTTTGTGGAGCTTTCCTCTAGGTCTTCAGCTGGCACTTTTACATTACAGGCATTGGTCAATAAGGGGTATCTTGAAAAAATAATGCTTTAAAAGAAGTATTAGCTGTATGTGCAGAGTTCTTGTTTAGCTCAAAACCTTTTCAAAGGCATTTTCAAAGAGGAAAGATTTAAAAAAATAGACTTCAAAAAGATTTCTGAAGATCAAAAGTAGTGTGCCATGGCACAGGAATGTGTTTCGTACAGGTGGTAAAATTTTGATAGCAGAATAGGGCCCTGTGGGAATGGCTTTAGTGAGAAGAATGGACAGGACACAGTGATCCCATCAACAAAGTTGGTGCATCCATTAAAATATGTGTAAAAAAGGAGGAAACACTGCAAAAGCAGTGAGGAGAGGGGAGAGTGTGGATATTCCCTGACTGGTGTGGTTTCCTCATCTCAGGCAGTATCTGTGCTGGGGCAGGTTCTCCTGGCAGGCTTTGTGCCCATGGATGTATCCATGTTCTGGAGCAGGTGCAGAGGACCTTGCTGGAGCAGGCTTGTCCTGAAGGACTGCAGGCTGTGGGGAAAACACCCTCTGGATCAAGGGAAAAGCGTGAGGAGGAGGAACAGCCAGGAGCTGTTGTGGACTAACCAGAATTCCCTTTGCACACCCCTCTGTGCTGCTCAGGGTGGGAGGGGAGGTGGAGAAGGCAGGAGTGAAATTCAGCCTGGAACAAGCTCTTTGCAGCCACCCAGAAGGAGGGAGGGAGTAGCAGCGTGGGGCTTGGCCTCTTGTCCCAGGTAAATAGCAACAGGATGAGAGGGCACAGCCTCAAACTGTGCCAGGGGAGATCCAGGAAGGACATCAGGAGGAATTTCTTCCCAGAAAGGTTGTTAAACATTGCAGTGGATTGTCCAGGGCGGTGGTGAAGTCACCTTCCCTGCAGTGTGCAAGAAATGATTGGGCATGGCACTCAGTGCTCTGATCTAGTGACAAGGCAAAAATCAGTCACTCTTGGACTTAGAGAACTTTTCCAACCTAAATATTTCCTTGATGGGGAAAAGTTTTGTTTTTGGTTTAATTATTGCCCTTTTTTTGAAACCTTAATTGGCAGTAAGTCAGATCCCTGAGTTCAGTCTGCTTTGCTTTTGCTTTTGAAGCTAATTAATGAGTGATTTCCCTGGTGGTTGATTTTTTTTTCCTAAACAAGCTTTTTCATTGTTTAACAGCAAAAGAGGTTGCCCAGAGAGGATTTGGTCCCCATGTTGGAGACATGAAAAATCTTACTGGACATGATCTTGAGCAACCTGCTCTGCCTGAGCCTCATCTGAGCAGGGGTTGGACTCTGATCCTTCCTCTCTCAGCTGACCTCTGATTCTGTTCTGTGAAGTGCCCCTGTGGTCCAGCAGTGGGGATGAGCCACATTTTCCTGACATGCACACTGAAAGGTTGTATCAATATATCTTGAGTACATCTTCTTTTGCTTCATTTTTTGTATTTGCCTTTTGTGCCAAGTTTTTCTGATGCTTTTAGTGCACCCCAAGTAGTTTACCAAGACCAAATTCCATATGAAAATTGTAGAAATTTTTTCTCTATAACACAGAAAAGCTGCAGAATGTTAGAAAGTGTGAGGGGTGACATTTTCACTCACACTTTGTGATGCTCACTTCTTGCTGCAGTTGTGGGGTTAGGGCTTTTTATGTTTTGTTTGTTTGTTTTTTATTAGTTGCTTTTAACTGGGGGGAGAAGGGTGGTTGCTTTTTTGTTTGGGGTTTTGTTTGTTGTTTTGTGGTGTTTTTTTCTGTCCCCCACCATATAGTGCTGACTATTACTGTATATGGCAGGCAATTTCACATGAATTTATTGTGAAGCAAACCCATAAGAGGGTCAAGGCATGTTAATTGTAAATGGAACTTTTGCTATCTTCATTGAGGCAACTATGAAGTACTATTAACTTGAAGTTATGGTGTAGCATGATTGTATTAGATATTAAAACACCTAATCTTTCCTCTTATCTATTTTCTAGTACTTTTCTGCTCATTTGTAGAATGAACAATGCATAGAAATTGCATCCAATGAATATTTGGCAAGAGGACAAAGTGGGAGATACTCCCAAACCATCATTTTGAACATTTTTTTACTGTGCCCTCCTTGTGGCAGAACTGTGTTCTGTTGGTAGCACTTAATAGTGCCTTTATTTGGCCATTCCAGTTCATGTAACTCAAAGGGAGTATCAAGTTTATGTGTATATTTAAGCATATGTGTAATATATACATATATATTATATATGCATACATATATATATATATGTAAAAATTCTATGTCAACACACTTCAAGTAGCAAAGCACAGAAAGGCTGAATCCTACTCCATTTATTTCACCATAAAGAAAAGCTTATGTGGCCTTTGTAAGCCTACAAGATGCATAGCCACCCTTTAGTTTCTTTCATGGAAATGCTATCTTAACTTTTGGTGATAAAAACATCTTGTCAGTACTTGAACTTGCACACTCATTGATATTTTTCAACACTGCAGTTACCCTGAAGCAGTAGCTGTGATAAAACCTTACAGTATGGTCAAGCATTGGGTATTTCAAATAATGTTTTAATCTGTGAGAGGTCAAAACCATTTGGTATCTTCTGCAGGGTCTTGTTTTATGAGAGTTCTGATCTGTCAGATGCCACAGGAGATCCCTATTAAGAAAACCACAATCATCTACAAACAAAAAACAAATTAACTGCAGAGAATGTTTTATAGATTAGATGCTTCTGTAATACCATTAGACAGAGATTTGTGATATTTAGTCTAATAAAAGATCATGCTCTGAACCATTCCTTATGGTCATTCTTACTGCTTGCTTTTTTTGTGTGTGTATGTGTTTTTTTGGTTTTGGAGAGTTTTTTTGGAGGGGAGAATTTCATTTTGTTTTGTTTTTGCCTTCTCATATTCTGCTGAGGAGGATATAAACTTTCTTTTTCCACTGTACGATTTTCATATATCCAACCTTAAGATTTTGACCCAGAGGCTAAGAAGCAGAGATTTTCTTCACCTGAGAAGTTTAATTCTTATAAAAGTCCTGATCATACATGAGGAAAAAAAAGGATATGCTAACAAAACTGAAAATCTGTGTTTTCTAGTGTGATTGTTTAGTGATTCAGACATTAATAAACAAAAGTGGCTTGAGAAACTGAAAAACATTGATTTGGCAAACTGAATTTACTCTTAACTGTACATACCTGTGCTATATTTGTATTATGAATCCTTCTCTTTATTTAAAACCTCTGTGAGAATTTAAAACTCGCTTTTTGTGTCCTCACTCAATATTGTATTCTATATGACTAATAATATTTTGTCTTCATTTGTTTTGTGGGAGTACCCAAATATTATGTAATTGATTTGTTTTGTAGTGTCTCTAACCTCCACACAATTTGTGATACAGTTGCAGCATTTGGGGGGAAAAGAATCCCTTTCTGTGGTGTGAATCAAAGGGAAGCTGCATATCCAGGCTTGCTGATCTCATTGATACCCTTGGCTGGTTCTTTCCCTCTCACAGAGGAGGATGTGAAGCTGGCACTGCCAGAGCTGGCAGTGATGTACATAAAGTAGATTCCCTATCTCATCTTCAGCTTCCCAGTGTAGCCTTCCCATAAGTGTCTCTTTGAATGTGAGTGTTACAGTGTGTCTGTCACTCGGAGCTGGTGACTGCTGCCACGTTTTCTCTGGAGTACATCACTGAATGTGTTGCCCTGCTGATAACTTTAATGAGAAGCACATTTGTCTGATTTCATGTCATGATTACTGAATTCCATTTTCACTTAGGCTCTAATACTCTAAAAAGAGGAAATTATCTGGAGTGATCTTCTGCACACTAATATTATTAGATTCAATCCTAATACTTACTCATAATGCTCATTACAAATGTTTTGTTTTTTAAAGTCACTCTTATGAAGATCAGGACTTAATTAATTAGCCTGACATATTGTTGAACAAGGGGGCTTGAACACTCTCAAAGCCACTATAGAAATCTAATTGTAGCTGTGCACCTTTCACTTCTCACACAACATCCTACTTAGAAGCTCATTCCTGTTGCATGGCTTTTAGTCTGGTGCTGAATCTATTATGAAAACTGTTGTCAAATGCCCCTTGAAAATCTAAGCATGCAGTATTGATTGACTTTTCTTTATTTTTTATTAAAATTTTGTTTTCAAAGAACTTCAGAAGGTTATTTAAACATGATCTCCTCTGTCTTAATCCATACCTCTTGTCGTCAGTTAAACTGCACTTCACTGTGGCTTTTTTTACCACATCACTAAAGGTAATTTCTAAAGTTGTTCCTCTGTGACAAAAGTTTCTTGCTTTGCATCCTTATGTCTCCATATTTTCTTTCTTTCTTTCCTAAATATATTCATGGTGGTGAGTTCTGAGGGGTCATCCCTTTGACACATAGTAATTTTTCCATATGTCTTTGGATCATAAAGACATTTACCTGTCTGATCACTTGTGCTCAGTTACTGGCTGTAACACCAGAATACTTTTTCTTATTAAAAGGGTTCTGGATGTGAGTTGGATCAGAATGTCTGTAACTGGTTCTGAACAAATGTATAGAGCTCATGGAAAACTCATACATCATTCTAGAGCACTCTTCTTACCCAGGAGTGAAAATACTGCCTTTACATTCCATTGATCTGTAGCTCAGTAGAAGAGAAACAAAAAAACCCTCAAGCCTTTGTCTGCACTACACAAGTAATTGTACAAATTTGTATACAAAAGTAAATATTTTTGTAAATGAGGGTTATGCAAATCCATAATGTTCTGGTAAGGTTTTGGGTTGTATTTTGGTATCAGCTTATTATTTGAAGCTGCAAATCTGTCTAGATAATTGTATTTCCAACTTGCTTGTGGAAGACTGAGGCTAGGAAACTAATATAGTGAATAATTAATTCATAAAGTGTGAGATTGCAGGAGATAATTTTTTCCTTAGTGCCTGCAGTGCTTTATAGAAGAGGTCTATTAGAAACAGATAATTTGAGAGGCAAAAATCTCTAGAATTGATTTTTACCATTGTACTACTTAAAATAATCAAGTATTTTGGTGCCCAGTAGTTCAGTGAAAGGCTTTGAAGGGTCTCACTCTGAATTGGTCTGTGATTTAGGTTTTTGGGGGATTTTTAAAGGTAATTCTATAATTTTATAATTTTTACTGTGGGTTGTTTTTGTTGTTGTTGTTGGTTTTTTTGTTGTTGTTGTTTTTATGGGGTTTTTTTGTAAATTAGTACCAATGAGACTTCGTGTGGAACCCGGGCTCAAACCCAGTTATGGTGTTAAAGACATCTGATAGGTTTAATAAGTCAAAAACAGATTTAAAAGAGGAAAGTTACTTGACAGAAAAAGAGCAGTAGAGGACATATCCGATGAGAAAAGTCTGAAATGGTGTCTGTGTGAATGTGTTTAAGTTTGTGACTCCATGCCAGTTTATTAGCTCAGGTAGAACATTTGAATCCAGTGTACCTTTAACTTTCTGACCCCCCAAATTTGATTCATATCAAATGAATCAAATGTGCTAGGCCCCACCTAGCACAGCCTGCTCAGGTAGGTAATGATTTAGCTCAGCAAGATGAATATTATGTTCAAATATGATTGATTCTTCATTACTACAGAAAGTAAGACAAAATTTGATGAAAAGATTGCTTATTCCTAGTTCCCAAGAACTACTTGGCTGAAAATTGTAAGGAAGGATGCTAATTGGTAACCACGTCAGATTCTAAAATAGACTTTCAGTGAAAATATTGCTGGGGGATGGAGAGGGGGAATAGATCCTGGGTGTTTTGTGGTTACAGTTACATGAATGAGGAAATTTTCTGTGATAATGCAGTATGGTCCTCTCATTTCTTTTTGTTAAAAATCTAGTAACAGCTGATAATAAGTTTCTTGGCTTTTTGCATGTCTTAATATGGTTCAACATTTCACAAGGAAGAAACCTAAATACAAGGCATTTAGACAGAATCATTATCATCACATCATGAAGTTTCAAAATTATACTGCTGTAGGAGATAAAAGATTATTATAGAGCATTACTTGTTTACTTACAAACAAGGCATATGCATCAACACAAAGATTTAAAGATAATTATTTGCTCCTTCATCTGTATTTCTTGCTTATTCACTGCAAATTGCTTTTACCTCCAGTGCCATTATTCCACCCTGCTATGGAAATGTATCTTACCTTCCTATTTTGTTACTTCTAGTTCCATTATCAAAACTCTTTCTGTCTCTTCTTTCATTAAGTCTTTTCACTTCGGTTTTGATTTTGTTTTTCTAACTCTAAGATGATATCTTCCAGAGAATATGTTGTCTTGGACTTCATCCCATAATCTTTTATAATTTTAAAATGCAAGCTTTTTGTGCCAGTCTGTGTGTACTCTTCTGTAAGGAAATGATGAGGACTCTTGCTCACTGGTATTTACTGAAAAGTGTACACATTTAGGTTTCTAAGTCCTTCATGGACTGCTATGTTTTATCCCAACAAGCCTGAAAGAAATACTTTGTTAAATTTTGTTGACCCTTGTTCACAAACTGTACATTTGTTGTTGTGTAGCATATTAATCTCATCAATACATAGCTGTAATGTTTTACGAGGTGAGAGGATGTTCCTTTCTGAGTACCTCATATTTTTGTTCTAGCTGGAGAGCATGTCGTATTTCTGTGTATTGACTGACCTGGGAGTGAGAACAAAAGCACCTCTTTTCCCTTGGGAATAACTTAGGCTTTCTTGTCCTGCCCTGACACTTCAGCCCTGTGTGGATGAGGGAGAGGGCAGACAGGAGTTAATTTTTTGCTGCTTTGGTAGCTCCTGGCTGGAGAGATTTCTGTACAGCAGACTGGCACATATTACATTTTTAGAGCAGATTTGGGAAAATGTGGCACCTGAATATGGCAATATTTTCATTCTAGATCATTAAATTGTCACGGAATGTACAATAAATGTCTCCTGAATTTCTTTGAAGTCTGAATTTCTTAGGTGTTTTCACTTCCTTTGTGTATTTAGGAATGCTTCTGTACTACTGTCCACTGGGACTGTGGCATACAGCTTCCATTACTGCTGATGGCAACTCAATGCATAAATTCTCATTCATGAGAATGAGGACATATTTATTTTCATTATTTTAGCAGGCATCAGTGAAACTTCTTTAAGAAATGTGTTCAGGAAAATTGAGTCCTAGTAATTTAACAAATGAGCATAAGCTTTCATAAATTACATTTAAGATGTTAACATCAAAGTTAACATTCTTGATGCAAATTTAGTGCTTTTAATTTCCTTTTTCTCCTAGTAAATTGCTGTTCAACTCAGCTTTAATTTATAATAAAAGAATGGTTTTAGCTTTATAGCCTTAAGACATCCACAGAGAGAATAAATTTACCTCCCTTTTGTTCAGCACTAACTGCATTAGTTTGTAAGTGCTTCCCCTTGGATCCAGTTGGGAGAAGAAATAAGGTGACAGTGGGTTGCACAAAGGATGGACCTTACTCTTACAAGGTTAAACTAGGGAACATCCTCAGTTATGAAAGATGGGAATATTTGGTTTCGTAGTTTTAATTCCCCTTTAGGCAAGCCTTTCTCTACAGTCTGTACAGGCAGCCTAAGAGGATTAACCATCTCATTTTCACTTCTTCCCTTTTCACACTGTGCTTAATCACCAGAACTTCAGGAAGAATATAGGTGACATTAGCTGACTTTAGTGTAATTTTCTCTGACATGTGAGGGAGCAAAATATGGGTATTCAGGGTGTTGACTATGAAAAACAGCATTTGAAATGCAATTAAAAAGTAAAGAACTGAAGGTAATTTTTTCTAGGAATATGGATTTCCAAAAGTTCTTTTACACAGTGGGAGGCATTTGCTTTGCAAAATCGGTAAAGCAAAAAAGTGAGTGCACACGTCATCTTTTCTTATGAAAATTCATCAGAAAGTAAAGAAGGGAAGAGTATAAGGTGTAAAGATACATAATTTTTATATGGCCTTCTCTTAGGAATGTGGTAGAACATTATTTCCATAGAGGCTGCTTTGTATAGCACTGTGATCTCTGAAGACTCATAAGGAGTCATAGCTGTTCATTCAAACAGAACAATTGATGATTAGATTTGAAATTATTGAAATCAGCCTCTAGTGACATTTTTTGCAACAAATGGTATTATGTTGTAAAACTCTGCTGTCAGCAAGAAATTCTTGCCATGGGGCAAAAGAAATATTTAATGAGAACTTGGAAGTAAGTGGTAAGTATTATTATTATCTTCATCCATCTACCTTATAGACTATATTTTAGGTATATATATGCATTCACCAGGAATAAATTTTTTCAGGTCTATAAATTATAGACTAGTTGCAATTATACCTGTCTTTGTTCAGTAAAAAAATATTTTAGTGCAAATGTATCATTAAGGAACTTCAACATAATAATCTCTCCTTAGAATTTTTTTTTCTAATACTATTGGCCTAGAGAAACAAGTGAGGCTGCTGTTTTCTTTACTTTTTGAAATACTATTGAAGGGGAAAACGTTTCCTGAATGCTTTGAATGTTCCGAAGTGTTTTGAAAAATGATTTTTGCAGATTTTGCAAAAGGACTTTAAAAGAATGCTTGTTCATTATCCAAGAGCTGCTATTACTGCATCTAATTCAGAAATAATTTGTAAAATTTCACAAGGTACAAGTTATTTGTAGCATGAATTTGTAAATAAGTTGATTTCCTTTAGTGAAACCTGTCAAGGTCAATCTTCTTATCCTCATAAGAGGATAACAAACAATACAATACTAAGTTACTAAAGATTGAGTTTACTCACTCGTGGCCATCTAAGGTGAGCAATCTCAAAGGACTTGTTTTTCCATAACTCCATGCTTGTAATTTTTACACTTGAAGTGTATCCATTTGAATATCCAGTATCTGCATGTCCAACATTTTATGGTGTTACCTGGTTTTAGTGCTAAAACCAGCATGAGCAGTAGGCAGCTGGTTTTTTTTTTTCTTATTTCCAGTCTGGGACTGAAATTATTTAAAGGGCATGAAAGTGAATTATATAAGATAAGAATAGACCTTGATGTTTCCTGCAATTTTAGTAGATGGGCATTTAAGTCAATCTGGTTTTTTGCATTTGTGTAGCCTAGGAGATCCAGCCTTAATTTTTAGACTAGATTTTGCAGGTTTGTATTCTAGTGATAGATCCAGACCAAGAAGATTTTGCAGCTAGAAGAGTGTTGCATGACAAAAAAGGGATCTAGATAATTTGAAGATGTGTTAAGATTTGTAGTTGTTTTGAAATTGGTACCACCTTTCTAAAGAACTGACTCTGGGCCTTACATTTCTTTTTAAGTGCAAAAAGTAGGACTAGAATATTTGTTTTTACCTCTAAGTCATTGTAGAAGTGGGACAGTGGATGAGAGGGGAAGGATGCTATCCATGCTCTGGTTACCAGGACTGAAATTAAACCTCATAAGCTTGAACAAAACACTTACTGTTCAGGGAGGAACAGTAGACAAACAAGTGCAAAATCAGATCTACCCAAGCTTGACGAGAGTTGTTTAGAGGAGAGAATGGTAAAATCCAATTAAGAGGGAAACAGAACAGTCTGAAGAACTCTATGAACTTGATTTTGTACATAGCAGATGAGTAATTACAATTATGTTCCCAATTACATGTTCCCTGAACTGAAGTTTATGGAGAGAACCTTTACTAAACAGCTTCTCTTTGCTAAAGTTGGTGTTTGTGTTTAAAGTGAATATTATTGGGTTTAGGGCATTTTTACTGTGGCCTAATTTAAACTTTCCATTTGATGTTATCCTGTCAGGCTAATACAAGCAATACAGGTTTAATACAAGCTTGGTGACTGACAACTGATAGAAAACAAAGACTGGGGCCTTTGACTAAGGGGTTTTCTTAGGCCACCAGTAAGAAACAGGACTGATAATACCTGTCATAATCTCTTTATTATTATCAAACAGCCAGGTCTTTATGGTTGTCTTTAAAAATCAGTATGTCCTTGTTACTTTTAGAGGTTCATGACCATTTTTTCTAAAGTTTTTAAAGGGTCTTTTTTTTTTTTTTAGCAGAAAAGTAGTGCTTATGTGGGAAGTCTTCTTGATATACTCTTCCTTTGTAACAGCATAATGAATCAGTCTTTAATGCAAAAATTTTAGGATATTTAACTACATAAACTACATCCCAGGACTGAGAGCTTTGTCTTCATAAAATTAATCAATAGAATAAAAAGATTTCAAATACATTATCACTTAGCTCCATCTGAATACTAGAACCATCCTTTTAAATTAATGGAAGCTGTATGAAAAATTGCTCTATGAGCATAGAAAATAAACCAAATGGGTACTCATTTTTCATGCACCTGTGCACTTGCATAGTTTTGTGCTGGTTTGTAGTCTCTCTTTGTCCAATACTAATCTAATAAATTTTAGAAATATTTATAAATAGCCATGTTTTGATGCTTGTAAATGATACAGACATAAAATGGCCTGGAACACATGCAAGAATGGGTAATCCACAGTTCTGAGCAATCTGTTCCAGTGCTACACCATAGTCTAAGGAAAGAACTTCATCCTACTATCTAATCCAAATTGCTCCTCTTTTAGTTTAAAACTAGCTTGTGCTTATTAGGTGAATCAGAGAGGGTGAAACTGCTCAGCAAATTTCAGTGTCCTAGCAGAGCTTAATGAAGTAAATTTATCCCTCCCTCCAGGAGATGATTACAGCAATGTTAAAGCCAACTCATGGTAATTATTGGTTAATGCTTGTCATTGAAATAGGATTCACAAAACCATTTTACCTGGTAAGATCATTGAATTTCAACTCAACTTTTGAACTGTATTATCCAAAACCTAAAGTTCAACAGTTCACATATGGCCTTGAATATCCTTATGACAAACATGAGGATGTTTTGCCTAGTTCTCTGTTACCTATGGCACAGAGATTGTTTTAATTATTTTGTTCACTCTTCCTTTATTCTTTCAAATATTTTGGAGTTAAATCAGAATGTACCCAGCTGCCATCATGGAGAAAGGTGAGGAAGAGAACCATTACAAGTATTTGATTTGATATAATTTTTTAGATCAAGAACATCTTTGGTGTCACACAGACTGGAATTCAACATGTACATGGAAAGAAGTAGGGCATCACCCCTCTTCTCCACTCCCCCATGCTCTCCAAAAAAAGGTTACTTTTATTCCTCTCTTCACCAATTCTCCTTTCATATATGACTAGAAAACTTGTGGAAAGCTGATGCTGTAGCTGTGAAATTGTATGCAAGGAATAACTTCATGGTCTGTGACAGTACACAAATGAGAGGGGAAGATCAGATTAAAGGGGTAGAGGCTAATGGTTCCTACTCTACCAGAGCTCAGTAGCTGTAATCTTTCCTAAGACTGTAGGGCTGTAATCTTTCCCAAGACCTCTCCTGTCTGGATGGGCTGGATGTAAGGGAGCTATTTTTTTGTGAGGAAAGCCAACAGTAGAACTGGAGGACACGCAGTGGTATTTCCATCTTCAGTGTTTTTTAAGATTTGTCTGGATAAAACCCTGAGCAACTATGATGGTTTTTAACTAAAAACCAAACTGTATCAACCCATAACAGCAATCTGGTTTGTGGTAGTAGTTGATCCTCCTTCAGTCAGGAAGTTGGACTAGAGACACCCTAAGGTCCCTTTCAATCTAGATTACTCTGTTATCCACTGATCATTATTACAGGAGTAATCGTCCTTCACTCAAACTCAGAATAGTTCTTTCATTATGAGGCAGAAGTTGAATTTTACATGTGGTTTAAAATCACACATGGGCAAAATGTCCTCTTTCACATAAAGAGTGAGTAAAGAGAAGAGTTACCTCAGAACCACTTGAATGAAAAAAAATGTACAGCGACACAAACAAGAATTTTTATTTTGAAATGAGGCCTCTTCCAAATATTCTCCAAAATTTCAAGCATTTTCACAGCATTTGTTTCATATATATTTCTGCTCTATTGATTTAAATGTCTGTGAAACTTAAAAAAAACCCAACTAATTCATAATTCTGTTTTATTCCACTAGTACAACTCTTGTTTATCTAAAGGAAATAGAATTGTTTTGTAGCATAGCTGTGTTTTTAAGGAGAAAACATGATTAAAATCCTAGCATAGCTGTATTTTTAAGGAGAAAATACGATTAAAATCCTGAGCACATTTAATACGTGAACTTATGCAGAAATCAAAGGGAATGAATATACTTGTCTTTCTTTTGTCATGAGCCAAACTATGACTACAAAAACTGACAGAGAAAATTTTCAGTTACACTTCCATGTTAATTCGAAATTTTAACAGAATGTTGGGTTTGTTCCAATGTGAAATGGGGTTTAACTTTTACTTTGTTTAACAAAAAAATCTGCATAAGAGCAGTGGGAGATTTTTTACCAAGTTTCATGATTGAAGTATTAAATCGAGAAATATAAGCTTCAAAAAGTGCTTTCTTACCAAATAAAATTCTCAGCAAAATATCTGTGTGGTAAAGCAGTAATTTCAGATGTGAGCAGCAGTGAAAGTAGGCTGCTCACTCCAAGACAAGGAGTCATTATGGTCATTGTGTACCAAAAAGCCAGTATAAAATTGAAACACAAAGTGCCTCAAAGGCAAGAATTTCATAATAACTTCTGCAGTTTTCTCAGTCTGACATTTCATTTTACATAAACACGTTTCTAGTTGATTTCTCCCATGCTTCTTTTTCTCTGGCAGTCATTTGAGATTAATTGCATTCGAGTCAAACATACTGTAGCCACATGGTCATCTTTCCTTAACACCTTAGAGCCGTGCAGTTCTCCAGTGGTACCCTCAGACAGTGAGAATGCAGAGCTCTGCAGACACAGGCACACGTTCTGAACTGCTGCTGTGAAGGCAGTGAAAGTTTGCTGAATGTGGTTTAATCTGCTTTTTTTCTTTAGCAAGCTTCTTTGATTTAACTTTTTCCTTGTGTGGCTGCAGAACCACCTTTATTGAACTGTGAGTTGCAGAAGACAGTTAACAGTGATTCATGCCTCAAGAGTGATAACTCTTCAGAGTGGCAGTCCTGCTACTAGAACAGTAATTATAGTAGGACTGTGGTTGTTTTTCCAAAGGGAGTGTTTGTAAGCACAAATGGTTTTAACGTGTACTGTGGCATGTGAATTCCTAGATTTCATCACTATTATTTACTTACATGAATAAAGAGAAAGGAATAGAGGAAATATAATCCTTACATCTGAAAAAATATTGTAGTATCTTCAGATAAATTCTGTGTACCCCAAAATATTTTGTCTTTATGTTTGTGAGAGTAATGCTTTCAAACACATTGTTGAAATGGCAATTACTGGGATACAGTTTTAGAGGGGAGTTGAATTTCTTCTTTCAAAGTGAATTTGGGATGTGTGCTACAGGCAAATCCTGTGGAAAGGAACCCCTGCACATTATTTTTGAATCTATAGAATGTAACATCTTGGTGCATTTTGAATTGGTTTGGTGTTTGCCATGTAATACCAAGACCAGAACAAGTATGTGGGGAACGGCTTTAACCACTGTCTTTTCCTTTTCCAGTGAATGAAATATTCCACAATGGCATGACAAAGAAATATGTATCATGATATTACTTTAGAGCCCTAAAAATTGCTGTGTACCATTGGAGGGGACAAATTAAATAAAGCAGATGTGGTTGTGAAGAAGCCTTTTAGGGCTGCAGAGGATTTAGCAGTACTTCTGTTTTATGCAATTTTAAGTGACTTAAGGAAAGCCATCAATGAAACCAGCAGAACAAAATGTATTCACTGAGGAGAAGGAAACAAATGTGTGCCTGAGTTCTGCAGAGAGTGAAGAATAGGAAGATAAAGCAGGATTAAGAAGTGAAGGCAGGAATTTACCATGTGTCTGTTGAAATTCAATTCCTGAATTGAGAAATGGAAAACAAATTCTTAAAATATTAATAAAAATTCTTCAAGTCACTATAGGATTTGGAGTTGCAACTGATTATTCCACAAAGGAATCAAAATAATATTTTCATTTCTAAGGTTTCTATGTCCATCTCATACATGTATGAATGAAAGTGGAGTATAGCAGTTGTTTATAGCAAGACTTGCTCATTTGCTGTATTAAATTTGTTGATAATAGTGCAAACTTGAATAATTGAAACTGCAGTTATATCCAATCAAATATATTTTGCCATATAACAGTAGTATTACAGTAACATTTAAATGTAAAAGAAGAATTCCAGGTTTTGTCATAGATATATGAAGGTAGTCCATTGATGGATACAAGAGAAACAAGCTTACTAAGTATATTATTTATTTTTTAAAATTTTGCAGTAAGGGAGGTATTAAAGAAAAAAAAGTCTCAGTTTCAAGAGCAGTACAGTTTTTAAATTAGCTTTTAATTTGGATCACACCAGTATATGCTAGGATTCTGTTAGAAAGGCTCCTTTACAAATTTATATATCTACTATTATTTGTTGTGACTTCTTTAATTCTGGAAAGAATTTTCAGTGTCTAAATGATAATTGCAAGTTACTGAAATTATCAGAACATTGATACAGATGATGGTATTATTGATATGAGGGTCCAGAAATGATTGAAAGACTTCAAATGAGGACTATCTCCATAAATTTACAGGTCCAGAGAATAACTTTTTTTTTTATTTCTTCCAGTTCTTCCTGTCTGATGGTTTTCTTCCCTTTTTAATGTCCTATCTAAGAAATTTTTTATTAGGCTTTCTTCTTGTCAGGAAATAAAGCAGAGGAAAAGAGAAGAGAGAAACCAAAATTTATGTGTTTTTAAGGACAAGTTTTAAAAAAATGAGGTAAATGTCTCTTGAGACTCTAGATCTTAGTTATTGAAATACCTTAATCAAACAGGCTTTAAAGATGTGATTACTAAAGAGAACTGCAACTATTTCGTCTCTTTGAATGTGTGTGTTTAGTGTATCATGCTTGGCATTGAGTGCAACATTGATTCTCTACCTTGCGGAGCTGTCATTTTTATTGTGTACTTGCCAGGCTATTATTTCCCTTGAAAATTATGGATTTGCAGTCTCTTAACACCATCCCAACATTTTTTCACTGTTAGTAGCTGTTTCTAGTATCTGGTATCAGGGGTAGTGTGCAGGACTGCTTATATAGAGCACATCAGGGTGGGAAATTCCTTGGTAACAGGTTCTAGTTCTCTGCTCTTAACTCTCAAACATTTCTCTTTTAATCTTATTGGTTGCCAAATGCTTCCTGGTTACTTGTCAAAGTATGTTGTATGGAAACATACTGAATGACTAAAACATAATAAAATTAATAAGCTGTTTATATTTGTAATCTTGGGTGAAAAATAAATTGAAAATAACATAAATTATGTGCTTGCATTTAGTTTTGAGGGCGAGAAAAACAGTGTCCTGTAACTCATCATGATCCCCTCTACTTCCATCCATCTCCCAGTCACAGTCTTTTTAAGGATTTAAGCAGTATGACGTGAGTATGTCCATAGTAGAGGAATGGTTTGGTGTTGTTTATGACTGGAAAAGAGGGGAGATATGTGTAGCACTCTTCTTTCCTCTTTGAAAAGTTGCCCTTGACTTCAATTGACATCAGCCACAAATAATTTGTGGGAGAATGCAGAGAAGGAAAATGAAAAAGAAATTTCAAAGCTCCTTTCATTAACCTTTTCAACTTTCAAACAAGAACAGAGAAAACAAGAAAAATAACTTGAAAAATAATATTTCCCCAGCTTATATGCATTTCAAAAATTGTGTAGATAGAAATTGTGTTACAATGCTGTCTTTTCTTTCTTCCTAGTTGACCATAAGAGCTTGTTTTGATTTTTTTTCTGGATCTCCAGTATAGTTTTATACCAACAGATATCCTTTCTAAATTCTTTCTGAACAACACAGACACCGCCCCAATATTATAAATAATCAGAGTGATTTAGTACGTGGGCTTGTGCTGCTAAATATATCAATTAAGAAAAAAAAATCAGAATGTAGCCCTTAAGAGAACAAAATTAAATATTACTTAAATAGCCTCAAATATTGTAAATTTTAAATAGTCCTGTTGTTCACTTGCATAGAGCAACTTCAAACTTCTTTCTCAGATATGCAGGTTTATTAACCTCTTTTTATAAATTACTCTTTAAAAAAATTCTGTGATCAGAGTTTTTCTAGCATTGACAATGATTTCTGTTTATATTGATATGTTAACAGGTGAATTTTAATTATATTTTAATATATTTTGGAAACCAAAAGAGCACCACTTCTTTACCAGTTGCCAGAGTTGTTAAAATTTCTCCTGAAAATAGGTTTTCAAACTTTCCCTTGTGATTCATTTGCTTTGAAATGCTTTCAGTTTCTGAGCTGTTATTTTATCTTTTTAATGCCAGTATGGAAATTTTCCAGGATTGAAAGCTTCTTTCTGTCTCTCCCCTCACTGTTCCTCCTTTCCAATATGCATTTTCTTTCATTTCTTTTTACCTGACAAGTTTTCCATCTGATAATTATTCTGTCTCAAATATGTTTTTATAAATCAGTGTTTAAATCTCTTTCAGCAAGAAACTTAAATTAAAATCAGGTTAAAAGAGAGGTAGATTTCTGACAATAAGTTTCAGAGTTCTTTTTGGCCTGTAAAACCTGGGGCTATAAGATGGGCATTTGGGAGTCTGGAACATAAAGTGCAGGCCATTATTCTGTGGATTTTAGGTCACTTCTTCCTCCAGTAGATCTTTCTATGTCCCATTAGCAGCTACCACCTACATTTCATTTGTAACTGAGTTTCTCTGTTTAACAGACTAAAAACTTCATGTGGATCAGTGGATATGTTTTCATATCTCATTCTGTATCAGATGAAAAGCTCCTGTATTACTATTACTCTCCCCAAGTAAAATACTTCTTTTAAGGCTTTTTAGGAATAAGTCCATAATGTCGCTGTAGAAATTCTGGTCAAGAGGATTGCTACCTCATCTTTGAGAAATGGGCTGGTATTTTACCTCATGTGTAAGAAATAGCTGACATAAAATAATAACCGAAAATTTTGCAATAATGGCATAAGTGTACTGACAATCACAAGCATGAAGCAATCAATGATGCTCTAATGCTTCCCTGATATACTGGCTAACTTTAATTATTGACTGAATTTTAATGAGGAAGCATGTGCTATTGATCTGAGCAGTGACAAAGCCTGAAAACTCATGGGTGTAAAAAGAACTAAGGATGATGTTCTAATGTTTCTTGTTTACTTTGTCTGAAGAGATTTATAATCCTTGTGTGTTCCAGTACTGCGTTGTTCTCTGAGATTTAAATATACATGTCCTTCTATTCTTTCATTTTGATAAGCATAGCAGTGCTTTTCTATTGTTTGTGGGAAAAGATGGTAACAAATTAATATTTTCTTTGGAGATGAGCTTGAACCAGGTTTAAATGTTCTAAGTCCATCTTGTTCACATTAACCCTGAATGATATGTGAACTCTGGCTATTGGGAAGACTAGTGGTCAAAGTGGAATTAATTTGGGGTTTCATCAGTTGTTGAATCCACTGAAATTGTAATTAACTTTAAATTTGCTAACAGCTATGATATTCAAAGAATAATTAATTAATTTACACATTAGTTTAGAGTAGGCTATTAGGCATCTCAGTGTCAATACTACTGTTTCTGTTACAAATTCCCTATGTTTGCATGCTCTGCTTTACTTTCTTGAGTTGATTTAAATTCACATGTACATAAGTTAATTCAAGAGCCTCAGGTAATTTTTCCTCAAGAATTCTCTGATGATGATTTTACGTTGCGTTGAAAACTTTCAAATCACTCTTAGGGCCTGTTCTGCCCTCGATGCAGCTATCTGTGGGCTCTGCCATGGTTTTTTTGAAATCATCTAAGTTTAACCTACTATTTTTACCCTCAGTAGCTTGTGTGATTGTCAGAGATAGCCATATGAAAGAGTTTGCCTCTGACCCCGTCTTCCTCTCTTCATTGTCAGTAATCTGATCACCTGCCAAACAGAGTGCATAATTTCTGTACTAACTGTCATAGATGGATGCTTCTCAGCTTGCAATACCTTCTAAGGCTGACAAATTCAGTACCAAGATTTGTGTCATGCTTAATAATAAAATTATGAAACCTTGCCAATTCATCCAGCCTGTGACTCCACAGTCACATTCCATGACCGCAGCTGGAATATTTGTCTTTAGTCAGAAACTGAACATCCACTGAAAACACCACAGTGAAAACTGGGTAATGGCATTAACCTTTCCATGCTCCTTATTGGAGAGAGAAACTTGTTTTCCGTATTCTTGAATATTGTACTGATTTCTCAAAACAAACAAACAAACAAAAAAAAAAACCTAAAGAAAAACCCAGTCCTATGCATTATAAGTGGGCTGCTACAGCACACTTTGCCAAGTATTCACTGCAGTGGACTTTTCAGCATCTCCAATCTTGTCTCCAGCTCATTTTCATAATGGGAAATACAGTTTTAAGCATTGTACAATATGGGAAAGCTTTTTGTCTCTGGAGATTCAAAGCCTTGAAAATTTTCAGGAATAGTACAAATAAACTTGATGTAGCTTTGTCTGGCTGATATCAGTTCTCATCTTTGATCTTTGGCCAACATCAGCAGTTTTGTTTAAAGGCTAAGAAGGGAAATGTGTATGTAATGTAGGAGAGGTGACTTTTCCTGTTTTCCACTTGGAGTTTAGAAATACAATCTCTCTGCAAGAGGTGACAGTGGATGCTAGGAAAATGTTGCGTATTCTTGGGATAAAAATGTGCAGCATTTTCTCTTTTGTTACAGTACTATTTTTTGAAGACTTTTAGTTGGCAGAAATTTCTGAAAAAGTCCAGTTTATTACACATCAGAGTTCTACCCGGCTTTTTAAATACTGGAGAAGACATTTGCATCAACATTTATCTGAAAAGCACCCTGATACTATGAAATCACCTGTATCGAAAAGATAGTGATCTGCTGAAGTCCTAGTATTTGGAATTATTGCAAAACTACTTCCATATCTTTAGGCTTGTTGGGATTAGGAAGCATTATGGTATGGAGGATAAAGAGTTGATGAGCCATACCTCTGGGTTCTGAGTGTGGACCATTGCTTTCAGGATTGTATCCTGACAAAAATGTTCATTTGTGACCAGAAGTCTACATACCCTCATGATACCTTCAGACTCAGGGGATGGGGAATCAGTAACTATGTTTGTTTCCTGGGTGTCTGGCTTTGTTGGACTCTACACCTTCAACAATAATTTAGAACTAATTGCTCTGTTGGAGGCTGGGAAAGGAGTGGACAAGCTGGTAACACCCATCAAAAATGAGGCAGTTGAGTTAAACTTAATCAGCTGTTTTAAAATTCTCTCCCCCCCTCCTCCAGTCTGTCTGGCAGCAGAGTGGCCAGGGATTCATTTCCTCTCATCTTTCTTGGGTTTTTGCCATGATACAGTCATGACCCAACCATCATCAGAGACTCAAAAACGCTCCAGTTTCCAAAGTGGTTACCATTAACATAAATAATCATCATCAACTGACAAAATCCTGCAACTTTATACTTACTAAAACCCCACCACCAAGGAGAAGGATGTTTGCATTCAATCTCAGCAGCACTGCAAATTTTGATTTATTTCAATGCTATTGTTTCATCTTTCTGTTTCCGTTCTCTGCCATAACCCTATTGCTGCTGATCTGGTTTAATACCTTACCAACAAAGAGATGAAAGCTGACAGTGAGCCCAAGCTGCATATAAATGCTGTGACTTCAGCAATAACATCGAAAATTTGTTGCTTGTGGGGAGAGGCTACTAGCAAAAAAATATTTTCTCTTTTTCCAGTCTTCTCATAATGGAATTACTCTTAGATTGAAACATCTAAGTTTATTAAACAGCCAGTGGCTTGTGCTGTTTGTCTGCTGGAATGTTAAACTCCTCTGAGTGTTTGATGTAAAGTCCCTTAACTCTGCTCGCCAGCAGCCTTCAGTAATCCAGAAGCCTTTGCCAGGTAAGAATCTTACACCTGTAAGAATCTGGAGTGTGGGATTGTGAAGCTGAAAACAAGGAGAGTTTGCACGCACTCTGAACTGGGATGATGCAGCAGGAGCAGGATGTGTTATGGAGTGAAGTTTGAGATATCCCAAACTGGGCCTCAGATTTGGGCCCGTGTAGAAGAAGATTAAATTTGTGGCGCAGTTAGAAATTAAGTTAAGGTGTATGCATGCTTTAGCAAGGACAGTTAGGGTAGAAACCCAGTAGCTGCCTTAAGCTAAGATTGTTTGCATTCTTTCTCATGCTGAATGCCAATAGAAATGCACCTGCAGCTGTAAACTACCTGACACTGTATAAAACCAGCCATTTCAGGAATAAAAGGGAGAACGTATGTTTTAACCACATTGGTCCTATTGTACATTGCTCTGTTCCAGCCCCATATAGAGACCCTGGCTTCAGGATGAGCTGGCAAGCTCTGTAATTATCCTTTGAACTCAATGTCCTGGTGTACACGAAACTTAAAAAAAATATTGGTAAATCTAACGCAGAAGTGCCTGCAGCACAAAAAAGTGCTCTTTTTTGTCCAGGGAGTGATGAGATGACTCCTTTAATTGCAGGGTCATATTTCTGAGTGGCTGCTGAACTGTCAGAAGCCATGAAATGTGAGAGATCCTGTGGCTGGTTTGTGGAGCTGCACTCTCATCTGAGTCTTTAATTCTGGATGTTATGTTCTTCAGCTTGGCACTTAGTGCTCTGCTGCTACGAACTCTAATCTCTGTGCCTGGAGTCCTGCACGTTTCCTTTGTGCAAGGAATGCTGAAGTGCATACAGTAATTATCTAAACATTTCTGGGTCATAAATCACAGCATTTTAAAGCTACTTTAGTGGTACAGTACTGAAATAATCAAAATTTTACATAGTATTATGTCACAAAACCCAGAAGGGAAAATCTCAAGTGTTACAAAATATGTATTAAAACATTTATTTGCATTTTATCTCTTCCATGTGATAAATGAAAAGAAATCATTATTCTTTTCTAAGCAAGATAATCTGTTTAAAGCACTCATAGTTTTGTTTTTTGTTTGTTTGTTTGATTTCATCTGACATTGTAATTGCTACTGCTTTAAGGCCAAATTCTGGCCACTTAAAATGTTTCCCTTTAAGCCAATATTAGAGCTGAAGAAAATGTTTGAAATATTTTCTATATTTTGATTCTCCAGTGCTTACTATAACAACTGTATTATTTTATACAGAGAACTGAAGGCTCTGTATTGCCTTTAGAAGCCGTTGACAAGCAGATGAGGATTTTACAGCTAATACACAAAGTCTGAATGTTACATTCCTGGGTGGAGGTTTTAAATAGTACTTTTCAATTCAGTTGAAAATCTTTAATGTTGTTAAATTTCTAGATACTTGAGCTTTTGGCAGCATGTGGTGACTTTAAGTGGAACTTAATTACTATATTTCTATACTGTGATTTACATAATATAAGTTAAAATGCAAATAGGGTCTCTGTAAGTGCTCTTGCAAAGTAATTCAGTTATTCTTAATTGTAGTGTTAAGCATTGGGAGATTTTGACTTTTCCAAGCCTATGTACTGAAAGGCAGCAAAAACTGATCACCTGAAAACCCACCAAAGAAATAATGAGAGAGAAAAATATTCTTAGAGATTTTTTTTTTTTAATATTTGTATTTTTCCTCCTAAAATAAATGATCAAGCCAGTTTCAGCCTCTTTTTGGAATAAAGAGTTTTTAAAGAATGAAATGTGTCCATCCGGAAAAACGTTTACTAATGAAACATAAAAATGAGGAACTACTAAATTTTAGTTCCAGTGTTTGATAATAGCATGGAAATAAAGCAAATATCCACTTTCAGTATACTGGAAAATCAATGATCTTTTTCTCATAGATTTTCTGCAAGAGTTATTGAAAGACCAGGCATTAAGCTCTAATCTGGTAATTTTTGATAAGACATTATGGTATTATACTTTTAGCATTCTAATATACTTGATAATTTTATTTTCAAAGTATTTTCTTCTTAAAGAGTTGATAACAAGATTCAGTTTTCAAAATAACTCATATTTGGTTTGCTTGGTGTGCAAGTGTTCAATGTAGAAAACATTCATATGGTTAACTATTTGTATTGTTACAATTTCTGACATTCTGTTGTAATATTAAATAGTGGTAATATATTGTTAGGAACAAAAAGAGCTTTGTGCTGGGTTTTTTTCCTATGATTTTTCTCTAATTTAATCACTTAAATATATTTAACTTAATAGAATTCATGTACAATGCAGTTTTGCACATATATTAATTTTTCTGCTTCACTGAAAGCAGAATACAATTAAACTACAGAAATAATAAAGTAATCATGCGGGAACAATAGAGACAAAAATAATAAAGAAACCATAGGGTAATAAAAAATATGGCATTAACCATGAGAAACATGGACCTAATGATCTCATCAGTCTTTCTTAAAAAATAACTTAAATTCTGGAGGCAAGATTCTGTGCAGAAATCACTAATCTCCTTTTCATAAGGATGGAATGTACATACTGAGTTTTAATAGTGTTGTCTGACTATAGGAATGCTGCTAACAAACCTCACTCAGAGTGTACCAAAAGAACTTTGGAAAGAAAAATAGCCAATAACAATTCATAATTCAGGTACACACTTGAGATTTATTTGAAACAGAAATCCACATGCTTTTGTCAGTTGTCAAAGTCCTCATTAAAATGAAGATGATAAGTTGCACATGAAAGATGATTTTTTTTTTACCATTTGACAATGAAGATTGAAGCTGTGGTCTACAGAAATGTAAATTCTTGTTTGCATTTGCTTTTGTCAAAAACACATAGAAATAATATAGGAATAAAACATATATTCGCTATTGAGAATAATTTGTTGTGCTGTGATTTAAAACAGGTGTCATTCTCAAGTCCTTGTGAGACTTTAAACTCACTCTTCTCACCTAATTCTGTACCTTCCCCCTGCATATTTGTTTCTGTCCAGGTTTCTTGCCCTTCCTTTTCCCCATTTTTACACCTCTGAGACTTGCTTTCCTCAAATGATGTGATGTACATGACTGAGAATAGATTGTGACTCCACATGCTCAACATGAAAATAAATTCAAAAGTTTAAACATGCTTAAACCTATTAAATTATCACTAAAATACATGGAGTTATTTGAAACCATTTGTCTTTGTTGTCGAATCAAATACAGGTACATTTATTTGCCAGCAGTGGAGGGAATATATGTATGAAATATTTGTGACCTGTGTGGCCTCACCTTCAGCAAAGCAGAAATGAGGTGATTGATGAGATGTGCATTTGTCTGTGCACAGTGCAGGGCTGATGCAGATTTGTGCCTGAGCAAGAGTCCAATTCTTGCAAAGTTGGATGTGAATGTTGTACCCGCTTTGTAGTCAGCGTTCACCGGCGCAGGGAGATGAAGGAGTGTCAACCACCAACTGGCAAATTTTAAATTCTGTCTGTTTGAAGTTTCAGTAGTAATAATAATTTATATATATATAATTTTGGGACTTGATTGCCATGATTCAGTGTACTTGGGAAGCCTAAGCCAGCACCAGGAGGCTGGCCTGTCTAAAGGGTTTCACTGTAATGCTTTCCAGAGATGCCAACCCCAGTGCAATATAGTATATTTTTATCTTGGGCAGGGGGCACAGAAATAACAGATCAAATAAATTTATTTTGTTATTTAAAATAATTTCCTCTGAGGAACACTTTTTTGATTCAGGTTCTAGAGCTGACTTGGTCAATGCTAGTTTAAAGTCAAGAAGGAAAAGCAACAAAATATTGATGAGGCTGGCAGACGGTGTTCATTTGTGGCTTCCTGAGTAGTTTTATA
This sequence comes from Cisticola juncidis, assembly GCA_013400215.1. Classification (NCBI taxonomy): domain Eukaryota; kingdom Metazoa; phylum Chordata; class Aves; order Passeriformes; family Cisticolidae; genus Cisticola; species Cisticola juncidis. The sequence goes on along the minus strand of VXBR01009109.1, from coordinate 253,899 downwards.
TTTTATAGTTCTTATAAAGAATTAAAATAAGCAAAACTCTTTTTTGGCACTTCAATTATGAATAACAAGGCTGAAAAACATTCTGTAAACATAGAAATACTAGAAATGAAAGATGAGACACATCATTCTTCTGAACTGGCAACGGCTTAATCAGTGGCAAATAGAAGAAAACCTAAATTCATCCAGCTACAGGCCTCTGTAGTGTCTGTGAAGGGGAAAGACTCAGTCTGAATTCCAATTACTATGCCATGTTAATCAATGAAAAAAACCAGACTTTACTGATACCAAATCAGAATTTTTTTTCCAATGTGGAGGAATAAATAGACATGAAATATATTTTTTATTATGTACTTTAGTATTTATTATGTAAAATAGGTCTTGCTTTTAGGAGGAAGAAGTCCATCTGTAATTGTAAAAAACAGAAGCTATTTGGTTCAGCAGCACAAGTTTACACATGTTTAGATGGCTAGGAGGCCATTATTGATATAATATCCTCACATTGCTTAAAATAATCCACCTTATTTATTCCTTCTCTGTTTCTGCACTGCATACAGGGTGTTCACAGTTCAACTGAACAAGGGAACAATTAAGAAGGGAAGGATAACCCTGGAAATGTAGAGGAGACTGAATAGAAGCAATCAAAAAAATAATATGTTTGTGTGGGGGTTTTGTTAAGAGAGATTACTGGCTTCTCCTATAGTTTATCCATTCTGAAAAAATACTGTCCAGAATATTGGAAAATTAAACTAACATGAATAGGTTTTATTGAAGTAAATCTAGATGTAAACTAAATTATGAGATACACTACCTTCAAAGCAATTCCCCATTTCATCTCTCAACAGTTCCAATTACAAAAAAAAAAAAAAAAAAAAGCTTTTAAATGAGGTTGATTTGAGCTGACTTTTGGAGAAAAATCTGGTACAGCAATTTGTCTGACTGGGGTTAGAATTAGGAATCACAAGAGAAATGTTACTGGCATTTATCCTGACCATTACCTGGTCATTGCCCAATGAATGAACTGTGAAAACAATTAAAAAGTGATTTAAACTCACATTTCCTGTTCTTTTTTCACAGTAGCAGTCTCATAACAAGCTGAGTAGTTAAGTAAAACCTGGAATGTAGAACAGATTCTGAACTTCCTTTCATATGGTCAGGATTTGACTTTTTCTTTTTTTTTTCCTTTTACAGTAGTGTTGTGTCTATATTTATTGTGGTGCTTTCAACTTTTTCCTCCTTCCTTATTCCATATGCACGCTCTTTTAGCCCGTTGTATAGTTGTGAAAATACTCTTTTTGGTGATAGATCTATAATTAAAATGTGGATATAATAGATAAACAACTGGAGACAAGCACAATTGTTTATGGAAAGCATATCAAGTTTTAAAAGATGTATGAAAATACTCCCATTTGATTCACAGCTTAGTTTCTTCACATTTTGAAATGCTCTATAATGTTAACCTCAGTCAGAACAATTTTATTAGTAATTATTTACATGTTTTTAAGTATTTTTTTCACAATTTTCAGTGAGAGAAGTGCTCATTTACTATTATTTTTTTGTTCAGTAGTGTGTTTTAGTGACTCCTATTATTCTTAGGATCTCCCTACTGTTACATATCCTTAAGATACCTTCAGTAACCAATGCAGAAAAATGTTAAGATCTAGTTAGGACTGAATTTTGGGGTTAATTTTGTTGAACAAGGCAAACATTTTCCTTCTAATACTAGAAGAGGTTACTCATATTAAAATTAGAACCAGAAATGTGCCTTGGCTTTTCTAAAATTTATCTGGAAGTGATATTAATACTAGAATTTAAGCAAGTAGTTGATTTATGCCTCAGACCCAAGACATACATGAGGTTATACTAATAGTCTGCATTATTTAAAAATAATTCTAAGTGTGTATATGAGAGTAATGATTTCCTATAGAGGGAATGAAGGGATGTCAACATGGAAAAGTGCAGACAGCATTTTCTGTGTGTCTCCCAGATGAATAAATTGATAAAAAGTCATTTCTAGTAGCAAACTGCCACTTTAGTTATACAAATCTTTTATATTAAGCAGGAGTTTTTAAAATGGAGAATCAATCTCCATAATAGAGCTAAATTATTCTTCTGTAATTTAAACACTATGCTACTTTTAAATGTATGCTGATAACTGCACGATAATTTGTAGCTGCAGTCTTGTATGAGGTCAGACATACCTGTTTTATTAAGAATAGGAGATGAAATAAGTCCTAGAAAAGCTTCAGTTGTCACATAAATTAACCACAGCGGCCAATATTAATGGAGAGGGAGAGAAAACTGGATTTACCAGTTGTCAACATATATCCATAGCCATGGTGTGCCTATAAGTATTTCCTGAACTATTCCTTCTGCCTGGCAACACAACTCATCAATATTTTTTGCTTTAAGTTAGGCTATAAGTTTCTCTCCTTCAGTGGCCTTTCCCCCCGTATGGGAAGCATACAGCTCAAGTCACTGATATTTTTCCCACTAAAATGGGAAATGATGCTGTCTGTATACATTTTTATAGGTCAGAACTTCAGTCTTTCAGTATTTCAGTGTATTCAGTATACTATCAGTCTTTCTTGGGTTAATGCACCTGTGTAAAGATACTGTAAAGGAAGCATGTTTGCCTATAGAATATTTTGTTAGAATAGTAATAGAAATTATAGAAATAGATAGTAGTTCTGTGCAGGAAGATAAGCAAAATATCATACCAAAAATGCTTACATTTCAGCATGTTGATGCTATTGTAAGTAGTGCAGTGACTCCATAATTAAATATCTTATACTTCAGATCATGTAGTTTTAATTATTGGTATCTGAGGCATTGAAGCCAGGGGAAAAAAACAAAACAAAACAAATGGTTATCTGTGAGACTTTGCTGCAGCAACCTCTTGAACTTGAAAGTGAAAACAGAATGCTTAACAGTCTACACAACTTCCAGATAAACCCATTAATTATGGTTCCCTGTGTGTTTGGATTATCAGTGATCCCAATTTGGATGAGACAGCCGCTATTGTGACTTGTTCAGCTCCTTTCAGTATGATTGTCAGGAAAGTCTTCTGTCTTAATTCTGAGACCCCCCATAATTTTCAGTTCACATCAAATTGGATGGAAAATTAAGTTATTTTGGTCTATTCATGGAAGAAAGTAAATTTAAATTTGATCACATGGTCAGATCTATTATTGTGTCGTAGGGCAGTGTGTGATAAGCAGAATCCAAATTGGCTTAGCAGTAATAAGAACCCAACATAAGCTTTTTATCTTGAAGCTTTTGTGGATATCAGACTAGCTGAAACTCAAAAAAAGCAGCACAGTCAGTGTGCTTCTCAGTGATTTTGAGATCTTTTCAGAAGTATATAATACTTCAAGATTTCTATTCCCTTAGATTATTCTGTATTGTTTGAATCTGCTCACATCAAAACCACTTTTCAAAAACATACTAAACTGTATTAGTGTCTATTTTATGATAAAGTTAGCTTTTATCTGTAATGGTTATCCCTTTTTAATATTTATTAAAATAATGAGATTTTTTTGAAAATAAGTTTCTGAGAGTTTATGAAAGTGTCATATTAGGTCATGAAATTTTGGATACCGGACTTACTTGAAAAAGCTTCTTCACAGCTGAGAGATTTCAGTTAGTACAGACCTTCCATGGAATCTTTACACTCTTTGAAATTAATGGACTGGGTGTAAAGTCACAACTCTTTTCCTTGCAGAACTCTTGGAAAATTAACAGCACTCATTCACCTGGAAAACATGGTCATTTTATATAAGTGAAACACAACATAAATTCCTAATAAAACAGCAAAGAAGGCAGAGTGAGATAAAACCAGTCCAATGTAGACTTGTGTTTAATGAGTTCATATAACTATTTTAGAATATTATGTCTAAAAAATACACACTTTTGCCAAACAGTGTAAAATCTGGGCAGTAAATAGGCTGTATGGTAGCAAACCTCAATATAAAATATTCTTTGTGGCCTATTTCCTCATCAGTAAACTGGAGATGCTTTCTCTGTTATGTACCTGATTTCTTAAGGCTATCTAGGATTGCTTCTTGATTTTAAAACATACTGATTTTTCTGTGACTATAGTTTAACTTGCATACTTTAAAATACTTTATTAGAAAATATGTAATTCATAAAATTTAGTATTATTTGTGTATAATCCCTGTTGATCAAATCTGTAGTTTTATTAGAGAAGTTGTCACCAAACACTACGTGAAAGTAATGCCTTGATGGGGCAGCGATGCTGTTATAAAATCTGCTCCAAAAATTAAAATTATGGAATTCTTACATAAGAATAGCAGCCTTTAAATTCCTATTCATTAAATGTTTAGCTATGAAGGAAAGTAATTAATGAGTTTCCCTTTATTTATTCTCTTTTTTTTCCCATTTTTCCTTTTTATCCCTGAACATGGGTTTGAATTTGACTTGTAGGTTCATTTATTAGTGTGGTGAAACAATTAACTTTGCGTGACTGAAACCACTGATCTGGGTGATTAAAATATTTTTCCTGGAAAAAAAAGAGAAAAACCACCTTGGTTTAGTAGGACTTTTGCTGAGTGTTAGTGACCAAATATTGTAGCCATTTTTAATTTTTCATTATCTGTTCTGCCAGTGATCTGTCCAGCTGATTGATGCCTTAGTCACTTGTTACTTATTTTTTTCTTTTATCTCCCTTTTTTATCTCTCCCTTTCCCTCAGTTCTTACACCTTAACTCTTAGAACAGGGTACCTCTGTTGGTTTTTATTAATTCTGTACATAACCCTGTTAGAGTTCTTGTAATTTTTAAGTTAACATCAGTTCCATAGCATGCTATTTTTTCCTGCTGCTGTGCAGGTTCTTCCAATTTTCTTCCAACACTGTAAGAAAGATGTCAACTACTTTGAATAGTATTCACCTAATTTGAATTTTATTGCTTTTTTCCCCCTAACTTCTGAAGAAAGAAAAAGCTTTTCCAGACTGCTGACTTCAAAGTACAGTTTGACTTGTACAATGAATGTAACTGTACCATGAAAAAAAATTCCATCTAAAAGATTGTCACTTACAGAACTGTGATTTAACCAGGCTTTTAGCCAAACAATTATTTTAGGTTTATACATATTATATACCCATATTCTCCAAAGAGATGTCATTAAAGCCTGGTAATTGCTAGTCTTTTGAAAAGAACATGTAGTTATGAATAAATGCTTTAGCATTAATTTTTGAGGTAAAAGCTTAGGGACTTATTTGTGTGGATTTCATTAATGGCATTTGAACAATGAAAACTCCATGTGCTTTACATTATAAACAACTTCCTGTGTGACTGGAGTTAAATTTGTGGTACTGCTCCCTGCCATGAGCTAGATAATGGAAAACTTGGAAGAACATTGTACCCTGTGGTATCTGGTGCACACTTTGCAAAGCCCGGGACATGTTGCAATATCACAGGTGAAGAAAAGATTAGACTGGGAGCTGGGGGATCAAACAAAAAATAGACAAAAGTCATGCTCTTTGTTGTCGGAACAGATGGTGCTTCCACAAATTTTGGCTGTAATAGGGAAGGTCCTACTGAAGCAGCCTGGCCTTGGCTGGTGGCCCTTGGTTGTTTTCCCTGGTTGGTGTATCAGGCATCCAAGGTTATGTTCAGGAACAGCTGTTTTGCACAGATTGCAGCAAATTTGATGCCTGTCTCTCAGCTCCAGCAGAAATCCTGTAAGTGTTGTTGAGGAGTTAGGCTGCTCCAGAAGTGTCATAAGCAAAACTCGCCCTGTGGTCCAGGGCACATCACTGTGAGTTAAGGGTTCTTATTAGTTGATTGTTAATCCACCTTCAGACATTTCTGTCATTTTAGGTAGGTGTGCTGTTCTATTAAAATTTTCTCAGGAATTTGGATGTAGATAATAAAAGGTTGAATATTTGTTCTTGATTTTAATCTCTATAGATCAATTCCTATTAAAAGGACAAAAATAGAAGTAGAAATGCCTCCTTCAGATAATTGTGCCAGTACAGAGCATTCAAAATCATCACTGCCTTTACTCAGTTTCCTGTTCAGTTCTTGTTTCTCCTTCCTTCTGAAGTGAATCTGAGAAGAGTTTTGAACATGAAACAAGGGTGATACCACTGTAGCAACATGAGACACATAAATGTGTTTAAGGGCATTTAATGTGAGACTAATTTTTACATAAAGATTTTTTTCACACAGATTTATGTGGGAATCTTAATTTAGAGTGCATCTTGCATATGCTATTACTTTAGGGTCTTCTTCAGTTGAAATTTTACTGTTGCATGTGCATAAAAAGAATTTTGTTAAGTACATGTTTTAGAATAGCCATTAAATTGAATCTATTCTAGAACATATATGTAAGGGAAGTTTTGAAAAAAAAACCAAGTTAGTAAATTAAGTCGACTTGTACTTGCCAATACATTCTAATTTGCAGCTGATTCCTTCTTTCATACTACATTTCACAGTTACCAGCTGTCCTCACCGAGTTGTCTCACTTGCAATGTCAAACACAAACAGTATTCCTTCCTCCCAAGGTCACACTATCCCACACCAACACAGCTATGTGAACACAAACATGTATAACCTTTTCAAAAAGACCTCTCTCTAATGATGGTGATTCTACAGGAATGTAGGAGTTCATTTTTTACCAGCTATCTGATCACATCAGCAAAAATTCTCAAAGTATTGAGGAAGGAAAGGCCATGCAGTAAGAAATGCTGTATCTGTTGATTACTTGTAAGAACGAATAACATTTATCCCGCAGTCTAAGCTGAAAAACAAAAAAAGGAAAGGAAAAAGAAAACCAGAAAATGGGAAATGGTTGGAGCGCGCTGTCACCTGCTCAGTCTCTTAGTCATTGCTAACATTTTGTGCCAGGAAGCATTTATGTTGCTTCTAACCTGTTTTTTAGAACTCACTTGTTCTGTGGTTGGCTGCCTCCTTAGTTGAGAGCAATTTTGATCAACATCCACATAAAGAAAGGCTTCCAATTCTGGGCCTGCCTTGGAAGGCTTTCTAGTTCATCTCTTCCTGGTGGTTCTGTGCCAAGACAGTAGTATGAAGTTTAATTTGCAGGGCAGCACTTTCCTAAATGTGGTTTAATCTTGATCTGGTTTGAACATGGCGTATCATATTTTACTAAGAAAATCGAAGAAGTGTGTTACCTAAGCAAAATTAGATGGGTAGCAACTGGCTTGGTGAATGCACTTCTTAATTTCATGCTGGTTTTTATTGTCATTTTAAATACTTGCCATATAAAATAATATGCAGAAGTCTAAAGAAAATCAAAAGTGCAATAATTTGGCGTGTTTTCTCAGTGACATTTTTGTTTACTGAGCAAGTTCAATACATAAACTAGTGGAAATTGTATTTTCTCACAGTCTTAAAGGTTGCCAATTAAAGTCATATACAGAACAAAGTTAAGATTTTGTAGTGTGAAGTTTCTGACACATATATCAACAAAACAACAAAAAAAAGGTTAAGTTTTGTTTATGAAGACTATTCCAGAATATGCTAAAAATACTAATTAAATTTATAATTAGGCTTCCTGTGTAGTTGGATTTATTTGGAGATTTGAAAATTTTATTCCACTTCTCCTTTGTGAATAAAAACAAGTACAGTACTGATATTTAATCTATTTCTGGCTGCACTGAGTTATTAGCAAGTGTACCAAAATTCATCTTCATGGAGGAAATCTCACTTAGTCCCTGATCTGTCTGCTGCAGTTCCTGTATGTGGGATTTCCCAGGGAGAAGGATAAATCCATTTCACTTCTGAAAGACTGTTCATTACTGACAGGAAAGAAGGAAGGAAAAAAGGGAGATGCAGAGGAAAACCTAAACTAAGTCACTTAAGATTCTTTAGAACTCAAAGGAATGAGTGACTTATTTACTCAGGGCAAGTTTAAAACAATTTTTGTCATTGCAGTGTTGTGTCTCTTTCATTCGTAGCACTGAACTATTATCCGTAATAGTTCTATAATTTAATGGTGTTGAAAAAGCAAAATATAATTTTTGAACCACCACATCACGTTAAATTTGCAGGTGTTACAAAATTAACATAGATTGAAATGTACCTGATTGTTTCACTGAGTGAGTTTTTCTTGCTTGCTTTTAAGTTAATACATTGAGTCATTAATGGATTTTATTTCTTCCATGGCTGATATTTTTCAAACCTTGCCATTTACCTAGGTAACTGTTGGGTTTTCATTTGCTGGTGTGTGCAGCTGTATGAAAACAGGCAGAGGACACTGCTGACCCAGAACCAGCCCTACTGCCACTCTTCAGCATTTTGCTTTTCCAGTTACTCTACCCTTACCATCCTTGTGTATCTTTAAATTGCTGTGCACAGCTGAAGTCAAGGACTAAATGGCCCCATGTCTGATTGCAGGTTTGATTATTAATTGTACCAGATTCTCAAAAAATTCCTGAGCTCTGCTCTGCCCAGTACCCCTGATTACATTTGCAGGGACAGCCAGGTACCTTCTGGTGCTCCATGACATCTATCAATCATGAAGGAAAGGGAAAGAAGAGAGCTTTAAAAACATGTAGAAATAACTCCTGTAGACCTTAGAATTTTTCTTTGGTCTGTGTCATTGTTTTACACAAATCCAAACAGAATACCCATGATGAAATGAAATAAATAAGAAATGTGTTTAGCTATAAATGATACATCACACTGTTGTCTTAAAATCTCCTTCAATAGTTGTTTCTCCATCTCATATAAATCAAACTATGTATCTAAAAAATCATAAAATAAACATGAATTTTAAAATCAAGACTTCTCAGCATAATGGAAACTGACAAAACCTTTTGTAAAATATACAGGCATTTGTATATAGTTATCTTCTTGTCTTTGGAATAAATGTGATCAGAGGAAAATAAAGATTCAAAGTCTGTTATTTCTAGGTGTTCTCTACGCAGCTGGTACTGAAAACTTGTAAGTCAAAGAAAAATTCCTGTAAGTACATAAACTCGTTTGTTCTTAATACAGAGAGATTTACTTAATACAGTGAGAAAGTTCTGTATCCTCTTTCTTTCAGACAGGTAAATATACCTGAGAAAATATCCTAAAGTTTACCTTGTATATTTATGAAATTTGCCATTCTTTTAGTTGCAGATTCATCCTCCTTTGCCTGTTCAGATTGCAGTTAGTCTGCTTCAAATGAGGCCAAGCTCTTGGAAAGGGGATGAGTCTGTACTTGCCTGTCAACCTGCTACAACCAATTCTGCAGGTGCATATGCACCTACTAGATATGTAGTAGCTTCACATTTTCATGTATTATGTGGGTTTTGCACATCCAGACTAGTTCAGAGTGCTTCTTTGGGAGATACTTATGAGCACTCAGCCAACAAACACAAAAAAAGTGGTCTATTTTTTTAGGGCACAATCAAAGGTAGAGTTTTTAGTACCTCACTTTTGTACAACACTTTAGAAACTGGAATGCTTTCCGAGAAGATAAAGGCAGTGGTTTCAAATCAGTCTGAGGAAATGGAATCTTTTCCCTCTCAGCAGAACTCACATGTATCCTTAGATATGCCAAGAAAAACCATGTCTACACTGATGAGGCATTTGTATGCACCATGTGCATGTTTTAAATCTGGTGATACCCTACGGATTTTGTTCTACTGCTGGAAAATCCTGACTAAATGTTGGCTGGTAGGTCTAACAAAAACTGCATTTTCAATTAAAAAACAGGAAAAATACTTACCTAATTTTTAAATCACAGAGTCATTAGGATTGAAAAAGACCTTTTGGGTTATCAAGTCCAACCTGTCACTGGTTTCCACCTTGTCAAAAAGAGCACTGAGGCCCATGCCCAGCTGTTTCTTGAACACCTCCAGGGATGGTGACTCCACCACCACACTGGGAAGCCCATTCCCATACTCGACAATCCTTCCCACAGTTAAATTCTTTATGATGTCCAACCTGAACCTCCCATGACACAAGGAGCCATTTCCTCTTGTCCTGGCACTTGTTACCTGGGACAAGACACTGATCCCACCTACCCACACCCTCCTTTCAGGTAGTTGTAGAGAGCAGTAAGATCCCCCCTGAGCCTCCTTTTCTCCAGGCTAAATTACTTGTAAAATAACAACATCCTGAATAGATGCAAATTGAGAATTTTTATTTATGTATAAAACTTATTTCTTTGTTTTACATGAGACAATATAGCTGGTAAAAATAATTTCTATATTTTAATTAAGATAGTCAAAAATAAATGCACAGCTTTAAAATACCTACAGTTCTGAATGCTGTTTGAATATACATAGACACGAGACAGAAGTTCTAGGTTTGGGGAGATTTTCTATGGTTTTGTTGGGTCTTTTTAAGATTAAAAATATCACATATGATTAAGGTAAAAAACAATTGCTAATCAGCTCAAGGCAATTTTTGAAGTGTACCAAGTGTTATCCTTCATTTATGTATCATTCTCTCTCTGCCTTTTGATCTGCATGCATACAAGGATGTGCATTTTTAGACAAGCTTCCTGGTTTTTGCTAGTAAGATGAAGAGTTTTTAAAAGCCAGATTAAATTTATGCTTAGAATTGCAACATGTAGAAAATGTTTTGAATAGATGTGTCTAAATGCAAAATTGAATTTTACAGGAAACTGTAAGATTTTTTACTGACACAATTGTACGTGATTTTCATTTATTTTATCTATTTTATCCCTTTTGTGCATGCAAAAGACAGATATTGAACTTGACAAAAAGTAAATAAAAGACAAAAGACCTTTTAGAAAAGTTCTTTGTTTAATATACTTTCTTTGCTTCTTGCAAAATCATTCTGGAAATGAAACTCATACACAGGGAAACACACACGCAAATATGGTCTTTTATGTTTGGTGAGATTAATCACTGAGTTTACCTCTTGTCCTAGAAACTTTTATTTTCTAGAAAAGGTACTGAAGACTGGCGTTTCTCAGGTGGGAGAGCTTTGTAGGTTTTAAATTTACCTTTTTTTTTTTTTGGTAAAGGTTTAGCATGAGCAAATCTTAGCTTCCTCACTTCTGTGCTTTTTTGGGAGTGCCATTGAAGAATGGAAGCACTTCCTATCAGGCAATACAGGTTGCTAACACAAAATGGATTTGGCTTTGTACAAAGGAGGAGTGTTAGAGCTGGCCCTACTTTATCAGAATTCAGAAAATAGGATTGTCAGCTTAGGCAGGATCAGTGGCCAGCAGCTGTTTACCTGGGATGTACTTAACAGCATTCAAATTGTATTTTAGCAAGAGCTGTGGAAGGTGAAATGGGGTGTGTTCAATTATAGGGACAGTCATATGCTGACTTGTCGGGGTTTCTTAAAGTCATCATTAATTCTCTGACTAGAATGAGAGCTATGAAGAGAAAATTAAAGATCCACAGTGTTTTATGAATTTTTTTTTTTGTGCATTTATCACAAAGTGAAATGCTTACAAAACACAATACCACGAGTTGTAGCTCAGTGAAATTCCAGTTTACTTAATAAATTGTTATAAGTATATGATATGCTGGATGTCTTTGATATAGTAAAAAGCTACAGTGAAATTAAAACAATCTTGTCCTTTGCCTGTGTAATTTCTAAGAGCGAAGCTCTTTGCCTGTCTGAGAAATGAGACAAATGCTGAAATGTGAATGTAACCAAGAGTTTTACATTTCCTCCCAGCCTACTCTCTACCCGCTCAAGCCATGGCTAACCCAGCACACCACTGCTTCCCCAGCAGAGAACATCAATATATTGACAGAAAAACTTACTGAAAGGGCACATTACTTTGCCAAGTAAATCACACTGATGTATAGTAAAAAGGTGCTGTTTTTCCAGCATTCAAGCAGTAAAACTAGAATAATTTCTGGAGTTCCTAAAGATTTTTCAGGCTGTTAAGCACTCGTTGGTGTTGAGTTAAAAAGATGGGAGTTACACAGTTTGACTGGATATCTGACACAGCACAGAATTTAGAGGAAATACCAGGTAGTTTTACCTATTTCTAAACTCTATATGTGTGAGTCCAAAGAAACATCTTTTGGCTAAATGGCTTATGCTTTAATCCTGAAGTACAAGTAGAATCATAGCAAACTTTTTCAGACATTATCCTATATTGGAAGTGTTGCAAAGCTGTTCATCTTGGTTGTTTCTGATCAGATTATCAGAAAATTTGCAGTTTTCAGCACCATACCTGAACAACTTGGAGGCTTTTTTCCTGGGTTTGTGTTTTTCTATTTATTGTCAATTTTTAATTTTTTTTATAAGCTGAAGTCTTTGGAGTAGGCATGCGTATCCTGCCTTTCAAATTGTATTTTAGAAAGCTGCAGTTCCCTCTAAATTAAGCTAGTGGATTTTAGTGTAAGAAGAGTTGATGGTTGTGGGTTAGAATCTTTATTTCACCTGGTCCAAGGAGATGAAGATTGATTATCTTGGTGTTTATGAGGCAATGGTTAGTGCTAGGAGCTATTTATTCAATTAGAGAAGCAGTTAGTTCTGAAAATCGGTTTATTTATGTTGGTGTTTAGAGGCACTTGTCTCTAAGAAGGGAAGAGTGTTAGATGCTCTGTGTCCTTCCTTTCCCCATCTCCAGTACCTAGGGATATGGACTAGGTGACTACAGGCTTTTGCAGCTGTGTTAGGGAGAAGAGAGAGAAGGACAGTGAGTTCAGAAGTCTAAAGAGGAGTGGTCCCATACAGAAAAGACAAAAGACATCCTGTAAGGGGAAGCTGGGATGGCACCCACACATTCATGTTCTGCCTAAAATCCACGGTTTCTCTAAAACCCTGCAAGAGCCAATGCAGTCTTGCAAAAATAAATTCTGCCTAATTATCTAAGAAGATGACTTATATGAGAAGTTTCAGAAACAAAATCAAAGCCCAAAGCCTCCTAAGGGGAGAGGAGTATTCAGGATAAATTACTGGCAAACTGCTTATCAGTCATACTGTTTTACGGATACTAAAACTCTACTTGCTTTGTCAAAAAGTTCTTTGAGCTCTTGGACAAGGTATTTTTCTTTTTTGTGCCTCATTTTACAAAGTGAATTCAGGATTCTCTTACCCCATTTCACCTTCCTTAATCTTGTTCTAGTTGTATCTTGTTCATGTGCAGCTGCTTATATAAAATATTCTGAGTGGAGGGACTTGTATGCAATTAATGGGATGAAAATAGAAATAAAATACCACTTGAAAATGTTAATGACTTGGTGTTTTAAACCTGTGATTCTCTTTTGTAACATTTTATGAGAATAGAAAAAGTCAATAGGGCCCAGAGTAGTTCAATATTGTGCATGTTTCAGAGAGTGCTACCTATTTAAATATTATAGTTGCATTTAGATTTATGAAGAAGACCTATTTAGAAACATCTTGATAATGTGAGTACTTGAAGGAATTTCATTTTGTGTCTCCTGTTCCCTGGTTACTGCTTTGAGCCCAGACAGCCAGATGCATGCTGGCACCAGGAGGCTTCTCAGTCAGTTCAAACATGGCCATGGTACAGCCAAGAGTGAAATAGGTGGACAAACAGAGTTAAATGAGAAGGAGTCTGCCTCTTTTTCTAGTGGTGACTGTGTTCACTTTCATGTTTAAGTGAAAAAAACCTCACATGATCCTTTTAATAAGAACAGGGACAGTTGTCTTTCCTTGCTGTTTGCTTTCGTGACTGAAGAGAAATATTTTTATCAAAATGTGGAATGATTTGGGTTTGAAAAACCCTTCAGATCATCAAGTCCAACTGTTAACATGACACTACCAACTCCACCACAAAACCTGTTCATAAGGGCTGTGTTCATTCACTACACATCACATTAAAGGGAATAGTTACTCATTTAGACTAAAGATTGGGAACATAGACCAGACCTTAAAGGGATGTACAGGGAAGGGGGTGGTGCTCCATTGGTTTAAGATAGTTAAGTTGCTTCATCTGTTGCATTAGCATATAATTTTATAGTAATTTGTCTGTCTGTAATTTGTCTTATGTATTAAACAGATACAGAAATTAATAAATAATGGGGTGACTATTTGAACAGTGGTTCTGGAAGAATTATCTGTGCATTAGGTGCAATGAAATGAAATAAGAACTATATTTTTAAGACACTATTATTTTGAATGCTATTAAGAAAACTCCTGTTGTCCACCAAAGAAATAATTACTTTTTCTCCTAGCTGGTCCTGACTAGGTTGCACTTGGAGTATCATTTTAAAATGACAAATTGAATCTTCAGTGGCAAATAGTTCAGAAAGTGAAGCCTGTAAATGAAGAACAGTATACAGACATTATAAAAGAAAACAAGAGGGAGAAAGGAAATTGATAGCATAGAGAAAGGGAAGACAGATTTCTAAATTGGATAAGATCCAGCTGTTGCTTCACAGTAGGAGCAGAGAAAGCAGGCACTTAATTGAAAGTAAGAGAGAAAATATTAACACAGAAATATATGAAAAGGTTAGCTGCCTAGAATAAACCGGGCATATCCTACAGTTGCTTTTGCTAGAGGAAGATGCTTTTTTATGGCAACTACCACCAAAGACTGATAGAGACATTTTTTTATTCATGTTTTCTTAATGGCTTTATTGTCACTGTGATAGTTCAAGTAATGCTTCATCAAATGCCAAGACCTCTGTTTTTCTGTTTGGTGACATTCTATCAAATATATTTTATTACATTCAAAACAGCTTCCTGAAGTAAGAATAGGAATTTGTGTGGTTTTTAGGATGCAGTTCTTCCATTTGCTATCAACTGTCCCTTTCACTTGAAGGATAGTTAAAAGGTTCATGCTTAATGCTGCAGTGTCACAGCTGCAGGTGCCAAAGTGGTTGTTGCTGCCAGGGAGGATTGACGATCTCTGGAAATGTATTTTGTAGTCACTCATCTGTACCTTATTGATTTTTGAAACAGTGGTAGGTATGCAAAAATGTTGACATCACCTCGTGTCAGAGATAATTTATTGGTTTGTTAATACCATGCTTTTCACATTTCCTGGAATAACGATCCACTTGGGGAGTGGTGTCCTTTTCCTAGGCAATAAAGTACTTTAATTTTGGCAACCTGTTAATCTGCTGAAGTGTGTGTTGAAAAGCGTGTGAATCAGTGCATTTCATGTCCAATGTGTTCCTGAAAGATGGTTTCATTCATGTTATAATGCAGATTAACTCACTTAGTGGACTTCTTTTCTTTTAAGACTGAGCGTAGAGGCTAAAGAACATAATTAAATAGAAGAAATATTTAATCTTCCTCTCGTGGCTGTGATTTTGCAAGTTGAGGATGAGTGACTTAGAAGACTACAGATTAAGCAAATAGTTTCAAGAGACATGTATGAGAGTTGTGGGAGTTGAATATTCACTCTGTTTGCTAGATTATGGTGTGCAAAGTCTAAATTGCTACAGGGGAGAAGTTTTTGGGTGCTCTTCTGAAAAACTTTTGTCCCTGAAAGTTACCATGATTCAAATATTCTAGCCTTTTCTGGGAGATCAGTATTGGATCTCAAATATATCTTTGATTAAAATAGCTACAATGTACAAACCGTTGGAAATTTGGGCAGCAAGTCCTCTTATTACACCTTGGGATATAAAAAGATCTGGAAAGTATGTACAGAAACAAGTGCTTTAATGGCAAGTGAGCTAGGAGAAAAAAATTCAGAACTCAAAACTAAATTTAGAAATTACCAGTCTTTTCTGTATTTCAAGATAAATATTACATGTTATTAATTATTTCCATATCTCCCCAGCATTTTTATAGATCTGCCTGACCAGAATGCTGATGAAATCTAAATATAATTTTGCATATTTATCTCTGTACTTCTACAGCAGTACTTTCTGTCATAATGCTTTTCTACATGAAGTTCTTTCAAGATCAAGATATTGCAGAGAGACAATATTTCATTAAAGAAATGGATATAATGTAAATATAAAGCTTAAGTGAAACTTTGCATCAAGTGGAAAAGTTATTTCTATTTTTATCTAAAAACCAGTACAGTGGATTAATTAATCAGAGAATGCAAGCAAAAAGGGAGATGTTTCTAGTGTTGGGACTAGATTGCCTTTATTATGTCCCTTCCAAATCAAACTTCATGATGCTGTGATTCCTAGTCCAGAGGAGAGTAAAAGATTTGTATTATTAGTTATGAGTGCCCAGGTTATGTGTTAAGGATAGAACCATGTTCAGTGTCTATACAAATAAGCTTTTAAATTTTTTGTTTCTGCTTCAGATAGGAAAGCTGTAAGTGAAAAATAAGGTAGTTTAAGTGGAAATCAAAAGTATAAAAATAGAGATAAAATCACCTGTACTTTCATTTGCATGAGTTTGCCAAGAAGGGAGGGGGAAAAATTAAAGGAGGAAAAGAAAGAATTAATATATTGCTTTCCTTAATGGAATTCCACATGCTCTACTTGATCTCATGGATATTCAGACATATACCAAGATAGGGGTTTGAGGTATATAAATGTCTAATAAGTTCCTGTTGTTACTACTCTTAGAATTGTTACTCCAAAAGTTTCTTACCTTAAATTGATGTATTCCGTCTAAATAGTGAAAAAATATTTATAAGCTACATAGTATGGGATAAAAGCAGGATATATTTTGAGCTAAGATTAGTCATAGGAAATCCTGTCAGAAGATCTGAGAAATTTTCATAAAGGCAAATCAACCAATAATGGGATGCACATGTAAATTAACAGGTTTGGACAGAGTCTGATAGAGGGCTTTGGTAAGGAGGGCAACAGTTCATGCAGTAGTAAAATAAAATAAAAATTAACAATAGCCTGTAGCAAACATCTGTTAAGGAAATGTTTGGGAGAAATTCATCACTTAGCCTGTCAGGGATGCAGTGTCTGTGGGCAGTGAATTAACTTTCAGCAATCTTAGAAACATAGATCTAAGGCAGGAGTCTGATGCTTCCTCTGGGTTTGTGTGAGACCTGTTCCTCCTCCAGTGGCCATGAAACTCTCAAAAACATTGTTGAAAGCAGAAGGGACTAATTTGGGGGGAGGTCTGTCTGTCTCTTCACGCCTGCAGCAGAAAATTGCTGTAAGAAACTTTGCTGGAGGGGGTTGTATATGAATGTATATATCTGTTTAACTTCTAGATAAGCTAAAATACTTTAAATAATTGCTAACAGCAAGGTAAACTCTTCTCAAGTTCTTCTTTTCCATGTTTGATTGTTTGTGAATTTTCTGCTCGTTTTTTTTTTTCTATTATAAGATGGAGGATAGGGCAGTAGTACAGAAAATGTCTAATATACTTCTGTGAGAAATTCTTCTCTATACACCTAGTCCACTTCTGTGATTTATTGCTTTTTGAAGTACTCTGTTTTTGAAACAATACTTCTTTCATAATGCATAACCTACAGAAAAGAGTGGAGACAGACTGATTGTGTTTGGGTGAACTAGTGATTGACCTCATGAATTTGGAGTCCAAGTTTATCAACAATTCCTTAAGCCAAGATGCATTTCTCCTTTTAACTATTAGTGTTCATGATTTTATTAATTTACCTTTGAGGTTACTAAAGTGTTGGATGATTAATTGGAAAAAGCATTTTGGAAATTAATTTAATTTGACACATTATAACCAATATTATTAACAAGAAAAAAAGAGAATCCAGGAAACTGCTTTGGTCTGGAAGCCCAAGTTTTGGGCTATACCTTATATTCCTGCAGAGAAGAACTAAAGACTAAAATGTGAGTGTTGGAACAAAGCTTACTGAAAATAAAATCTTTTCCGTGGGAAATATTCCTGTATCCTGTGTTATTTTTTGGGTTCACTGTCCTCCTTCATGCAAAGTGCAATTTGTGTTTTAGACAAAATTTAAATATTTAATTTTAATATTTAAATAAATATTAAAATATTAACAGTTTTATATTTTAATTTTTTAAATGCAAATGTTGCAAGAATAGTTGCAAGGATTTGGAAATATCCTAATTGCTTGGTAACTTAAACTAAAGTTTCTTTTATGGAGTACTTGGTACAGAAAAGTTGTTAGTCTTGTGCAGAATGTAAGTATATGAATGTATTTGAATGTTTGATGTGTATGTCACTATTTGTCACATTTTTGATTCTGTATTTGTAAATTAGGAAAAAAATCATGACCTTTAAGATTAATGAATCTTAAAGTAGGAGATATTTCCTTCAGAAATAAAGCAGTTGACTATTTATATGCACCAAAAGCAATTAAGAAACAGATTAGTATAAAGAATAATTTAAATATTTCATTTATCTTTTTTTGCTTTATTTTCTTAATTTGTATTTAAATCAACTGGGTTGGTTTGTCTTCCAGTGAATTTTAATATGGTTCACAATGTCTTAATGGTTACTGCAAAAAGTTAAAATTATTTTTTATTCTATAATATAGATAAACTGTTGGATGTGAGGAATTAATAAGTTTACAATTTAACATGATTTTTTTTTACTAAATCATTACTAAATCGTTTTACTAATCATTTTACTAAATCGTTACTAAACAGTGCATATTTTTTTGCTATTCAGAAATTCAAAACAAGTATATGTATCTTCCTTACACACCAGACAGAACAGGATAAGCAGATAATTTCTGTTCAGATTTAAAACTTTTTTTTTCATATTATCATAAAAATATCTGCTTGGTTTCATAATAATTATTATTATTATCGTCATCACCATCATCATTCTGGCCTCTGTTTTCCTTTGTAATTCATTATGGGCATAATGTGCTGATTTAACTTTTGTTAACACCATAGAATTAGTACACAAAATCTCCCAGATCTACGTCTTTAAGAATTGATGCAATGATTTCCTCCTCTTCAGTGACCAATCTCATTTTCAGAACAGCTTTTCTGCTGTTTCTATTTTTAAGTATGGGGAAGATGTAGACTGTTTTGGGGTTTGGGCACCAATGAATTCACTATATAATTCACAAATATCAACTGGACACTTTCTTTTAAAAACAAATGCAAAAGAGTTTAGAAATGACTGTTATTGACTGCTGCAACCTTAAAATAACTAAATTTTCTTTCCTTATTGTGTTTGTCAAAACATGATTGATTGGAAAAGGTTTCCAGTAAATGAGATGAACTTGACTACTAAACAATGTATCAGAATTCCTGTAATAATAAAAAGTGCATCATCTTCAAATAATTTAATTTCTGATTAACAAGAGTTTTTTACTTTATTACAAAGTAAAATGATGTCAGATGCTTACTCAACAATATATTATTTATTTTCTTACTTGTTTTTCTTAATTACTGAATTACTCCCGGTCAGATTATAATGGTGTTTATAATGTAGTAGCTGTCTGGCAAATCATCATTTTTACCTCTGCAGGACTGTATGTGTGGAATTCTGATGACAAAAACAAGCATTTAAATGCATTCCAGATCTGTGACTCAGTATTCAAGGTCCACAGCTTGAAACAGTGTTTTTGATTAACTATTTATTAGAGCCCACAATGCACAGTGAAAAATAAACAAAACAAACAAACAAAAACCCCCAAACCAAACAAAAAAAAACTCCACACCCCCCCCCAAAAAAAAAAACAAGAAAAAAACAAACTTAAAAGCCCAAAATGAACAAATAAAAAAAACCAGAAAACACAGAACAACAACAAAAAAAGCACATAAGTTAAAAGTATTAAGACACTTTGAATTTATTATCAGCTAATTTATCAATTATCTTTACACGTCTAAATCAAAGGAAATTGTGCCATGAAAGCTCAGGTCTCAACTGCTTGTTCTAGTGAAAAGTGTTTCTATCCAAAGCTTATTTTAGTGGTTTTAATGCAGTATATAAGGACTTTGAACAGATCTAAGCATATATAGTGGGATTAATTTGCTTGGATTTAGACATCTATATCACAACTAATCAGTACAGGGAAGTACTTTGAGAGACCCTGTTGGTTTATGTTCCCTAAGGACATGTTTTTCCTAGAATGTAAGGGATTCATCCCACTGAGTTTAGTCATTACATGGACAAGACATTAAACTCGCACTCTTAGTGAGTGTTACACAGTGCTCAGAATGTTACATAGCTCTCATTTCAAAACCATACAAAATTTACGTTATTATGTGACTTGAATTTTGTACCATTGACTCGTACTATCAGCCCTTCTCTGGTCTCTGTAAGGAATTCCTGTCTGAAATCCTGCATCTCTGAGGATCTGCAGCCCTTACCTGTGTATGTAGATTTGACATTATTGTGCTATGAAATGCCATTTTCAAGACATTTGTTTAGAACTTAGTTTCTCATAAAGTTACTCAGTATGTAGCAATTTAAATATGCCTCTACTAGTTCAACATTAGAATCTGATTTTCACTTAATGATGTTGTACTTTCTGAAAAGATGCACAATGATGGGTTGTATTTGAAACTGAATAGTGGCCATCTGCAGTTAGTGTGACATTTCTAATAGCCCTTCTGTGGAATGAAGAATTTTAACATCAGGAGACTGCACCTGTTAGCAGAGTAATCTCCCCTTTCAACAATAATACAGTTTGTCATAGCCTGTGGCCATTGGTTTTTAGCTGTGGTGAGTAAATTAAGGAAGTCTTGCTGGGATTTAACAAATTTATGTCTTAATGGAGCTATCAGGGATGAATAGCTGTTCCCATTATAATTCTTTAAAATAAAAGATACAACCCATACAACCCATTCAAATTATTGACCCCTGCTTATTATTTTCATTTGAAAATTAATTATGTCGACTGAGGGGTAGGTTTTTTGGGTTTTGTTTTTTGTTTGTTTGTTTGGGGTTTTTTGGGGGGTTTTTTGTTTTGTGGGTTTTTTGTTTTGTTTTGTTTTTTTTGGTTTTTTTTTTGTTTTGTTTTGTTTTGTTTGCTTTTTTTTAATATATAATTTGATATACTTGAGTTGGAGATTTTTACAGGAATTGAATTTCTTTTGTCTCTGAACCCTTCTTGCCAGTTCTTGCTTAATAGCAGATCTATTTCTACAGTCCTGCAATCTCAAGTATTCTCAAGATTTGTCTCATTGGATTCTGAAGTATCCATTCTCAATGACAAGTTCTCAGAGTTCTGTGAAACACAGTGAGGCAGACCAAAGAGACTTGCACTTCTTTTTGGCCAATAATTTGTCTCTGTGCAAGAAATCAATTGCTGATACCTGTCATTGTCCATCATAGGTGTCATCTCAGTATGACTGTTCCTCTAGCAAGTCTGAATGTGACAATCTGAAAACGCCAAGCCCAACCTCCCTCCCTTTCATATCATGTAATTTTTTAATATATGCACATATTTAGGCTATTTGAAATATGCAGATGGAAAATGAGGTAACTTTGGCCATTTTTTCAAATTTCATTTCTGCATGATTCATTGGTCTTAAAATTTAGTGAGATTTGCGTTTGCTTAGTTTTTTCTGACTATGCCAAGCAAGCTTTTATGAACTTGATTTTAAATATTTGAACTGGAAATGTTTGACTTTCCTTTTAAATGCAAAGGATTCATTTGCCCTGCTTGCCAGAACTGTGGCAGCCTCTGTAAATGACAACTGCGTAACAACTGTTCAATTTTGCTTTCAGATCAAAACAAGATGTACTTTTTGTATGTTTTGGAGAAAGATTTTTGATTAAAAAAATATTCAAAAAAAAGTCAGTTCATGTTTTTTTCAGTGACTTAAGTTCTTCTTGAACTCACCATGGAATTTTCAGTAATAATAATAAGATAAATGCTTCACATTTTAGATCTGAGTGCCATGGGGCAGTGACATGGCAGTTTTGTAAAACACAAAATTATTTATACTCACAATACCAAGGTAGTTTATTAGAGCCTATTCTGGAATAACTTTCTAATTTGCAGTAATTCCATTAGCAATATGGTATTTCTAATGTCATACACTGTATAGCCTGAGTGGAACAGAAATGCTTCTCTGCTCCCAGATATTTAATTTTACATCTGATCTGGAAACGTTCATCCATCACTGTGACATTAAATCCAGATCACCTGTTTTTGAAAGCTGGAGGCATGCTGTCCCCTGTCCTTGTAATCTTTTAGAGTGCCTGTTATTTGCATCCTACTTATGAAATTTGGATAAAGGTTGAGGGAGGGAGGGAACAGGATGCAGCATAGGAAATGTGAATGAGAAGCTCAGCAGCTGACAGCTTAAAAAAAACCAGTTCATCCTTATCTCCTCTCTTCTCCTGATAGAGATACGGAGTCAATAATATCAGTACCAGGGCTTATAATGGCATAGCTATTTATACTTATGTATGTGCACAGAAATACANAAAAAAAAAAAAAAAGAAGGTCTCCTACAAACATTTTTTTTTTTGACTGTAGCAACAGAGCAAATTGAAGAGGTTAAATTTTCTGTGTAAGTTGTCCTCTCAAACCAGAGAAAAAAACTGTGTATTTTTGGAATTTGCTGCAGGACTGACTTCTAGTGGTATAGAGTGGAGTTATAAATCTCATTTAGCTGCTGTGTGAAGCCCTTTATAACCTACCACAGAAGCTGCTGTCATGCATTTGTGCTGATGGCCATGTCCCTTGATGTCACCCGGTCAAGGTGGTCAGACTCAAGAGGTGCAAGGTCAACCAGAACCACCGTGGTCCATCTTCTTCCCTCTCCTGTTCACCTTATGTTCTTTCCCCTTTCCAAAAGGAGACAATCTCATCTATTCATTACATCATTGATATTATTCTGCCCAGCATTCTTCTCGATTATTCTGGGGGATTAATGTGGGTCCATCAGACATATCCCCTCTCGTTTTGGGAGATTATTCAGTTGGTATCAGGCACCCTTCCCACATTCCCTGCAGGGTTATCTCATATCACAAAACTTATTTCTTGTTTTCTCTTCATCCTTCATTGTTACCATATAGATTTTACTACTTGTACAGGTTTTTCTTTATCCAGTTTGTAGAATGTCTCAGTCTATGTAGATTAAGACATCAGTCTAAATTAAGAGTACCACAGAGATTTCTGCTGATGGAGAATCTATGCAGGAAAAAAAAAAAGGACTATTTTGCGTTGGAAAACGTGAACAATAATAATCATACATATTAATATATTAAAATGTTTACTTTGTTCAAAAAAGAAGGTGATTATTTCACCATGTAAACCCATAATTCTGGATCATTTACCTATGAAGACAGCAGGCAACAAGTGCAGTTGTGGAAATAACTGTTGGTTCCAGTATGGTTGCTTCTTCTTTAGATTAACATGGATAATTCAAGACAGAGAGCAGCTGAATAGTATAATGTTACATTTCACTTGAGGTTGGTGCTTTTTCACCAACATATTTTGATACTTCTTCTAGTTTTGTAATATGTCTGAGTTGATTCTCTCTAAATGGTGAATTTTAAATAGAATCAGCTATGATTTTCTCCATTCTAGCAAAATTAAGGCTTGGTATGTTTCTTCCTACATGCTATTCCTCTTTAGTATTTACTCCATGTATTCTTTCATATAAAAGTCTTTTTTTCATCATCGTCATCATTTCATCAATATAATTCTAATAATTTGATGGTCCAGAAAAATTCTCAGCTGAATCCATGTTAAAGGTGTATTCTAGGACAGTTGCACTGTAAGAAGAAAAAGGATCTGCAAAAGTTCACATTGCCTGAAAGCCAGGATAAGAGCTCCATGAAAAATTGCCAAATATTTTGAGTGAGATGTTCTTGTACACTTTAAGATGACTGTGTAGCAAAGTCCCATAATAAATTGGAATAAAATGTGTTTCCTTTTTAGAGTACTCAATTCTGTTAATTTTAAACCCATTTCTTCTGTCTAGGCTACATTTATAATAGATAAATTCTTGTCATGTAGAATGTGGATAAAAAATGAGGATTAGAGATTAAGTTACTTAGGAATGAATCCATGAGTCTCAAGGAGCATAATGATTTTGAAAGCAAATGACACTGGGGTTTTCCTACTTATATACAACTTAATCAAGTGTGGTGGCTTAGGTTTAGATTCCTCTCTAGATGGTTTCATTTTCGGTTAATTAATTGGCAACTTTGCAAAATACATTTTTCTAGGGATATTTTAGGTTTTCTCCTTTGGGAAAACCTTTTCCTCCTCCTCTCTAGACATATAACTGCATTTTTTCAGGCACTGCAGTTTGTGTTTGTGCATTTGTGGGAGTTACACATGCAAGTCTAAACCAATCTATTTAAATGCAGGCCAAAATATACTAAATTTTGTAGGATTATTCAACTTTTTGGTGTGGTCTAATGTTTTGTCACTCAGCTCCACACTGTTGTAAACAGAAATTCTCTGCATCTGCTGAAAAAGATGAAACTCTGTTCAACACAGGAATTAATGTAATGGAAATTAAATTGGCAGATACATAAAAGCAATCCATTGGTATATAGTGTGTTTTATTTACATTATGCATATGTTTAAATCCAGAAGGATTGAGGGGACATTTTGAAATATTCTTCAAAGAGCACAAAAGATGAGCAAATATTTGCAATTATAATCAAATTATGCAGCTATCAAATACAATTTTCTGTAATTAGTGGGTAAGCAGAAGTTGTTGACTTTGTAATTACATGACAATTCTAAAGGAAGTTCCCCTTGAATTTGTCTTAGTAAGCACCTCCAATGCAGTCAGAATTGAAATGCAACACGGTTGTGTTTGATTGTTTGCTCTAAGGCTCACTAAGCTACAGGGGGAAAGAGAGGAGGAGGCAGAACTTTCTGCCTTTGGGACAGTCATGTGTTGCAAAAACTTTTACCTAAGAATTTTCTGGAATTTTGTCCTACCAAAATTGAAGCAGTGGCTGACTCAAAAATATCTCTGAGACAGTCAGTGCTAAGGGGAAAAGGTATTAAAGAAAGAAGAAAGGTAATAATTGCAATATGGGTCTCCAGAGGAATGTAGATAATCGTTACAGCCTGGACAGAAATGAGTGATGGGCAAAGTATAAAAAATATGTTGCCCAGAAAAAGAATTGGGAAACACAGGAAATAAAAAGAAATTGCTTACAAGCTCTGGCATTTTAAAACAAGACAAACAAAGGGGAATATAATCACAAAACAATATAAATTTAGGTCTATGTTACTCTAAGAAAAAAAAGTAACTTCTAAAATGTGAAACAAGCCTACATGGCATAGATACACTGAATTTTTGGTAGTTTTTCCGCAGGAAATAGAATAATGAAAGAGAGAAATAACCAAAACTGTAAGCTGGATGGAAAAATATTTAAATATTTCAGAAAATATAACTAGAGGTTACTGGGTCAATTGTAATGGAATAATTTAACAGCAGACCCTGGGGGGAAAATATTATAGATCATTACCAAGAAACTCTGACCAGAATGGTAGGAATTATACTGAGACAGATGCACCTCTTCTTGTCTCTGTGACCTTCCATATTTCTTCCCTGTGAAATGAAAGACTCTTCTGTCAGCAGACAAATCTGCTCAAGAAAAGCCTGAATGTGGCACTCAGTGCCTTGGTCTGGTTGACAAGGTGGTGATCAGTCAAAAGTTGAACTCAATCTTGGGGCTCTTTTCCAATCTTTATGATTCTGAAACTGAACATATGATTATGATTCTGAATGCTGCCATTTTGAGAGTTGTCCAACAGGTAAGTGAATTGTGCCTTGAATATGTTATAAGTACTATAGATGACCTGTAAATAATTTTCTTGTACATAGCATTGACAAAGTATATTGCCAGTATTTTGCATTAATTTCATTATTTTTTGCAAAAACAAGTTACGTAGTTTATTCTGCTTTTGAAAATTCAGTTTATGTATTTTTTGATTTAACAGTGATATATTATCTTGAGACTTTCTCAGATGATACACAGCCATTCCTCTGAGATATTGGTAGATGTATTGCATCATGTACTTTTGCCAAAAATACTGTCTGTTTTCTATGAGAGAAAAAGTGGAAGTTTTCAAGAATATGTAATTTGTTGATTAAATGTAATTGAATTAGGAAATCATGCAGTTACGATTTTTTTTTTTAATTTATTGCTATTGAAAGTGTGTCCACTACTGCATATGTCAAATGAGAATTGTATTATCTGGATTTAATTAATCTGAAGTCCAAGTCAATAAAGGTAAGCAAGTAGAATGTATGAGTTCATACAGAGAGCTGAAATTTGATTCATGTGTGTGACTTCAAACTTGATTCTGCTATCAGCTTCCATACAAGGAGCCTGGAATATGGAGGTGTACATAACTATGAAATCTCTTTGTGCTTTCCCCAATAGTGGAGAGCAATTCAACTGGATAGAAAATTACTTTTCTCCCCTATCATTTGACTTGCACCGAGTACATTCTGTGTTATTAAATTAAATGTCCAAGTCCAGTTGTCCAAATTAATGCAGTAGAGTCAATGTATGTGTATGGCTCAAGCACACTTGTCTCAGAAGTTAC
This sequence comes from Cisticola juncidis, assembly GCA_013400215.1. Classification (NCBI taxonomy): domain Eukaryota; kingdom Metazoa; phylum Chordata; class Aves; order Passeriformes; family Cisticolidae; genus Cisticola; species Cisticola juncidis. The sequence goes on along the minus strand of VXBR01009109.1, from coordinate 227,640 downwards.
AAGTTGTTCTTACTTTCATTAATTCAGGATTGTATAGGAAAGATGGCTAATGAGTGGAGTTCTTCCATGTCTTATTGTGCTCCTTACAACTGATAGGACAGCTGCAATCCATAAGAAATTTTTAGAAATGGTTTTGGAAGCTTTTTTGGTATAAGTTAAATGCGTAAGTGTGGCTTAAGATAGTCTGAAATAATTGAAGAGTAAGATCATCCATCAATGGGGATTTGAATTATTCACTGGGTAGCACCTTAAGCCATGCACTTATATAAAAAACAAAAATATTGAAAAAGGAAGAAGGATAGGAAAAAAAGATTGTGTCAGAAAATTATTTTAAAATCAGTTATTCATGCTGGTATTTTTTAGCATGATTCTTCAGATAGTCTGTCATGAGGAGTGTTTGTCTTGTGATCCTTAAGGCTGGTAATTGTATCTTTACAAGGTGCACATAATGTTAATTTTTATCCTAATGTTATGAGGGGAAATGCATTTCTTATTTGAAATAAGAAGGCTGGCCTGGGTTCAGCTATAAAAAGTAAACAAAATTGAAGTTCTTTAATGCTGGCCAGGCTTCCAGAACGATATCACATTTTGTGTATATTGGTTCCTGGTAATCTAATTGAAACTGTAATTAAACTGTATTTTCTGTTAATAAGAAGACTCCAACTGCCCCAAGGATTTCCTAAATAGCAGAGGAACCAAGAAACAATCAATTTTTGATACCTTCTTAGCTTGCTTTTTTCCGTGATAGTCTATATATATATATATATATATGTTTTGGCCACAGAATAGGCATTCTTCTTATTCTCAGCTCAGCCACACTATTATTAAAGTGAATGCTTGGTGAAAGTGGGGAATATACGAGAGCTATTGAAAATAGACAATATGTATTATATATATAACAGAAAAAATGTGTAATATTGTAGTAATCACCAGCTTCAAGTGCATATATAGCAAAATACAACTAATACAAATAAAGATGATGTTGCATCAACTTCATGCAAGTTTAAATTAAGCTTTCCAATTGCATGAGGAATTTAGTTTGGGTTCAAGTGAAAGAGAGGGAGGAGGCTTGTGTTCTAATACTTTGAAAGACAATTTTGCCAAATTTTCAAGTTCGTTTGTCTTGAAATTGTCTTGACATTATTAGTACACTTTGCTTGTGCTGTGCTCCTCAGCAGAAGAGTTCTTAAAGATTTACTGAAATGGGTATGTATTATTTTCTTCTCTTTCTAACTATGAGAATGAACTAGGGCTAGTCCCACTAAATCTGCAGTACTTGCAAATATTCAATAGCCTGGCTGTGCAATGTACTGCTCTCCTTCTGTCAGCATTATGCATTCCATGGTTTTCAGTTTGTACCAGTAAAATGTCACTATGCCTGCAGTTTTTATTCCAATTTCTCTGGGGTGTTGTACTTGCATTTTTCCACATAAATTTTCACAGTTATTCACCTATGACTTTTTCTACTCCTAGAATCATCCTCACAGTGAAAATATGTGTAAGTTCTTAAACTGATATCTGCTATACCTTGATGCTTTTATTTTATACAGCTTTCAATTCATTGAAACATCTCTTTTGGGACATGTTGCCTTCTTTGCTGTTGTTTTTTTCCTTTGCAGCAGAAAGATCAAAGTAGTGGCAGAAAAGGAAAAAGAGAGAAAATTGGAATCACATAATATGACTCCTCCACTTTCATTTACTTTTTATGATTGTACATGAGTAATGTAACCTGTTCAATGATTTAGCTTTTCAGTGATTTTTTTTTTTTTGCTAAGAGATTTTTTTGTATTATTTTTTAAATGTTTAATTATGTGCAACTTGAAAGGACAGTTACTGCTCAAGTATTTTGAGGACACCCTATATGTGTTTATTATTTGGAGTTATTAATGAACTTTCTAATAAGGGCAGTTTATTGTGATTTTTTTTTTTCAAGAATACCCAATATCCACATAATTCAAATTCAAACATGTTTTTTGCTTACTTTGAGATAAACTCTCTTTCCTCACTACAAACTCATTTGTAGTGCAACAGGCTTTACAGCTATTCATGACTAAATTAAGTGACAAGACCAGAGAGAAATACTGGCATGAGCAATTTACTGAGGAGAGGAAGTTAATCAATTATTGCTGCACAGATCACTAGTACTTGATATTTTATAATGCCTAAAGTGAAGTTCAACTGAAACTACATAGAAAAAAATTTGCAATCAGAATGAAGAGAATAGATTTTAAAATACTTCTGCTCTTTAAGCTGTGTACATTGAAGCTTTGGAAGTAGCAGCTTTAAAGGATGTGCAATGACAGGCTGGCAGGCATGACAGTGCTGATTGATAAGTGACTCCTTTCCTATTTTGAGGAGACTGGTTGAGAAGTTGAATTTTAAAAGAAACACTGCCTTTGGAAAAAAACCTTTCCTAAATATGATCAGCAGAGAGGGATTTTTTGGCATTCAGTTCCAACATTTGTTCTGTCTTTTAGAAAAGCTGATGTCAAACATCAAGTAAAATTTTTCTCTTCCTGATTAACAAATTTACTTTTGAGACCTTTGTGAATGTGTGTTCTGTTCCCAGTGTCATTACATAGATGTCATCCATGGAGCATTGGTTATGGTAATATAATCACAGATAAGGGAAGAGCTGGATCATGGATCTGTTTGTTTTGAAATACGTGTGGCTTGGTTTTTCCATTGTGATTCAGATGCTGAAATGACGAGAACTAGAAATGTTGAGCATGGACTTGCATTACAGTAGAATTATACAATACTATCTCTCCATATAAAGAAAATAAAGTAGTAGTGACACTACATTAAGGTAGTAATAAAAAAGGCATAGTAAGACCTGTAGGTTATTTGTAATGTGACAGTAATTCCTACAGTCACTTAAAAACATTGCTGTTAAAGTTACATTTTAAGGTTAGTCCTGCCCATCTTTCCACAGTTATAAACCACATCCTTGCAAACTGCCAGGAAATACAAAGAGGCTGTTTCCCATAGCCCTAGTTCTACTCCAGTTTATTTTCCACTTCCACAGTAGTGAACTGGAGTACAATTGAATTTTCTGAGCTGAAAACATGACACTCAAAGTCAAAGACAGAATGCTACGGAAAGAATTGGGAAAAGAAAATGGGGAGAATTTTTTTTTCCAGTTTTATAGTGAAAGTAGTATTAATCAGTGCCACATAATGTATGCAAGAATCAGATGGCTCATGTTCTAGTTATGTGATTTTGTGGGGTTGGTTTTTTTTTGTTTTTTTGTTAAATAAAATCCTACTGGGTAAAATCCACTGTGAGTTCATGTATAACGACAAGTTACAAAATAAGTTGTTCCTGAATTCTTGCATTAAAAGACAATTTGTGGAAACTTCTCTAGTTTATCCAGGGCTATAAACCATGATAAAATGTAACACTTTTATTCTTAATTTTGAAATGATGAAGCTAAGCAGGTAAGGTGATGAAGCTAAGCAAAAATATTTCTTACACTAATTTCTTATTTTAATCTCAGTAAAATTACCTTCTGAATGTAGTATATTTTACAGAGAAGGAGAGAAGTTCTGAGTTTCTTTATTGATAATATTGAATATCTAAAATTGACTATAATGCACTTGGGGATAGTGCTTCACAGATCAGTGAACTACATATCTAAATGGATCAGGTGAAATTTCCTAACCTTGTTATTCAAAAAAAGTACAGTGAAGAAATACTCTGAATAATGTTCAAACACAGGCAAAAAATGTGATCCTGACTGTCTCTTACATTCAGCCATGTAATGTTTGCCTTTAAAGAGCTTTGAGAGGATTTGGGATTGTACTCAGAATAACCATGTGAAGAAAAAATGAGGTCTGTTTTCTCTTTGGCCGTTAAAAGGAATGAGTCCTTTGTGGCACAGTTTATAACTATAAATAAGTAGTGATATTTTCTAGATTTCCAACCAAATGTTTTTGATGTCACACACAGGATCAAACCCAGAACCACTAGGTTGGAAGAGACCTTCAAGATGATTGAGTCCAACCCATGCCCTAACTAGACCATGGCACTGAGTGCCACATCCAGTCTTTCTTTAAACACATCCAGGGATGGTGACTACCACCTCCCCAGGCAGACAATTCCAGTACTTTATCACTCTCTGTGTGAAAAACTTCTTCCTAATATCCAGCCTATATTTGCCCTGATGCAGCTTGAGACTGTGTCCTCTCATTCTGTTAGTGGCTGCCTCAAGAAAGAGACCAACCCCACCTGACCACAGCCACCTTTCAGGAGATTGTAGAGAGTGATAAGGTCACCCCTGAGTCTCCTTTTCTCCAGCCTAAACAGCCCCAGATCCCTCAGCCATTCCTCAGCCTTGTGTTCCCAGCCCCTCACCAGCCTCACTGCCTCCTCTGGAAGCCCTCAAGCATCTCAATGTCCTTCCTAAACTGCGGGCCCAGAACTGGACACAGCACTCAGTGTCCTTCCTAAACTGCGGGCCCAGAACTGGACACAGCACTCAGTGTCCTTCCTAAACTGAGGGCCAGAGCTGGACACAGCACTCACCAGTGCCGTGTACAGGGGAGGAATGGCCTCCCTGCTCCTGCTGGACACAACATTCCTGATCCAGACCAGGATGTCCTTGGCCTTCTTGGCCCCCAGGGCACACTGCTGGCTCATGTCCAGCTGCTGTCACCAGCACCCCCAGGTCTGCTTATGTCTGGGCACTGTCCAGCCACACCATCCCCAGCCTATTAACATTTCGGGGGGTTATTGTGGTCAAAATGCAGGACTCAGCACTTGGACTTATTAAACTTCATCACATTGGATTCTGCCCATCCATCCAACCATTCCAGGTCTCTCTGCAGAGCCCTCCTCCCTTCCAGCAGATCAACACACTCTCCCAGCTTAGTGTTGTCTGAAAATTTACTAATTAAAGGCTCAATCCCCTCCTCCATGTCATCAATAAAAATACTGAACAGAGCTGGCCCCAGCACAGACCCCTGAGGAACACCCCTGGTTCCTGGCTGCCAGCTGGATACAGAACCTTCACCACCACTCTCTGGGCCCGGCCATGCAGGCAGTTCCCAACCCAGCACAGAGTGCTCCTGTCCAAGCTGTGGGCTGCCAGCTTTTCCAGGAGTGTGCTGTGGGAGACAGGGTCAAAGGCCTTGCTGAAGTCCAAATAGACAACATCCACAGCCTTTCCTGCATCTACCAGGCAGGTCACCTGGTCATAAAGGGAGATCAGGTTGGTCGAACATGACCTACCCCTCCTGAAGCCATGCTGTCTGGGTCTGATACCCTGGCCATCATGTATGTGCTGCCTGATGACACTCATAAACTGTTCCATTACCTTATCAGGTACTGAGCTACAAGTTCTTCAGGAGAGACAGACAGTAATGATAGGCCAGTTAGCCAGTACTTACTTACTGGCTAGCTGGCCTGTAATTACCAGGATCCTCCTTTGTACTCTTTTTATGAATGGGAATTATATTGGCCAGCTTCTGGTCATCTGGAACCTCACCAGTGAGCCAGGACTGTCGGTAAATGATGGAGAGCAGCTTCACAAGTTCCTCTGCCAGCTCCCTTATCACCCTGGGATGGATCCCATCTGGTCCCATAGATTATGATCTCCCAAACAGCTGACTGCCTCCTCCTGGATAATGGGAGCACCATTCTGCTCCCTGACACCAACCCAGGAGGACAGCTGTCCTGAGGACAAGCCATCTTCTCACTAAACACTGAGGCAAAGAAGGTGTCAAGCACCTCTGCCTTCTCCTCATCTGCAGTTACTAAGTTCCCTCCTGCATCCAAAAGAGAACAAAGGTTGGTCTTACTCTTCTTTTACTACGAATATATTTGTAAAAACATTTTTTATTATCCTTTACAAAAGTTGCCAAATTAGGTTCGAACTGAGCTTTGGCCTCCCTAATTTTTTTCATACAAGCCCTAGCAACTCTCCTAAATACTTCCTGGAAAACCTGACCCTCCTTCCAAAAATGATGCATCCTCTTTTATTCCTAAATTCCTTCAAATCCCCATCGCCCATCCAGGCTGTTTGTATTCTTTGTTGACTCATCTTTTGACACACAGGGACAGTCTGTTCCTGTGCCCTCAAGATCTCTGTTTTGAAGCACGACCACTTTCCTGGACTCCTTTGTTTTTAAGGGCTGCTTCCCAAGGAACTCTCTGAATAAGTCTCCTAAAAAGGCCAAAGTCTGCCCTCCGGAAGTCCAGTGTAAAAGTCTTATTGATGTTCCTCCTGATTTCACCAAACATTGAGAACTCTATAATTTCATGGTCGCTGTGCCCCAAGCGGCCTCCAACCACCACATTTCTCTGCAGCCCTTCTCTATTTACAAACAACAGATCTAACATAGTCCGTCCCCTGGTGGGCTCACTCACCAGCTGTGACAAAACGTTGTCCTCCACATACTCTAAGAACTTCCTGGACTGCCTTTTTTCTGCTGTATTGAGTTCCCAACAGATGTGTGGTAGGTTAAAGTCACCTACTAGAACAAGGGCTGGAGATCCTGAAACATCCTCCAGCTGTTTGCAGGGTAAGTTTTCCAACTCTTCTTCCTGGCTGGGTGAACAATAACAGGCCCCCAGGAGGACGTCAGCCTTGTTAGTCTTCACCTTAATTCTTACCCATAGGCATTCAACTCCATCATCATTAGTTTCCATACCCATGGCATCAAAACCATCCCTAATATAAAGGCCACCTCTCCACCTCTTCCCCCTTTCCTGTGTCTCCTGAAGAACTTGTAGCCGTCCAGTGCAGAGCTCCAGCTATGCGAGTTGTTCTGCCACATTTCCCTGATGGCAACTGCACGTCTCTAAATGCCATATGTTTTTTGTGACTAAATGACTTTCCATCACACAAGTATGATCAATGATTTTACATTCTCATTTATTATATTTTCCTAATTCTTGTTGTACATTCATACTGTGTAATCTGGTGGCCTTGCAGAAAGGTAACACTACTAAGTATTACCATTATCATTTATCATGTTTGTTTTCATGTTGTCTCCCTAGAAAAGTATGACGAGATGTTTTGTTTCTTTGTTTTCCATTACTTCTGGTTCATGTGCATGCAGACACACTATACATGTGCTCTGGTGTATCTATTTTTAGGAAAATCAAGCCCAGAGATGTATACCTAGATATGGAAACTAAGGAAAAGGGTTTTTAGGAAGCTCTTGTTTTTTGTCTTGATCCAAGCTCATGAAGTCTGCCTAGTGTATAGATTCCTGGTAATCTTGCTATCAGGAATGGCTTTCATTGCCCAGAGCAGCAAATTTGCCAACTGCAGATTTCAACTAGAGCTTTAAATCTATCTTTTACTTTGTAAGACTGTTTTAAAGTCAGAGAAATTTTATACATTCTTTAGGAATCACTGAGAAACAGTCTTTAAAATGACAACACTAGAGGAGTATAATAACGACAGCTTCACATACATTTAGAGCTTTAACATGTGTGGGTTTGGGTTTGTTTTTCTAGTCTTGGATTAATTACCTGTCATGTTGGTTAGGCCAAACACCAGCAAAAATCAGAAGAAAAGGTGAAACCATGTGTTCTGCACCTGTGGCAATGGGAACCTTTGTAACTTTATGTCAGGCCTTTAGAAATATGGTCTATCATATGTGCTCTGTTATAACCTGTGAAGAGGCTGTATGTTTGCATAAAGTTTTGTAAACTATAACCAGGACTAAAAAAAAAATCACAATTTTAGTTTTGAGGCTGTTCTAGCTTATAGTAATATAAAATACTAAGAATAAGGTATATTTTCAGCGAAGTTTCCAGTAAAGTGTTTTTTTTTCTCCTCCTATTTTTCATATTCTTACAGCTTATCATATTTTACTGATGTTTGCTCTTGTTTGCTTTGGCAGAGAAAATTAAAAATCATGTTCATGCATAACTGGTTATTGTACATAAAATAGCCTCAGCACTGAGACTCAGCATTTCCAACCCCTCAGCACTCAGACTGAGAAAAATAAATCAGCCTATCACTTTGAGGCTTTAAAAACATGAAATCATATGGATTTCTTTTCTGAACAGGATGTTTATGATTGTGAATGTCACTATCACACATTATAAAAGCCAGTAAAAAACCCCAAAGCCACACAACCTACGACTCAAGGAGAATATCATTATAAAATTAAAAATAGATGAGTTTGGTATTAGTTGCCATTTAAAATGAAAAGTGAAGGACATGGGAGCTGGCAGTAGAATGAAAATCAGTATGGGAACAGATGTGGTATGAATGAGATAGGAAGGAGAAGGATCTACAGAAGGATCTAGAAGCTTGGAATATAAATTATGCTGATGTATGTACAAATATCATTTACAGTTAGAGGCTAAGAAATTAAAATACATTTTCAGAAAATATTCACATAGCAGATCTGCTGTATATCTCTGATGATCCAATTCCACACTTTTTCTTGAAGAGGGAAACAAAATAATTAAAACATATAGTGTAAAAACAGTAAAACATAAAATGTCTAGAAAATATCTAGAGCAATAAAAATACTTTATAACAATAATATTTTTGGCTTTAAATAATTCATTAATGCATTAAAGGAAAAAAAATGGAACAGAAATAGTGACCTAATGAACCCTGCTGAGTGGAAGATCAAAATAAATCATAAAGTTCTCAGAGTTCAAGTATATGGAGCTTGTAAGTTTAGGCCAAAGGACCCAAGGATTGGTTTGTGTGGCTTGTGTATGGATTTCAGATGAAATCACATTCTATTATTTCATGCAATTGTGTTTCGAAGGTTCTCAACTTTGAAACATGACTGATTTCCAGAATTTTGCAATTAACTATTCATAGCTCTAAAAAAATGGTGACCCAGTGGTAGGCAAGGACTCTGCTATGTAGATGTTTTCATTGAGGAAGAAAAATGCTTCAATTTTTCAATTTCAAATCTAGTAGACAGACACAGAGTTGAAATGAGGAGTGAGCATGTATGTATCTTTTCCAATCTTTCATAGAGTGCTGAAAAATCTGATAATTTATGCCTTTAAAACAATTTCATCCTTAAAAAAAAAAAATCATTTTTGGGTCACATCTCTGGTTGACTTTTTGGGTTATCTTTTTGAACACAATGAAATGTTTACTTTCTAATTTGTTTATGATATTCTGTTATTACGAATTTATGTTATTAGAACGCCATAATGTCAATGTATTATTGGAATAATGCCTGATCAGGAGGTATCATTACAGAGTTAATTTAAAGCATATTGGAGCCTATTTCTAGAAAAAAAAATCCAGGTGCAGTCACTGACTTGCTTAATTATTTCCTTATCTAATATTTTTCTTTCTTCTTTCTTCTCTTTTCTTCTCAGTATAAATAATTTTGTCTTTCAAACTGGCATAGACTGAAATCTGTTGCTTGCTGGCCTTTGTCAGGAAAAAAAAGGAAAAATGTTAAGGATTGCTCTTGGAAAGTACATCTGAAAATCAGTTGAATATTGAGCAATTAAGGAATTACATTAAGCAGTTTTCTGAAAGTCCTGTTAACCTTCATTTTGCTGATTGCAGGGCTTTCTGCTGCGGGAATCTAGTAATAAAGCTTCAATTGATTGTAATGATGCAAGGAAAGTGCCTAAGTTGGGAAGCAGTAAATGTAACTGGAAACTTGCACGCTTTTAAATGATTTTTTTTTTTTAATCCCCACTCTGAGCTTCTTCTGAGAGCTTTTTTGATATTAGTACTTTTATCTTCTGTTTGTATAAACATGTCACATCTCTGAGTATTTTTACTACATCTATATTTCATATTTATAGTGCTCGTGTGGTTTAACCCCAGCAGCAACTTCGATCCACAGAGCTGCTCATCCTACCCAGCAGAGTGAGGGAGGGAATTGGAAGGGCAAAAATGAGAAAGTTCATGACAAAAAAGAGTTTACTGAGTGAAGCCCAGCGAGGTAAGGCATTCATTCCTTGCTCCCCACCAACAGACAGGTGTGTAGCCACTTCCAGGGAAGCAGTGCCTCAGCACGTGTTGTGGTTACTTGGGAAGAGAGATGCCAGCAAGCCTCCTTCCTCTTCCTGGCCTTGAGCTTCTCATGCTGAGCATGGCAAGTGGACAGTGGGATATTTCTGTGATCAGCTGAGGTCCACTGTCCCTCCTGTACGCCCTCCCAATCCTCTGTCCACCTCCAGCCAACCTGAGGCTGTTGCATTTCTCAGCAACAGCCAAAGCACTAGTGAGTTACCCACAAGTGCAAAGCACAGCATTGCCCAGGCTGCTATAAAGTAAAAGTAAATATTTACAATTTTCTTAATTTTATTTTTTTCTGAACAGTCCATTAATATGGCCAATACAGTAGTTATGTGTCACAATTTTATGGTTTCCTTGTGTTCCTGGAACCCAGTTTTTAAGATGTGTGTAATGTTTGCTACTTTTCAGTCTGGGGATGTCCAGAAAGAGGTATTTTGTGGAAAAGGTTACGGCTAGCAGCTATTAGTAGAGCTTTTTTATTCTGAGTCTGTTCTGACCTTTCCTGGATAGTCCTCAGTTTAGGTGCTTCCTTCTTGCTCACTCTGTTGATTTGTTGATAACTACTTTCACCCATGCTTTCATTTAAGACAAACTTTTTTTTTTATTATTATTTATTTCTAGCTGCCTTGATCTATTGTTACTATTGACCTTCTAAGTTTTTTGATTCTTTCTATCTGGGGGCAGCTTCAGCTCTTGAAAATAATCTTTATTCCCCTATTTGTGCTGTGCTGTTTCATTTAGTCTTTCTCAAGTCTGTCTTGTAAAGGGGAGAGAGGAGTATGTCATTGGCTTTGGAAGAGTTTCACTTAATAGTCTCCATGCTACTGCAAAAATACCAATTCCATACCCATCTTTTCAGTTTTTCTCATTTTTTCTCATCACACTTGGTTATTTTTCAATGCTTGTATTGTATTTCAGGCAATATAGAGTCTAATGTGTATTGCAGCATTTCATGCAATTTTTATACTTTGGTGACACCAGATATGAGAGGATGAGACATTAATTTTGTTTTTAGCGGGAGGGAGAAATCTTTCATTTGGAAGAGGAGAGGAGAGCAAGAAACAATGAAATCAGAGATATTTGGAACAAAATTAATCCAGAAAGACCCTTGTTCAGTTTTTGAAAAATAAGACAGCCTTTATGGGCTCCATGTCTATTGAAGCTTGAAGACCAAATGATTCAAGTGGATTGGTTATTCCTTCCTCATTTTAAAGGCAATATGCTAACTTCTTTTATAAAAACAGTCCAAGGGAAAGTTGTCAAAAAAATACAGAATTCTTTTTATGCTTTCTGCCACTTCCTGTGAAAATGTTTCACTGAGAAAGAGTTACTGCTTAACAATCTGCAGGTTCCATATAAAGAAGTGTGTAATCTTTTTCCTTTACATCACATCATCCTAAAATTCTGCATTTAAAATCAAAATGTTATTTCTTGAGATTTATACAAGATTCAGAAGTTAACATGGAAAAGAATTAGATTTTTTTTTTTTTTTTTGCACTTAGGTTATAAGAAGAGCTTTTCTTATCATAGTGACTTAAAGCTATAGATGTTTATAGTTATTTGAAATAGCTCTGATTTGAGCACCTGCACCTATAGGAAATTGGCCTGTTTGAACTTTTGGTAAAGACCCAGAGTCGTTACTCAGCCAAAATTTCTGTTGATTGCCATGTTTCTTCTCCTGAGCAGTTTCAGTATAGGAGCTAGAGAGTAAGACTAAAATAAACAAAAAATGAAAACCAGGCACTAACTGTGATTTTAATGAGTTGCTCCCAAAGACAAAAAGGTTAGTGAGTACAATATATTTTATGGAACTATTGTATTTTCTAATGCCCTTTTACTATACCATATTCTGAAAAAGCTAATTTTGGGGGATGAGGAGAGCAAAGAATTCAATAAATGTGATGTACTAGTTAAATATAGAAATGTAATGTCTGGCCCACTATCATTTTCAGAGTAAATCGCCAGCCTAAATGTCATTTTCTGAATTTCAACTGTAAAAGAATCTTTAAAATAGATATTTCTCATCTGTGATGTTTAAATATTTTGCTATGATAATAAACAGTTCTTAAACTTCTATTGACAATATCTTTAAAGTGAGTTGATGAAAATTGGTTTAGAGCTCTCTAAAATGCCTCCTAAATGTGACAACATCATGTATTGTAATCACCTTTTATTTTTTATAGAAATTGAAGGACACATCATCCATTTATTTAATATGGGTTCCAGTACTATGTAGATAATGACATATTAGGTTTATTATTTTCATTCCATGAATGCTTTCCATTTATAAACTTACCTCCTGGTGTTTAATCATATGTCCCTGTTGTATGCACAGCAAAGTAGAGACGTGCTTCTCTTTGTGTACATGATTTAATTAGGAACCACTTCCAGAACAGGTGTAAAAAGGCACAGCTTCTTGGAAGGCATGGAAATGCACCAGAAGGCTGGCATGACATAAATAATGCTGCTCCTGTACTAAAAGCAAGTTTGTTTTCCCATCACACTGACAGTTTGATCCTGGGAAGCTGTTAAGCTTAATAGCGTTTTGGAATGCTTTGTTCAAAGTTATGTAAGACACTTGGTGTTCCTTTTTTCTGTTTTAATATCACTTGATGCGTGACACAATTTGCCGTCTTCGCTGAGAACACAGAGGATGTAAAACGGGGGGATTGTAGAGATGGTGCTGTTTGAACTGTGGCAGACAAAGCACAATAAGGCACAGCAACATAATCTTTTTTGACTCCAGTTTAGCCTTTCATGTAATCTGGAAGCTAATTGTAAAGCTAACTGGATTGAGCTTCTCAATTTTTCTCCTCTCCATATACAAGAAATTATTTATAATGAATAGATTAATAATGAACCAGGCAGCCAAAGGATGTTCTGTTGCTTCTGGTAAAGAGGCTGGTTTGGTAGTTCACTTGCTGTTGTATTTAGCCCGTTTTTTAAACAGAATTTTCATTTAAACAGATGGTTAAAATAATGTAATTGTTTTAGTTGTTGTTAGTTGTATTAATAGTTAGTTTACTATTATCATCCATCACAATTTTGTTTTAAAAATTGAAAAAATGGAAAAAATAAAGAAAAAGAAGTTTATGAAATGTAATTTACTGTCTGACACAGATGCAGAGATCTGGTTACTACATTATAAAACATTTATAAGCAGAACATGATCTATTGAATGTATTGCATTTCTGAAAATTTACCCAGCAACAGAGATATATTCCATGGTCTGCCAAATCCATAAAAGGGAAAGATTAAAATCTGAGTTATGTTGAGGATTAATATCTNCCCTTTTTCTCCCAAAAGCTTTCGCACATGGGACAGGCATCTGTAGACATTTTATGTTATGGTTGACATATGTTCTTTGTCTCTCACTTGAAAGAAATTACTTGAATAATGTTTTCCAAACCCTGGGACACGTTGCTTTGAATTTGTATACATCACTAGACATGAACATATTCCATTCACTCAAATTCTCCCCTTTTTTTTCTCAATCCAGCATTACCAATGTGTTTGTTCTATAAATTGTTTCCTACTGATTCCCAGTTTTTTTCCTTTTGTATGTCAAAGGCCTGAAGGTGAGAGGGAAAAGTTGTTTCGAACCAACAGTGTGATCAGTGAAACATTGTAATGCGGTGTTCAAAACAGGGAAGTGAGCGAGTGAGTTAATGGTAAACAAAATAGCTGTAAAAAGAAATGCACTTGGAAAGATAACAGCCAGGCAGGAGTGACAGATAGAACACTTGGAATAATGCTCAGAATTATATTACATATAATCAAGAAATAAACCCAAATTTTTTAAAAAGCAATCATTCCAGAATAATTGAGCTGAGGAAATTTAAGTGCTAAAGAATAATAAGCAGTTAGTTGTTCTGTAGTCCCTATTGCCATATTTTAAAACCAGCTCGTGTTTGCATTGGTCTGAAGTTCACCAATGGACCAAACTCCAGAAAATACTCCTGTTTTACCAGGCTCTGAAGCCCTGTAATGTGTAGTTCTGACTTCTGTAGCTCAGGAGTAACTTCTTCAGTGTAAGTGCACAGTATACATTTCTCTTACAGAGACACTTAAAATTTGTGCCTATATTGCCCACAGGAGATTTATCTGTTAAGTAAAGGTCAGAAAAATCCCAGTATCTGCTGTTTCTACAAAATCCTCTAAGACATATAGCTCTGTAATTGTGGTCATTATTCTTATGTGTAATACACTGTGCTCTATATGTTCCCTAATTCATACGAGTGGAAAAAACCACAAAAATTGAACGGACAGAACAAATATTTATTCCAGCATGAGCAAATTCAGAAAAAAAAGGTACAGCCTCACTAATTAAACTGTTAAAGGACTATGAAGCCTTCTCAGTTTATTTAACAGTTTTATTTTTTTTGTTCTTCCAAAATAGTAGCATATTTTGTTCTTGTGAACCTAGGATGCCATCAATAACAATTACTGAGGAATGAAGGTCAAAATCTGAAGTTTCATAATATTATAATTCATTCCTGTGCTACTGTTTGTTGGTGTGATCAGTTCTCTGAGGCTGTTCATAAAGAACACACCTAAGTCAAATTCCAGAGTAATGGCTATGGCAGCTTTCAAAATAAAAGTAATGAACTGGATTGAAGTGGATCCAGAATCTGCCTGTGCATGGAGTGGCTAAGTTTTCTTCATTGCTGTTACTTGGGGGAGGGAGGGGGTGGGGGGAGTTCCTAAAGATATCAGAAGTCATTATTATGAAAGCAAGATTTTATTTTGTACATGAAGCAAAATGTTTTTACCAACATGGGAGAAAGTTCTGGATGTTGTTGAATGCTGGGGAAACTGATGAAATTTTCAAGTAGAAGGCAAACATTCTAAATATCTGTGTATATGTAGGCACATAGGCACATACTGAAATACATGTAGACACACATCAAACACGTGTACTCTTAATACCTGTGTGCAAGCCCTCTCTGTAGAGTAACCAATGAATTGAAATAACTTTTATTGAGCTCCTGCTGTCAGTAAAGGACATAAGGATTTTAAAACTTTGTTTCGTTATGTCAGATTTCATTTATGTCACCAAAGACTCTGCACAGATTCTGTAGTGTAATATACTGAAGAGACTGAAACCCAGAGTTCTTGCCAAATCTGGCCTTGTTATAGAATCAGTTCTTTGAACATGGGACTTGTTCCTAACCTGATCTGGATTGCATCCATTGCTTGAAATGTTTATAGCTTCAAAGCCCCTGTATTGCTCGACACTCGTGTATTAACACATAAAGCATTTGACTACACAAGGAAAACCAGGCTGTGAGAGA
This sequence comes from Cisticola juncidis, assembly GCA_013400215.1. Taxonomy (NCBI): domain Eukaryota; kingdom Metazoa; phylum Chordata; class Aves; order Passeriformes; family Cisticolidae; genus Cisticola; species Cisticola juncidis. The sequence goes on along the minus strand of VXBR01009109.1, from coordinate 212,373 downwards.
AGTGATAAATGTTCAAGTCTTAAATTTTCTTTTATTTTTTATATTTAAATCTATCTTATTAATATTTGTGATGAATTCCTAGTATCTTTCTCTATAATGGTGCTGAATTGGTTTTATTGTAACAAGAGGAGATGAGAGAGGCTGCTTTAGCATGTTCCTGCATGAAGGGATAAAGAGTGGCATTGCAGGTGTCAACCATTGCTCTTGAAGTGGTTCCTTCACATTTCAAAGACCTGATACTGCTGTGCTGAGAACCTTAATATGACCAGTAGTAGTCCTGAAAAGTGAAGTTTGGTAAGTTTGTGAGCAAGTAACAAACAATGCTTTCCAATTTCTCCACTTTTGTTACTCAGTTGTATCTCTTGGGAGTTTGCACAAAACTCAAGGATCTTGAAGTACTGCAGCAAAAAAGTAGAGAGGCACTTGTCCATGAAGTTAATTTGTTGTTCAGTGGGTGATGTGGGACTTGTATGCACAGTGTCAGGCTGATGAAATACTCTTCTGTACTGAATTAATCCCAAATCCTGAATTCTCCTTCAGACAGCCTGTGAGTAAGGCATTTACTCATAACAAATTCTAGGTATCAACTTTTAAAACTAAGAAATTAAGTAGAGATATTTTGAGTTGGGAAGAGAGAAATATACTTAAGTTCTATACATGTGGTACAGACCTAAATGTAAAAGGAGGAAAGGGATTGTAGAAGCCTTCTTATCACACTTGAATGAATCATTTGCAATAAAGAACTTCAGAACACATACAACATGTGGGAAGGGGATCCCAGTGTCCAATAGTGAATGTTGTGGTAACATTGTTTTGCTGATTCAGTTAGTTGTCTTAAGAATAGGTCCCTAACCTGTTTCAATGGTTTGAGTTTATCATCAGAAAAATATAAATACTGCATTATTTTACTGGTGTTTGCTATCAACTGCATGTCTTCATAGTGTATTAGTGAATTCACTAAGACAAGTTCAAAGAAGACTGTAAAAATGTCCTTCTTAATATTCAGTACTAGTAGATTTGTATCAGAATATGCATAGACAAACTACCAGTGTAAAAACATCTGTATTTTTTATCAGCAACCATGTGGCCAGCAGGACCAGGGCAGGGATCATCTTCCTGTATTTGGCACTGGTGAGGCCACACCTTGGATCCTGTATCCCATTCTGGGCCCCTCACTGTGAACAAACTTTATTTTGTGGTGCAGTGTCTGAGAAATTTTGAAAGATGTTGTGATTTTTTTTTTTTTTTTAATTTTTTTTTTAATGAGCAGAAAATTACATCATCTAGGGGAAAGTTGGTATTTCTAACCATGTCCTAGAATATAATGACTGTCTATGGGAACAAACAGATATTTTCTTTTGTGATTCGTTTTTGTGCCAAAACCATTTTGGGACAGACCTCCTTTGAAAATGTGTAACATACAAGGTTCAGATAATTATCCTTGTATGTGTATGTTTTAGTTGAGTCTTCATTTCTTACTTAGAAACTTCAAGTACCATTATCTGGAGGAAAACAGTGAGAAACAGTATTATTTTAAGATAGGGCTTTCTAGATTGCCCCAGAGTACATGGAATAAATGGCCCTGAAATACATTCTTCTAGGGAACTTCTTGACATGGATGTATTTTGTAGGCAAAAAAAACCTCTCTGATTATTTTGTCAGCTGTTGCAATTCAGGTCTATGAGGAGAAAGTAGGGGACAGATAGGAGAAGGTGCTGCTGCAGAAATTTATTTGTATTGCTCCAGGAATGCTGGTCACAAAAAGAAAACGTAATGAAAAGGCTGTAAAAGAGGAATATTAAACCATGGCCTGACTATTCAGTGATGCTGACAGGAAAGCTAAAGCTCAACTTAGGCTGAGAGTGAAAAGGGACATCAATGGCAGCCAGAGCTTTGTCTGTTACACCAACAGGAGAAAGGCGGGGAAGAAACTGCAGTTGAACAGCAATCTAAACATAATTCAGGAGTGGAGGAAGAGATGGATGCTGACACCAGGAGAATAAATGGGTGGGATAAATGGATATAAGGAAAATCTGGTTGGGATTAGGCCTGAGTAGAAGGAAAGAAATTCAGATAAATGCCAAGGGAAACAGAAATATAGCACTCCACACATACCTGTACAGAATTTTGATGGCTAAATCGAATAGCTGAAGATCATTTCTCATTTTCTTTCTCCCATGTCTCTAATGGGAGAGAAGAGAGAATTTCTCATCAAGAGAGAATCCTGTCAGGTATTAGAAACTGCTATCTTCACTTTTTTTTTTTTAATCTGAACCAAAACGCAATATTAATATTTACTGATGTAATAAGGACAAAGGCAGGATTAATGGTATGTGTTTGGCAATAATCTGGCAAATGAATCTTTGTTAATAATACAGAGCCTGTTTATTGATTTTCATTTAAGAGGGGAAAAAAAAAAAGAAAAGCAAGTTGAGTAAATGCCAGAAGCAGCCTTTGTCTCATTTCTGTAGGGAGATACAGTTGATTCACTAGCTGAAAATGCAGTAAATTTAAGAGCTGCTTGCATATAGTGAACATACTGAAAAGCAGTTGATATAACTTGCCTGCCAAATCAGAGACACTCAATAAACTATCCTTAGAAGTATTCCTCAATATAATTTTAGCATCTATAGACAAAATTTATAGGGACACTCATCAATCATTTTAACATTTATTATTGAAGAATATAAATGTATTTTCCTTCTAGTCTAGGAAATTAAATTATAATATATTATATTACTTATATAATATTAATTGTATTATATATTATTAATTAACAAGCAAAATCTAGTATTTTCTAATTTTATCACGTATTCAAGAACATGATCTAAATTAAATCTATAAAAACTATAAATAGTGTTTCACTATTTATTCTACTGAGCATCAGTAACATGAAATTAGAAAGGTGAAGTTATTTAATGTCTTTTCTTCAGCATTTAGATTTAGCTGTTCTTCATTTCAGAGTTGTTTATTCACAATTTCAGATTTATGAATTAATGTCACCTAAAGATGTACTCTGCTGAAGATAACCCAAAATATGCACAGGTGTGGCTAATCTGTGTGCTATGCTGCCCTTTCTTTTCCTAAATCTCTTGGAGCTGTGCCTTATTGTCATTGTGAGACAGATTGCAAAACACAGTTTGGGGTTTCATGCATGTTAGAACTTGGATTCTGCTTCCAAAGCTGAGTTAATGTCACGTAGGAAGAGCCCTTCAGGAGTTTTGCACTGCAAAGGGCAGTAACAATTAGGAAGTCAGTTGGGATGAGGGCAATGCTGACAAGGATCGTCTGATTCCATTCACTTTTCTGGAGACATCCATGCTTCCTCTGAAAGGTCAATGGAGATTTTAGCATTGTCATTCCCAAGGTAATAAATATGCCAGCAAACTTCAACTTTCTGATAGCACAGTTTCTTTCTTCCTCTGTCCTATGCACAACCCAGTCTTCTTTAAAAGAATAGCTCACTAAAAACAGGCTCTAAAAACTTTGTCAGCTGGTGCAATGTTCCATTCTTTGCCTTTGTCCAGAAGTATAATTCTGTGTATCTTCTGAATATAATTCTATATAATCTTCTGAAACTCAAACATCTGAACATAAATTCATACATATTTCAGACACCTGGATTTAAAAATAAAAATTAGTCTCATGTATATTCTTGCTGTGCATACACATACCTCTTATCCATTGAAACATGTTTACTTTTTGTTCCTTGTCCCTTATATTTGGAGCCCGAGCCTATTAGAGTCAAGTATCTGCCAGGATTTCAGTTTTCCTGAGAGACTTGTGTAAGAGAAATGTGAAATTTCAGTTAGTTTAATATCAGGCTAGGGGACATTAAAATAAATGACCTCTTCAGAGTAATTACCAGCCAGTTTTCTGGAAGTGGATTTTGAAGTTGAAGAGACTAATTCCTTTGCAACTCTTTGCTCAGGGAGTTCAGCACTGAGACAGCATTCTGGACCTTACCTTCAAAGTTTTATCATGATAGCCACTGTGAGAGGTTTCAAATAATACAAGCACACATATCAAAAGAGCCAGGAGACCAACAGGGAAAAAAAAGAGAGATGTCAGAGTAATTTAACCATATCATGGGAGCAGAGGAAGTTTGATGAGCTGGATTCTTCCATCTGGCCTCTTCCACTAACACACACGCAAAAAAAAAGATTTGCTGAGATGGATTTCTAACCTGGATTTCCTCAGTGCTCTACCCCTGTCTTGAGTGCTGGATTGCTTTAATCACTTTATATCTTCCCCTGTGAGACAGGTCCTGAATAATGGTTTAATTAAAATAGAAATTGTGGAGATTTCTCTTGTCTTAATAGGGCCTCTGTTCCTGTAACTCTGCCTCACCGTGACAGACATCTTCTGCCTTCCTAGTTCATTTCGTGGACCAAAAGAAAATTTGTCTTTTGGTTTGGTTAAAGAGCCATCCCTGGCCCTAGTGAGATATATCTGGTCTTGTAATAAAAGATTGCCTTCAAATTTTTCAAAGTGTCAGCCAAAGCACTTCTACCAGTGACAGAGCTGCAATCCTGTCCAGGACAGAATTTGAACCTGGTGTCTTTCTAGTACTGATTAGCTTACAGTTATAGTCTAGTTAATTGTGTCAGTGAAAATGACCTATTTGATGACAGCTACTTCTAGAAACAGCTTGAAAAAGTCAAACTTACTGGTTATTTTTCTTTATACTGAGTTTTTTGTGGATAAAGTGCACTGTAGAAATTATTTACAGCTCTCCTAAGGTGATTTGAGAATTCTGGCTGAGCCAGGAAATTAATTTATCTGTCACCTTCTTCTAAACTTGATGCATACTGAGTTTATCCTTCCTCCTCTCAGTGTCACTTAGGGAATTGGGTTTTGAGTTGTTTCTCTCATGCCTTCTTGAAATGTTGACAAATACTTGCAAGGCTGTCCCTTTGAAGGCTAAGAAGTTGCTGTAATATCTATGTGAGACTAATTAGGTAATGTTTATTGTGAGATCTCCAAATTCATAGCGGAAGTGAGGACACTTCTCTAGAGTTTGGAATAGATGGGAGGTACCACTAAGAAACACATGTGACAACAGTCAAGGTGCCACCAAGTGTTCCACAACCAGTTTAATATATCCCTTCTTATCTTCACTCAACTCTGGAATGAAACTGGAGTGCATTTTTTCTCTTTTTTTTTCCTTCAATGAAAGATTGGGAGATGACCTTCAGTGTAAATATGTGTTTGTTCTGTTGCTGGAATGCTACAGAGATGCTTTTCTGGTTGCAGTTTGAATTCTTTTAAGTTGTGCAATCATTGCATATCCCTCTTTTTCATTTTGTACCCCATCTCTCTCAAAGCCTTTCCAAGACCCTCTACTTCAGGAATTCTGCTGATAACATGGACAGGGGCCGTTTTTTCAGTTCTTTCTGGTTCTATTTTAATGAGCTGACAATAAGTAATCAAAACAACAGAACAACTCCAGTGCTTAGTGATACATACAGCACATGCACACATAAACTTGGTGTCTCATGAGGTTTATAAATGTGCAGAAGTTAATCAATACAGCAGCTTTTTCATCATTTCTCCTTATACCCTTTGGCAAGGAAGGCCCAGAACAAGCCATCTGACTATTCCTTCTTCGCTGTCTTTGTAACTGTGATGTAGAATTACCTGTAGGTAACCAAGATGCAGAAACACCAGAGAATTTCTAAGACACCACTGAAGTTTATCACTTGGAAGTCAAAGTATCGAGGGTTTCCAGTTTGAAGGAGAGAGGAACACAATCCCTCCCATTTTAAATGAGCAACAGGTGTTTCATATGAAGCTTTCTGTCAAGAGCAATGTACTTTTTTTTTTATTATTCTTCTAAAAAGTAGACACTCTGAAGACTATCTTGAGTGTCCCTTGGCAATGTTCTTGATTTCCAGTGTTACTAAAGCATTCTGTGGTGAATGTTTCAGTATGGACCCAGAAGTTATCTTTTAATTTGAAATTATCTGCTCTATAGGGCTTGCTTTTATGTAATTACAGGCACGCTGAGCTTACTTAGTATTGTACTTCTCTGGGTTGTCTATGTTTGGGGATTTTTTGTTTGTTGGGTTTTTTTGTTTGTTTTGATTTTTTTTTTTATTTTGTAGAAAAAATATGTTGAATAAATTGCTTTGCATGTACTCCTACTAAAGTCCAAAATGATAATCAGTTTTCAGAATCTGATTAAGCTTTTTCATTTTCTAATACTAGTGCTGGCTGGAAAATCTAAACAGCATTAGCAGTTTCAGTTCTTTAAACCTCCAGCCTCCAAACCTGATTTAGTCTGCATAAATGCAGATTAAATGTCTTTGTTTATGTTGTAAAGAAAAAATTATGAATTGGCTTAATGAGATGAGTCTTCTGGATTATGCTACTTTTTGTAAAGTACTGGTGCTCTAGTAAAATGTCATAATCAGGGAAGTACACGTACATATTGTATTTTCTCCAAGCATATATTTTATGGAGAAAATAAGGGCTTTTGCTCTTGATGTGATAAATATATAAAGGAAATGGAATAGCAAATGAATACTTTTCAGTTCAATCACAGCCTTTTTATTCAAACCACCAAGGTAGGTTAAAATTACGTTTTTTTTCAGGAATTTAGTTAAAATAATATTTCTGCTTACTCCTTATTTAGCTTTTACTAGTTGATGCTTAATATGTGACCAATGCAAATCTATGTAATTAAAAATGTACACCTGACACTAGTTCAAGCAGTAAAGTCAGAAAACTAGCTGTTTTGTTTTATTATAGATTTTTTTCAGAAGATTAAATATATAATAAAGCAATACAGTCTTTTTAATAAACTATTTTTCTATAAAATTAGGATTCAAGGAAATTAATTTATTCTTAGCTATATTTTACCACAATAATCTGGAATTAATTACTTGTTTATTTGATATCAAAGACCACATCTTCCCCTCACATGATACCTCCAATGAAACTACCTTAGACTTATTTATGTTTATACTTTTTATTTCGTTATGCTTGGTTCAAATAAATAATTTTAAGGTGGGTTTGTATTGAACACTAAAGTATTTGTATTATATTCTGGATCAATTAATATTCAGTTTTTTCATGGGGTTCTTTGTGTGGAATAGATTCTTCAAGCTGATTTGATAATACTGAAGGGGTTTTCCAGTTGAGTTACTTCTATAAGGTAGAGAAGAGTGTGTAAGGTGCCTTTTCTACTCACAGGAAGCACATGTGCTGTGTGTTAGCCATGTTAACACTGACTGACTTGGGCAGATCTCAAACTCCTTGTAGGGTTTGATAGCCACTCTCAGGAGGAGCAGCTTATGGGTGTTAAATGGTAACTGTGTTCTCTGACTTAGGCAAGCAATGCTTTTTTGTAGCTCTCTCTCATAAGCTTTATTTCTTCTTGCTAAAAATTTTTAGGGTCAGGTTGACATGTGAGCCTGTTCATATATTTGACACAAAAACATCTTCAGGGTTTTGTACTTCTCTGTATTCCCTTCTCTGAGTCTCCCTCCTCTTAGTTTCTCAATTCAGATTGTTTGTGTTTTAGCATCTTCAACCAACAATGAGCCATTTGAAAAACTATTTTCTGTTATGGCTTCCTTGAATCAGTTTTCTCTTTAATCAGCAGTGAAGCTTAAGTTTAGCCCTCAGTCATTGCTATAAGTCACATTATTCATGAAAATTACAATAGTTTAAAAAAGTGTGTGTATATATGTATCTGTATATCTGTATATCTATGTACATACATGACAAGTACCCAATATCAACAGTTAATACACAAAGTATCCAAATTGTGGAAAGAAACATTTAGCTCACCTGTATTTCCTCTGGCAATGAGCAGCAAAGAAAAAATCATGGGTTTTCATAATGGATTAGGTCAGCTAAGTAAAACTACAGATGATTTGTTAATCTGATAGTTCAGTAGGCAAAATAGATATTCATTAAAGTATGCTTAAAAATCAGTGAAATTCTTCTTTATACTTAGGAAAACAGTTATATTTTATGTTATGGTATCTAAAGTTTTGGTTTTCATCTGTCATATTAGAAAATAACTCCTGAGTTTCTGGCTTTATACATAACAGGAATCTCTCTTTTTCCTTAGACTGGATTGCATGGGGGGTTTAAATATTCCAAATATTGGTCTCTGTTGCTTAAGCTGCTAAATCTTACCCTTCTTTTAACCACGTGGCAGAGGATATGTGATGAACTCGGTACTGAATTACATATAAAGGTATAACTTAGTATGTAGCAGAAATATCTTAGATTTTGCTGGTCCCTACCCATGAACATGTGCCAAAAGCTAAGGATTAGGCCAAAGTATTTTTAGTAAAGAGGACTGTACTAAAGAAATGTAAGGAAGGTAGCCAGGAAACATGCAATGTGTGGGAGATTAAAATGCCAAAGCCAGACAAACATGAGTATGGGCACATTTAGAAACTATTATTGAATTCCTAATATATTCAGTAGGAATGGAACTTACTTTTCTACTAACCAAGCATTTTGCATGTTTCATCAAAATATAGAGAAATATTTCCAAATGTTAGATATTCATTCATTAGATATTCCATAAATTCAAACCTTTCAAGTTATTTCAGAAATATATTTCAAATATGTCTGTTACCAATGTATAATTGATATATCAAGTCAAATACACACACACACACATATACATATGAAATATATATTAAAATAGACATTGCAAATGTATATTAGGTATCATGATATAAGATTTCTAAGGAGATATTAGTCTATTCATGTTACGTTCCTTTTGCAACTAATTAAAAAAATGGAAAAGGCACTTGGAGGCTGTGAATCAGCTGGTACATTTTAGATACCTGTTTTAGGATACAATGCATTGCCTCCAAAAGTATTTATTCCCTCTGCAGTCAATGTGGCATAGTGTCTAAAATAAGTAATTTAAATGTATGGGATGATGCCCACAATGTTTATAGAGCACTACAGTAATGTATATATTAGATAATTGTGGTCTTCAGATTTTGTTTTGGTTAACTAACAATGATCCAAATACTTCATAAAATTCAAACTAAGGTTTTTTTTATAATTCATCTATTTTCCTATCATAAGTGATAGAGATTATCTAACAAGGATAAAGTGAGTTAGATTTTGTTTGCAAATCTTCCAAGTTTTGTTGGGTTTGGCTTTTTGGGTTTTTTTGTTTTGTTTTTTCTGTCTCAGAGCATGTCTCTAATTTCCCTACATTTTTGGGAAGTTTTGTTGGGTCATCTAACCCTCAGGTCCTACAGCTGGTTTCACTAATTTTTCTCACAGCAAGCCAGGGGAATTTGTTTCCCTCCTCTTGTCAGAGGGACGTGCTCAGAAAGAGCTGTTGTAGGAAAACACACAGCATTGATCTCAGGGCTGATCAGAGAGCAAGAAAGTGTCTGGCCACTGGCCCCAGAAAATAAAGTTTTATAAAGCAAGTAAGTCAAAATACTAATTATATCAATGAAAGAAATATGTACAATTTGCTGCAGCATGGAAACGTTGAACCCTTACCGAAGCATACAACAAAGCTATTGCTATTACTATTCTATAAAGAAGTAATTCCCCTATCAAGCATCCTGCCTCACCTATTTCCTTCTCAAGAATTATATAAAAGGTATGCTAGGATACTGATTTTAATGAAGATTTTTGTAAAATCCTGTTGGTTTTTTTTTTTCCTTCAGTAGATGAAAATATTCAGAAGGAAATAAAATAGTACATTTTTCCTAAAGGGATTTTGTATCATATCTGACCAAAATAACCATATATGTAGAGATAACTGCTATGAATTTTGGCCATAAATTTCAGCCTGAAGCTGAGAATGGCTCTGCAGTGTGTTAAAATTCTCATGTGAAAGAGAGAACACCTAGGTTCTAGTTCCTCTTTAGTATATGCTTAAATATGTATGGAAAGGAAATATTTTCAGGAGAGGGACTGAGAGCATTCCACCACAAATTGTCCTGTAGCTTTCAGGTAGAGGTACTTTCCTTAAAAATGACAGGTACAAATTCAAATCCCTTGGAGTGCTGAGACTCAAAATCTTGTTATGGGAAAAGGGGAGCATAACATATAAATGACTCTAGGAACTTATTATTAGTCCCACTGAATTTAAACCACCTATTAGGTCTAATGAATAGAAGGAAGCCTTCAGAGTTATTTTAAAAACCTTCTTGGTTTTAATCTCTTTTTAGTAGTTTTCTCCCTGGATCCTAAATCTCACAAGTCCTATACTCAGGAAGGGGAGGTGAGAGTGTCTGTGAAGTCACCAGCATCTCAGGTCTTTGCCAGGAGGAGTTCAATGCCTGCAGGGTGTGGGTTCATCCTACTATTTCAAAAGGAACATGGAGATGATGCTTTCTTCCTTCTCAGTCTTGAGTACATATTGAATTATTTTTGTTTTCTTATCCATACCTACTATGCCACATTCATCTAGCACTGAGGATCCCAGACCTGGATGCAGTACTCCAGGTAGGGTCTCATGAGGGCAGAATAGAGAATAATAATAATAATAATGAATGTATTGCTATAGCAATTATTTGCAGAGACTTCTTTGCCACCATTATGTCTTTATATTTTAAGTGTCTGAAAAAACTGTTTAAATGTAATCGAACTGCACGAAATTGCATGCCTAGAAAATGAGGCTCGTTCAACTACTTTTTTTTTGTTATTTTTTCATAATAAGTATAGAATTCCATGGCAAATTTCAGCCAGACCTGACACTAAAACTAGACTCATAAAAGAGTCTGAGTTGGGATGGACCCAACAGTTACATCTCATTCCAACTCCCAGCCACTGGCAGGGACACCTTTCACTAGAGCAGGCTGATCAGAGCCCTGTCCAGTCTGGCCTTGAACACTTCCAGGTCATTCAAAAAATCAGAGAGACAGTTGGACTTCTTGGAAATATGCAGCAGGACACTTAACCTTTCTTAAAAAAAAATGGGGTTATTTAAGGGATGTGAGAAAAGCATAAGGATAATATGCTAGAGGTTTAGGTACTGGGGAGGTGGTGGGTAATTTCTGTGAAAAATGAGCTATTTTCTTATGATTTGTCCCTAACCCAGTTTTTGATTTTAATTTATTTTTCCCATCAATGAATCCTTTGTATAAATAATTTTCGGGGTATAGAGAGCCCTTTAAAAATCTCATATCTAGTTTTATCCTAGGTTTCCTTAGAGGGCTATTTATTTCAGATAAAAAATAATTCAGTAGAATCATAGGAAGAAGAAGTGGAACTGACTGTGATGGAATATGTAAGTTAGATTAAATTCTATTAAGGCTTGAATCAAAGGCAAATTTCTGTTCTTGTGGAAGCAACTTCTAATGTGTAACCTGAAAAAGTTTCATAATTAATTTAATTCAACCTTATGTATCACCATCATAGTGATATGATGGTGAAATCATTAGTCCTGCTTTGTGGTGCCTCTTTTACTGAAATAATGTAGGGTCCACTGTTATGGGAAAGAGAAGGGACAGTTCTTGAGAGGTATAGTTAGAGATATTTACATGAGTAATTGCAGATAAAGGAAGCGGTTTGAAGTCAGTACTGGAATAAAAAACATGTATGTTATAAAGCCATAGGTACTCTATAGGATGTTATCCATATATATGTAAATTTTAACATTCTATATATGTGGTTATCATCACATGATTTTTTCTAATTTTTTATATGGTTTCTAATAAGGTGTGTCTCTTAGGAACAAAATAGCCGTGAATTATTGGTTGTTTTGCAATTAAAAGAATAGAACTTCAAAGGTAACATATTTCCCAGTGAGTTTTCTATTTAAAATATTGTAACTTACTGTGTTTTCTAGTAACATGGAAAAATTCTGAGTAATTAACAATATTGGGTAGTCTGAATATGAACTCACTTGCGGGGCTATAATTCAAAAAAGTCTAGAGCTGAAGAGTTAGGTTTGTATGTTGTTTTTTTAAATTAATGTTGCATCACAATATTTGAGAAATTAAATTATTATTTTTGCTCAATTCTATTCAGTGATCAGCACAGCATTATTTGATACAAATTGAATTTGGAGACTTTTAGTGGAAGTAGAAATACAATTCTTACTTCTATTCTACTAATTCTTTAATTAGTTACAGGGAAATCTGTTCCCTTATAGCAAATACAAATGCTGTTTATTCCTTATCTACTACAAAGTGACATTAGGAAGGTAAAAAAGTCACAGTTACTTGAAAAGTGCAGTTATCAAGCATACCTGGGAATTTTACCTTCTAAAGTTCTGCCTAATGGTAAGTTGGGAGGCCCTAATGAATTATAATAATTTGACTGAGCACTGTGCTGCAGATAGAGAAAAGACTGATTGTAGAATTCTATAAAATAGAATAATGAAGATAATGGAGGAAGAGAATAAGACATATACATATGGTTACAGTCAGAATAGGAGAACAAAGAAATGGACAGTGAATGCACACAGAAGAATCTGGCACCTTCCAAAGAACTGGACTTCCTCTCTGGACAAGTAAAATTAAATAATGCAATTTACTGTCAGGAGATGTTGATAAAGCCAGATATCTTAGAGACTTAGATGATAGTGAAGATTCTGCAACCACGTCCTGTCCTCCAGAGCAGTGTGGCCAACATTTCAAGGGAGGGGATTCTGCCCCTCTGCCCCCTCTGCTGAGACCCCACCTGCAGGGCTGCATCCAGCTCTGGGGATGCACAGCAAGGACAGGGACCTGCTGGAGCCAGGCCAGAGGAGGCACCAAGGGATCAGAGGGATGGAGCAGCTCTGCTGGGAGGAAAGGCTGGGAGAACTGGGATTGTTCAGCCTGGAGAAGAGAAGGCTCTGGGGTGACCTATTGGTGGCCTTATAGTGCCTGAAGGGAGCCCACAGGAAAGATGGAGAGAGACTATTTATGAGTGCCTGCAATGACAGGACAAGGGGAATGGCTTCAAACTAACAGGGAGGAGGTTTAGATTAGAGAGTAGGAGGAAATTCTTGACTATGAGGGTGGTGAGGCACTGGAATAGGTAACCCAAAAAACTATGGTTGCCCCATTGCTGGAAGTGTTCAAGGTCAGGGTGGATGGGGCTCTGAGCGACCTGGTGGAAGGTGCCTCTGCCCTCAGCATGGGGTTGGACCAAGACAATCTTTCCAGTCCCTTCCACCACCAGGCCATTCCATGATTCTGTGATGTTACATGGGATGTTAGAACTGAATGCTTCAAACAGACCTTTGAGTGCCAAAGTGCCAGCACTTGGAATGCAAGAAAGAAAAAATCAACAACGTGATGCAAACCTATATGGTTTTCTGCTGACCTGATCTGACTTGTTATATGGGTTTTAGTCTGAAATTTACTCGTGCTTACATATGGAAAGTACTAATAATCTTTAAGCTAGCTGTAAGCTGACCTGTAAAATGTTTAATCAGGGGGATTATGGTGGCCTTAATAAATATGTCTATAGTGTCATGAAAGGAATGATTTTTAAAAACTTAGGATTGTCTGGTAGATTGGATTGCTTATACATTTGTCTGACTAATTTCATATTAATTGCAACCCTGTTGGTTCTCAATTAGAAGGCTTTTCAAAGGAATCCTTTGAGAGAAAATTAGTTTCCTAAATCAAGATAATTAAAGATGGGAACTTGCTAGTGCCCATACAATAGTGTTCAAAGATCAAAGAGCTTAGGGGTTAAAAAAAAGAGCTTGAAAAGCCAGTCTGATTTCCTGGGATCTCTGGCAGTGTCACTTATTTATAAGCATTTCCTTGAACTTTTAATTTTTTGAAACAGAAAGAATATTTATACCAGAGACTTTATTTATAATCTAGACACATCTCATGAGGCTGTTCTAACTTTTTTCCACAAGTCAAAGAGAATGCTTTCAGCAATATTTTAAGTTTTTTATAATACCTTTTTAATATTTTTAAAATAATAAAATTTATATTTTTTTATTTTTATAGTAAGCCAGTAGTTCCTCTCAGGTAGATTAACTAGATTTTAAAATATTTTTTCATGATCCGTAATACTTCCAATACCTAGTGATGATATTGTCAATTCCTTGCCTATTTTTAATATTTAAGTTTTGAATTTTCAGCTCCTTTCCACAAAAGTCTCATAAAACTTTGAAAACATTTATGTCTTCTCAAGTACATTTCTTCAGGGAAGATACCTGAAACAAAAGCTAAAAGGTTTTCCATTGGGCTACTCTGTTAAACCAAAACTAAACTGAAAACGTAGTATTTGAAAAGCTTGAAATTGTCTTGATTCTAAATCTTCTTCAAGGCTTATCATGTCCATGGTTTATGTAATTTCTAAGCACAGCTTCTGGATCTTTTGATTGGGAGCTTTGAAAACTGTATTTTAATAATTGCAAGTAACATTCTCACACCTGGGGCCAAGTCAGCCATTTATTAAGCCACATAAATGATCGGCTTTTTTCTGACAGGCAGTTTATCTGTGTGCAATTCAGATTGGTATGTGTATTCCTGGTATGAGTATGAGTATTCCCCTGTAATTAATGCTGTTGAAATCAGAACCCAGAAAGAATCATTTAATGGTAGGACCAGAATCAGGATGATAGTTCCAGAACATATATCAAGGCCAAGTTGGATGTGCCAAGTTCCTGCCCGTGGCAGAGGAGTTGGAACCAGATGATCTTTATGGCACCTTCCATCACAGGCCATTCCATGGTTCTGTGATACCACAGCAGCTCTTGAACCATTTATCAGTTCCCAGTTTTTCTAGTGATACCTTAGCTGCATGGATCAAAGGCAGATCAGCAGATCAGCAGAAATCTTGCTTAAGATACAGGGAAGAATTCTACCAAATTTTACATGGTATTGATAAGTAAACAAACTGCACATTGAGTACTTTCTATTGAAGATACAATAGATATTGAAATATCTATTGAAGGTTCAGTTCAACAGTGGCAAAATGTTGCAACCACATTTATGTTTTGTGGTTTCTGTTTCCTGGGTAGCTGTTCTGTTTTCCTAAATGAAGTATTATCATAGTTAATTGCTGATTTAAAGATGCTAATAATGCTTGAATTAATAAAAAAGTTGATGAAGCAATTTATTAGGCATTTACATTGCTTCCAGTTGCTTCCATTTCTATATGTAACCAAACTTAAGCTCTATCTCCTAGTAGATGTACTGAATTTTTAGAACTTGTCCATATCCTGTATTTTAAATATTCTGAATCTCTAAATAAACATTCAAATGTGATTCAGTATATAAAAGCATGTTTCATACCCAAACACACACAGTTTTCTTGAATATAATTTTTAGAAATCTAGAATCTCATTTTCCAGAGACTCATGGGGAATAATGAATAACCACTTTCTTTGGTTAGATTAAAGTAACTTTTAAATTATTTGGCAGTTAGTTTATTTAGGCTTGGAATATTACAGGAATGGATACTTAACAGTAGGACTTGTATTTTCCAACATGAAGTTTCAGTGTCAGATCATACTCTTAAATCTGGTGGTTCCTTTTTTCCTTATGGTTTGAAAGACCATAGTATTTATGCAAGAAAAACTTCATATGTAAAATTAAACCTTTCTTTGATGTAGTGGAGTACTTAATGTGTAAGAAATGTTTGTGACATTTATCCAAACATCAAAAGCGTTATCATGTATTTTGCACTCCAACTGCTTAGTTTTATGACAACAGGGAAACAATATAATTAGAAATTCAATCTTCTTCTTTGCATTTTAAACATTTATTATGTAATTGCCAAGGAGGTTTCTCATTAATGTTAAAATACTTATTTGCATAGCTAAAGATGCAATAGTGTGCAATAGAAACTTTTTTTCATAATAGTGTTATAGGAAAAATATCCTTCAAATGTTCTCCTCATTCTTCCTGGCTAGGACTGTGCTGTGTGAGGTCAGTCAGTGAGGGTACTCTGATGAGTAGGGTTCCATCTGTTGTTTTAATTACACGATATTAGGATTGCAAGCTTGGTTCCTTTTGGTGAACTATGTTATACAGACACTGCCTTTATTTATGGTACTTTACAAACATTTAACTTTCTGCTACAGGAAAAGGAAAAAGACTGTCAACATTAACTAAAACCACTTTTTTTCTTAGCTGTAAAATGCCTGTACACAACAGTTGTGGCTTATCCTAAGTTGTTTTTTTTTTTTTATTTGGATATGATAGACTCTTCCTGTTCTGTCAGTATAATTCAAATTTGATTAACTTGTTAAATCAGTTGTTTCTTGTTTCTATTTCTCATAGGCAGTTTTCTCTGAGCTATTGTCTCTTCAGATTATTGACTGGATTATTTGTGCCCATTCCTTTCTGTGATAGGGAACAGGTAATTTAATTTATTTTCCTGTTCTGTAGTGTTCATGATGTTTCCTCGTAGAACCAGAAGATTATAGGATCTTGATTTGAGAGCATCTTTGGGGCTCATCTCTTCCAGTCTCATATTTACAGTATGACTGACACAAACATTCCACTGGATCATGGCCTTAAATTGTCCAACAACACTCATACTGAGAGGAGTTTGACTCTGACATCCTTTTAACTCTTTTTAAATAGGTTGCAGGCAGTTAATAGCTTGATACTTTGCCTTCTATTCCCCAGAATAAAAAAGTCAGTTTCTGACATAATTTTTTCACAAGACATTTTCTCTAAGATCCTAGCCATTTGCTGGACTCTTCCAGATTCCACCATACTTTCAGCAAGTCCTAATTCAGTTGACATAAAGACGGAAAGTTTTTAAGTATTTAGAATTTCATCTCTAATCATTTCAGCTTCTCATGTAAGGTTCTGAATGAACTCAGATGTGAAAAAGATTTTTTTTTTGTTTGACCAAGGTAGCTAATCTAAGTTTGGAGGTAATTCTTGCTATGAGCTGAAGGCTGAGTAATATAACATGTAGAGGTCACCTCCATCCTACATAATTCTATGATTTTATGTAAGTTTTTCAGAGATATAAAGAAAATGTCAAATTTCATAGCTCAATTAACCCATCCCAAATTTAGCCTGGAAATTGATGTAAATGACCACCTTTGTGCTGAATAGTGATAGTTACCTGTAAGCTAAATGAATAATTTCTGTGAATAGATTATCCTTTCTTTTCTATAATTTAATATACCTATCTTTTTAATGTATTGATCTATATACTAAAGCAGCTAGAAAATTTTTTTGAAAAATTAAACATCCTTCATGCAATGCTAAGCTGTTTGCTTAAAGTGGATAGGAAGCATTCCTAATTATTTAAGCTCTGTGCATAGAAGTATGTTATCTTTGCACTGGACTGTGATGTTTGCACCTGTAAACACAAGCACATTCTACACACAACAGCTTTAATACCCCCAACAGTCACATTTCTGTAATAATGATGCCTAAGCCTTTTTAAACAGATATTTATTCAACCAAATTTCATATTCCTTCAGCTTTTGCC
This sequence comes from Cisticola juncidis, assembly GCA_013400215.1. NCBI lineage: Eukaryota > Metazoa > Chordata > Aves > Passeriformes > Cisticolidae > Cisticola > Cisticola juncidis. Next base: position 195,009 of record VXBR01009109.1, on the reverse strand, counting down.
CATTTAGAGTAATACTTTGTGCTGAAGGAATATTTTTCTAAAGTATTTTCATTTTTATTGAATGTTTAATATCTTCCTGTCCTTGGCATTTTTTAGCATTGCTTATGTAATTTATGACTTCGTAAAATTTGTTTAAATGCATTTTCAGCAGGGAATATAACGGGAACAAACACATCACTGACTTAATGTTATTCTTTCTTTAAAGTATAAAAATAAAAATTCATCAGCAATAATTCTAGGTTTGCATAGCTTAGAAATATGGCAATATTTTTAAAAGGTTTTGATGAAAGATAAAATATATTTATGCAACTAATTATAGGTCAAGACTTTTTGAATAAGATTGTCTAAGTTAAGACTGGTTTTTATTTGCTTTATTTGTAAAGTCCAGTAGCAGAAAGTAAAGGAAAATAAAGGCAGTAGAGAGGGCATGTATCAAAATGGGTAATTCTATGCATACCCCTCTCCTCTAAAAAAAATTTTCTTAAAGACATAGCTGACATGGGTAATATTTCTGGTTTAAGGATCACTCCAAGTTGATAATATTTTTGAGTTTGGATTAGTGATAATGGAGTATGTACACTTGCATTTCAAGTTTTGCAAGGATGTGATGGAAGAGGAAATAAGAAACATGACTTTAAGTAAACTTCACTGGGTGAAAAGATGAGTTCATAAATTCACATTCCAGCCAATTTGTAGTATCTGATGAGCTACTTACCTTTTGAAAGGACCATGTAGACAAATTTCCAAAAGAAATTCTGCAGGTTCTTAAATCTGCATTTAGAGGCTGCCAAGACGTACATGTCTGGCAGCAGGGAGTCCTTGTAGCTGTGTCTCCATGCCCTGATGATGTCTGTCCTCAACAGGACAGCTCACTGTGAATGGGACAATTCACAGTTCTTTGAGTCACCAGTTCATTTTCTTGTGATGTCAGTCATCCTTGGGTCACATTTCCACAGTCTCTGTCAACTCCTACAATTAAAAATGTAGGGGTTTGTGTAGTTGAAGTACATATTCTGATTTCATTATGCACTTCCAAGAAATGGAATGAACCATTACATTTATATTAAAGACAACTCCTGACAGAGACTGTCAGCACTTTTTGAGGCAAAAAATGTTTTTACTAGAGAAGTCCTTTCTCAGAAACAAGTAGTTTTAGCATGTGTCATCTTTTTTACAAGAATAAAGATAAACCTGCGAGGAAGGCCAATACAGTTGTTTGTTTCAAGATTCTTTCAATCAGGTTAAAATCCTGTCTTTTTAGCTACAGAAACACTGATTAGTCAATGTGTTTTGTTCAAGATGCCATACTGCTCTTTCTGCTGCTGACTTTAGCTTATATATTATTCTGTTTTAACTTTTTTGTTACCTGCATGTACATTTCATAGAGACTACTGTGTTTTTCACAACAGTTGGGATGCAATTGCAATGGCTGTACCAAATTGTTGGCTTTCCAGTCTCACCTAATAACTTCTGAACTCTAAGGCTAATTGTAGCATTTTTCTAGTGAGAACTGAGGGAAAAGGATTCCTTACACCTTTTATTGCAAAGATATCTTGTTTTTAAATCAATCAGGATATGTTAATTCCATAATTGTATGATCTGGTTTCTTGCCCTGTCTTTAAGTACTATCTTTCAGCAAATACATTTTCTTTTTTTTTTTCCCCCCAGAGATGTCCCTTAATGTATACATCACATTAGAAACAAATATCACACATGTCCTTTGTAAAACATGCTTGAAGCAGACATTTTTGTGAGAATGGGTTATGTATTGCTCAAGAATGGGCAAGCTCTTGGCTCCTTCTAAGACACGTTTGTGTTGTATTGCTTCTATTAGTTATCGTTTTATTCGTTGTATTTGGAGGGTTAATGTGTTTAGCATTCAGCAGAAACTTTGCAGACAGCTTTTGGCCTGAACTTTGTGAGGCATGTTTTTTGGATTTAGGTTATAAATACCAAGTAGTTAGACAAATGCTGGCTCAATCCAATAACCCCCTATTCAATAACCCAGTAATGTGAAGGACCAATTGGGCTGTTAACTGATTTTGAAAGACGAATTTTAGCAGTGATTTCACTTGGCTTTTTTTTTTTTTTTTTTCTTTTCTCGATATCATGTTTTCTGCTGCTGGTCCCCAGGCAGCCCGTGTGTACCTTTCACTGAGGGTGTCCATGTTCAGTTACTGTCTTGGCACATTATCAAACCTGTGGTCATTACCCAGCAACAATGAAAAAAATGCTGTTTTAAAAAGTTTCTTCCTCAGAAAAGCCAAAATGGAATATTATGAGGAAATATGAGACACTCTTTTGGCATGAGTGCTTCTTTTCAGAAACATTTCTAAGGTTTGTGGCTTTACCTTCAAGTTTTCAGGTTTTGACAAATGTGACCCTTAGGTAATTTTTTTTTCTCTGTATTGTGTCTGATTTATTGTTCTATAATGAAAGGCTGCCCAGTGGAGCAAGGAGAAACAAGTTAGATTTGTGTGTTCAAAAGATCACATAGACACACACAGACCAGGGGAGGAAGGAAGGCAGGAGAAAAGTCCTGCTCCAAACCCCTGCTCAGAGCAAGGTCAGGAACAGATTGCTCAGGGCCATACCCAGTCAGGTTTTTAGTATCTCCAAGGATGGATAATCAACAGCCCCTCTAGGCAACCGGTTCCACTGTTTGACCACCAAGTAAAAGTGTTTACTATGTTTAAAAAGAGACTCCTGTATTTTAGTTAATGCACATTGCCACTTGTCTTTCAGAAATTACCTTAAATCCATTTTAGAGTAAATTAAAAACAAAAACAAAACAACAGCAACAACAAAACACAAACCAAAACACCACAGAAGCATTTAGGTTGGAAAAGACCTGTAAGACATCGAGTCCAGCTATTTTAACTCAGCACTACCAAGTCCAGCTCTTAACCGTGTCCCTAATCTCTTCTTCACATCTTTTGAATACCTCCAGGGATGGTGACTCCACCATTTCCCTGGGCAGTGAAGCAACCCTTTCAGTGAAGAAACTTTTGTTAATACCTAATCAAAACCTCCCATGGTTCAACTGGAGGCAATTGCCTCTTGTCCTATCAACTTTTCCTTGGGAAAAGAAATCTAATATTAATAAAAAACCTACCCACAATGCACATGCCTTGTGTGTAGGAGATATTGTGAAATTAGGAATTCCCCAACTTAGTAATTTTCAGTTTGGGAAGTATGTTCCTTAATATTCATAGGCCCATCAAATAAATTTCTTTCTGTTTCTTGATGAAAAATAAAAAAATCAGATTGAGCAGATTTTGTTAAGGTGATGTTCATCTTTGATAAGTACTATTCTATAGTACTTTGATGATCCTATTCTATATTATTTTTTCTCCACATATGTATCTCTATGTGTATGAGACCAGTACATGATAAAGGTTCCCCAGTATGCTCCTCTACATTTAAAATGTCTTAATAATCTGTTAATAAATGAATTTTAAACTTCACTATTCTTCTCATGCATAATAAGAAGCTCTACTGATTTCAGCTAGAATAACTTAAATAGAATTGAAGATATGCATCATGTCATGCCTGACACTTTATAGCTAAATTCCTGTAGTGTTCATCATGCCTTTCACTTACACAGATTCTCAGTAAATAAAGCATACTGATTTTTTTTTCACGTGTCTATCTATTAATCTTGATTTTTAAATAAGCTTCTAAGCCATGACTAGGAGTATTAAATATTCATAAATATTCTTTAGTTATTCTTTAAAATATCTAAATATGTTTGGACTTGTAAATCTTTATATAAAATGCATCCATTATCCCAGTTTTTAGTTTTGAAGAACTGAGCTCCCATTATCACATTACCTACCTGAAAATCTCAGTAGCACTTACAATATTTATGTGTTTATTTCTAAACTGTAGTTTGCTTGATTTTTGGAGGAACAGTAGTGAGTAACTTCTGTTTCAGATTAGTCTTGTGAATGTAATTGTAGCAAGCAGACTGGTTTATACTTGTTTACTGTCTCTGCTCAGATACTAATGGCTTCTCTATTTTACTCTTTCTGTTGCAAGTGTCATAGAAAAGAATGTTTAACAGGAGATTTTCTGATTATGATTCAGTATTTGTTGCACAAAACTGGATTGTGTTGGTGCTCTTTCATTGTGCATTTCACCCCTCTAACATCTGTTCTGGCCCAGAAGGCAGTTTGAACTTCATGTGACTTCCAGCTCCTCTCATCAGGGAAAATGACACTTCAACAGATGTAGGAAATGAATTCATGATGACACAAAGACTGTTTTGTCTAACTAAAAATAAAACACTCTGTATATGACAGAAATTGAAGAAAGAATCCATAATAATTCAAATAAAGCCTTAGAACTTTAAATCAGAACTGTATTCTCTACTGACAAATCCAAATTAAGGTTAATGTGATGAAAAGTTCATTTATACTGAACTACTTAATTGTGAAACTTTCTGCCAAGCAATTATAAATGTAACCTCTCTCTGTACTGTCATACCATGGAGAAGAGATGCTTTATGATTTATTAGGAGTCAGCCTACTAAAAAATTGAAAATAAATTCTTTGGGTTTAAATTTTTGTTTATTATCTTTGCAGATGCAGTTTGTCTTTCAGATGTTTTTGCAAAACTTGCAGATAAGGATTCAAGGCCATTGAATGGAAGAAGGGTATCATTAGGCCAGTTAATACACCTTTACTCATGAGAAAAAAACTAGAGTTAAATTTTTTTACGGGATATTAGAAAATTAGGAAAGGATGAATAGGAAATTTTTTGTAGTTTATTAAACTGCTAAAAATGGAGGGGAAAAAAACCCCAAAAGATACATTTTAATGAGAAAACATTAAATGCTTTTCATTTGAATAGTCTGTTTGGATTAATTTGTCACTGTAGGTTCTCACACACATAGAAAAAAGGTTACTCTTTAGCATTCTCTTTGTTCCCAAAGGATTACAAATGCATTAGGTGGTTTTAAACACTACAAGTCTCAAAGACTTTACAAGCTCAACAAGAACATCATCTCCTTTTCAGGACAGGATGATAGGATTTTTTTCCCACAGATAGTTTACTGGAATATAAGAGTCATCCTATTTTTTTTTCCAAGATTTCATTGTGTGTTCCCTGTTTAAGGAATAATTTTATTAACTATGTCACTATCTATAATGGCCATCTCTTGTGTAATATTTGATCTCATGCTGTTCCCTCTTCAAAGGTCTAAAGTGTTAAGAGTCTTCTTCATTTATATGAAAAAAACAATAATACCTTAGATGACTTAAGATGTCTCCAAACATGGTTTTCATTGGTCATTCCACCTCTCAAGGCAAACAACTTTAAACAGACTTTAATGTAGCCTTATTTTATATTGTCTTTTAATGGCGTTCTTTAGGGCAGAGGTGTACTGTTCCAAAGTTTTTGATTAGTCACGGAAATGGCTTCGATCAGACTTTTGCTAATGGAAATGTAAATTCATGGCTTGTTTAGTGATTTTTTTGGATTTGTATTTCTTACTCTACTGAATTAATTAAGAAAGTTTAACCTATTCAGATTTTTAAAAAGAACTCAAGCATTTGCCCTAAAATAAAGTTCTCTTGAACTGTCTAATACTTAACAAGTGGATTTTATATTTACTAATTCATGTTTCCTCATTTCAGGTTAGAGGTCCAAATGGTTCTAAAATACATAATTAAAAAAACCTAAAAACTAAAAAAAAAAACAAAACCAAAAAAACCCCCCAACAAACCATCAAGTGTTCTTTCAATGGTGTTTCAAAGTATATGTAAATTATAAATTATTAGACTTTTAAGCGAGAATCAATTTCTTCAAGGGTTGTATAATTTTCATTCAAAGCCCATTCACTTTTATCTGGGCATCAGTGCACTTACATAATCTTGGAATTCTGCATAATAAAGGGTAGAAAGATTAACAGGGTGAGAGATTGCTCTGGGATTGGATTTGATACCTCTTAAAAAGATATTAATTTCTTCATGCTCAAGGATAATGAAGCCTAGTTTTCTAAGCATGTATTGAATTGAAGTTAAATCACTTACTGAAAACGAAACCACATCACCCAAGCAAGCTTGCTTACTAAATGGAGTCAAAGAACGCCAATAGCCAAGGGTGTAGTGTTTGTCAGAGAACTTATGCTAAACAGAATTAGGACCTTCCCAAAGAAAACAGTTCTCTCAGCTAAATCTTGCAGTCTACTTGTTTTTCTTAGGAGCCAATGCCAAAGATATCCAAATGAGTGTCTGTAGCTGTCACCCCTTAGCTCCATGTTGACCCCAAGTTATGCCTTGCTTTGTCTTCAGAGCTGCATCCTTTCTTTTTTAGTGCCATTAACCTCTCCCTTTCAGAGAATTTGCAGTTCAAAAGATTTAGAAAGACCCCTCCACAGCTGAGTGATGTCTAATGGTTCAAAAGTAAATTCAGAAAGTTATTCAGATATGTTGATGTAGCATAAAGCTGTCCAACTATGTTGTATGCCATTTATATTGTAAAAACTGAAACAGAAGATGATATGTTTTGTTATTGGTGTCTGTTCAGTAAAGACAAAAGGAAGTTTTTATTTTTTTCAAGTTTTATCAGTGCTTGGGTCGGATTTTTTTTAAGAAATGGAATTATCAAGAAGATGTTGGGTGGGTTTATTAGTTGAAGCAGAGCTTTACTCAATTTTTAATTCAGATTTTATTAAAATATCATCCCCTTCACATTTTTAGTACCTTGTATATCTTTTATATATATATTTAAATGTACATTTATATAGTATACGCTTTGAATGTGTTTTAATATATTGCTAAGGGGCAGTAGAAGTACATGTGTGAGTGACTTACTGCTACAATTGTAACTCTCACTGATGGCACCTCACTTCTGTTGCATCTGTGCAGACACCTATTGCAGATTTGTGATGTTAGTTCTGAAACCCTTCTGCTAATGGGACTGAAATCAATTAGTCTACTAAATATTAGTCCTTATGAATGCAATCGTCTGTCTCCATATTTAACAGTACAAATGGACCTCTCATTACTGCTCTTACTTATCTTCCTTAGTGATTTTTAAACCCATCACGGAATAATTCAGCAGAATCCTCTTAGTGTATTACAACTGATAATAATTCCTTCATAATGACTCTGATCAAAAGGGAAGGGATTGGTTGTATCACCTAGTTCTAGCAGTGCTCTTTTATTTTGCTATGAAATTGGACATGTACCAAAGACTGAAGGAAGCCCCGCATGAATTCACTTTTTCCCAGAACAGCTGTACTACAGTAGCATTACACTCCCCAGACTTCTACTCAAATAGATCTTTTACATCTTGCCTTTTTCCTTTTTTTTTTTTTTTTTTTTTTCCTGACTATGTAGTTATATGATATTCTTGGAAACAGTGGAAGAGAAAGTACTTTTTCAGATCTATCCAGAGGGTACTATTTATTTCTGGGCTTAGTTTGACATAGGTAGCACCTCTACTAAATTTTTAATACGTCCACTGATCTGAAAAAATAAGTATTTGCCTATGTAGTCAAAGAGATTCACAGCCTGATGCAAAAAACTCCACTTTCGAATTAATCCATTAGTGTACAATAATAATTTGAGTTGTGAGTACACTCCTGCCATCTTCTTCAGAGCTTATACAATCTGCATTTCTTGAGACAGATTTGGAAGTATGGTGAAATTTTCTGAATGCGTTGTCTCTTTGCAATATTTTGCTTTCAATAATTAACAAGTGAGTATTCTCCTAGCTTTATGCTTAAATATTTGCCTGACTACTAAAAAGCAGAGATTTCTAGATTAGTAACTTGAGGAAAATGTTTTCTTCTAGGTTGCACGAAGAAGTATTTTTTTTTACATCAAGTGGAGCTAGGAAAATGATGAGGCTGAGAAAATGGGACAGATGGTCTTATATTTTTCTACTTTGTGAATATTAAAGTGCCATATGTAGAAAAAAATATTTCCTTTTGGTTTCAGAGATGTAGCTAGCATGTCTCCACAGAGTTTACATAGTTACACTCATGCTAAGAAATTTATTTGGATTTGAGCCCTTTGCCAAAGCTGTGTTACAACCTCAAATACCTATTTAATTTATGAAGAAAAAATAGTCTCTTACTTTTTCACCTCTCAACATGCTACCTCTTACATTTTACCTGACATGTATTACCTAATCTATTGCTCTTGCATAGTTCAACTTAATTATTGGAATTAAGCAATGCAATTATCCTTGAAACAACACTGCTGAAATGCTAACAGATATATTTCTGAAGCAAATGCACAAGACTGCTCTTTAAAAGAATATGGTACCAGAAAAGTGGTGGAATAGGACCTAATAAGTGAGTCTGTGACATGAAATGAATATTCAAGCTCTTCAGTTGGCTTGAAGCTCTTCCCTGCCTGTGTTTATTAGAAACCTTGGTTTCCATCAGCAGTCATATGTCTTGAGGCTGTAGTAAAGCTTTGCCTGACAGGTAAATAAAGAAATAAGGCTTGGAGTAGCCTCCTGGATGATTTATTACTCCTTGATTCTTATTACAACATAAAGTAAAACTTTGTGTGAAACTAATTTCCTTTTTTACACACAAATTGGCTTTTGCTTTTGGTGCCATGGATGTAAACACCAGAGATGAGAACGAGCAGACTCTTGCTCTGTCAGGGCTCTGTGTGTCCTGAAGGAGCCTTCACTGTGCTCCTCACTGTTGCACTGGGAATGCCACTACTCCCTCCTCTCTAATACCAGACGCAACATTTTTACTGTCCCCTTCAGCTCCTTTCTGGACTCCTGCCATCTTCCTGGTTGTCTTTATGGACTGAGAATTTTTGATTTTAGCAGAGTGCACACAGATACTTACCTTTGCCTGAGGCAGGATATGTTCCTTGTGCCTTTTTGTGTTTTTTATTCTTAGCTGTTTTCTTGTGGGGGAAGGCTATAATCTATTAATACTCACTAAAAAAAATTCAATTGTGATCATCGTCTTAGGAAAAGCATTCACAATTCAAGAAATCTCATGAAAAATGTTATGTGCTGTACAGATATTTGATGTTCGAGTTTGTTTGTTTGTTGGGAATTTTTGCGGAAAATACCAGTTCTGTTAAATTCAGGTTGGCAGATTGATACTGAAGCAATCTTCAGTTTTCTTTGCCTCTTTTGGTGTAGCTTTTGATATGACTATTGGAACAAAAAATTCACATCTTGTCTTACACGGGCTTATTTAGGCTAATTACATGAAGCTAATAGCAAATCTATTTCACTGCACTTTTCTCTTAATTGTAATGGCTCTCATATTAATATCTTTGGATAGTACTTTGCTGATAGTTTTTCTGTGCTCAGCTTTTCTTGAATTTTTACTATCAACAGAACTGAACATAACTCTGGGTTTTAGCAAATTTTAAAGTTATATTCATGGGTAAAATGTGTCACATTAAAAAAAGCTAGAGCCTTAGAGACTAAGGGAAAACACCTTTCAGCCTCTTTCCCAGACTCCAGGTACCACTCCTTCCTGTTCCTAGCCTTCACTCCCCTGATTATCACCACCCATGCAGGTAACAGTCCATTCAGTGAGGTGATGGATAATGTAGGAGGCTGGGGTGAGGACATAGTGGTTTCCTTCTGTTATTCCTTCTTTTTCACTCTTTTCTTCCACTGCTCGTTCTGGCTGACTCATTTCCTCTGTTCTGTTGTGGGTTACCCACAGTCCTTGCAGGATGTGCTTGCTCTCTCATGGGCTCTTGCATTGACCAGAGTCCTGGAGTGTTAGCAGGTGTGCCATGGAGCATCTCTTACCACTTTGGCCTTCTTGTCTCTCTCTTTGGTGTTCTAAGAGATGCTGCAAACTCCTTCAGCCCTCTCAGTTGTGTCCTGCAGCGGGTCCATCATGATCCAGCTAGAACTTCCTGTATCTGTCACAGCCTAACCTCTGAACTCCATCCCCTGCAACCAGCCCCACTAACAAAACCTTGCTTTTTATATCCAATACACTTGAATATGAGAATATTGTGAGAGGGAATGCCAAAAGCCTTGATAAAGTCAAGGTAATTGCCACCCCCTGTTCTTTTCTTGTGCACAAAACTAATAATTTTATCCTAGAAGGCGGTGGAGTTGGTCAGGCATGATTTGCCCTTGGTCAGTCTATGTGTTACAAATCACCTTTTTCTCATTGAATTTCTAGGTTTTTGTTCATTTATATTTCTATGACTTTTTCCTTTTTCTTTTTATCTTCTTTAATTTTATCCTCAGGTTTGGGACCTAAGGCTGTCATTGTCATGTAACAACCTTATTTAGATTGTTTTCTTTATATATACTTTAGTTCAAAACATAACAATGTTTACTTGAAATTTCATACTTTTGTGTTCTATATATAGAATGAAAACAATATAAAACCTGACAATATAAGATTTAAACTGATAAATTCCCAAATGAATTTACAATCTACTTTATATTTTTCAGCTTTACTTCAAGTAACAATTTCACTTAGCAAAGTTGAGCTCAGTGTGGGTGAATCCAAGTTCTTCACATGCACAGGTATGTACAATAAAGTACAATTTTCATTTTTAGGTATATATTTTTTGTTAAAGTTTGAAAATTTTATGCATTTGTAACTGCAGTAGTTGTTTCACAATATTAAATTAACATATGGTTGTATATTCACCTTGACTTAGCAAATACTAGAATTTCACTGGCTTCACATTTCCAGTCTAGGATCTCTTCATTTCACACACTGAATCAGTTTGAATTGCCTGTATCAGTACAGGTGCTTTATATCTGTTAGGATGCTTTTGTAGTTAAAATATTGTCACTTGTTTAAACTAAGGAATTAAATCCTTTCCAACCTAATGACACAGTCAAGGAGATTTTTTTCTTATGAGGCAGTAATCAGTCAGGAGGAGAAGAATTTACATTTGCAGCTGATTGATATGGATCCTTGATGTTGCTGAGTTGAGATCTTCCATTGACAGTGACACATGGCCTGACTACACTGACAGTGCAATTGCCTAATGACTTGATCTGTTGACCCAGTCACTGCTGGACAGCCTGTTTCTTTCCTATAAGACTTTATAATTTTCTGTGGTTTTTTCCTCTCTTGAGATCCTTGAGCTGCTATTTACCCTGTCTCAACGATTGTACATCTGCCTGCAGTTTTGTCCTGCTTGTCTTTCCTACAACTTGCATAATTTAGCAATTAACTGACAATATAGAATCACAGAATCACTTAGGTGGAAAAGACCTCCAAGACTGTCAAGTCAAGTCAGCTGGAGCATGGCACTGAGTGTCACATCCAGTCGTTCCTTGAACACCTTCAGGGTGATTCCACCATCTCCCTGGGTAGCCAGTGCTTTACAACCCTTTCCATGAAAAAAATTCTTCCTGAATTTTGCTTAAATTCCTGATGCTGCACAGACTGTGCTGTGGGTAGACATCTGCATTGCACGATGTCCTTCCAAGTGTCTAAGTTTGGGTTGGTTTTGGTTTTGTTTGCAGCCATCGGTGAGCCTGAGAACATAGACTGGTACAACCCACAGGGAGAGAAGATTGTTTCCAGCCAGAGGGTGGTTGTTCAGAAGGAAGGGGTTCGGTCACGTCTCACCATTTACAACGCGAACGTGGAAGATGCTGGTATCTACCGGTGCCAAGCAACAGACGCTAAAGGACAGACTCAAGAGGCTACTGTAGTTCTGGAGATCTATCGTAAGTAAAATGCTATCAATTAACAAATAAAAGGCTGTGTTTCAGAAGCTACTAGCATAGTGAAAGTAAAGCCTCTCAAAATATCATCCCAGGGTTTGAACTTTGTCTTCCAAATAATTGCATCTCCTAGAGCTTAGTAGGCAGACATTATAACAAAGATTTGAATTAAATGGAGGGCCACGTCTAAGTATTGTAGATTGATTTTCTCATGTATTTTAAAATGCCATCTTATGAGGGTGCACTGTATGCCCCTCAAAGAAATGAGAAAATAGGAGGAAAAAAATGATCAGTATAATTCATATTACAAGTGTGTGTACAGTTTACAAATTTCACAATCTTACAAATATGTGCATAAATAAAAGTGCAGGAAGGGCAATATATGGCATTTACAATTGGAGTTTTTACTGAATTGTTATTTTAATCTCTGTCTTGTGCTATTCTTGGCCTTATGAAAGAGTTTTGAGATAAAGCATTGAAGCTTAGTGTGATAAGTAACCAAAATGGATTTCAATTGCAAACAACTACTTGAGGAGTATATTTGAAAAATAAATACATTCTATTGTAGTATGAGATTCTCTGAGAGATTTGAGTAGGTTGTTTTTCTCAGTGTTGAATAACTACATTGCATTGCATTCTTTAGATCAATCAAAATTGCCTAAAAGCTGTGCATTAAACAAGCACAGTGAATATGTAAGGCAAGGTCTTTGTTGGTGAAAGGATGGGATATATAGCAGCAGCCCTTCAGCTGGGGTAGGATCTGATTTCATTGGAGAACAGGTTTTTTAAATGTGAAAGAATTACAGTAGACAGAAAATACTGTGTTTAATGGTAAAGCACTGCTGCTGAGAGGTACAGATAACTCAGATAGTAAAAGACACCATTTTAAAACAATCTTCTGATAAAAGGGTGGTAGCAGTTAGAAATGATTACATGATGGCTTGAGACCTCACAAATCAAAGGATTTCTGTTTTCCAGGAATTCATTTGTATGTATAAAACTGCCAGTTACTCCATTAGCAGAGTGCTGAGAAAGGTAGAAGTCTTTGGAAGCATTAGCATGTGTTGATTTTATTATTTCTGAGGTCAGAGAAATGTGAACACCTACATTAGAAATGTCAAGGTTTATAGGAACAGACATGTAAAATCTCCTTATTCATATTTGTGATGCAAGAAAAAAGCAGGATCACTTGATAGTAGTCTTAGGGCCTAGTTCTTAGGACTCTCACATGTCTGTGAGGGGTTTTGTTTCTGACTTCATACAAAAATGTATGAGAAATATAACAACAAGATTGTGCTCCCTCTGCTGTGGGAAATGTGTGGGTTATTTGAGACTACACTTATATCAATACAAAAAACAAAACAAAAACAAAACTAGGGGTGAAGCTGCATCTCTGGCTTAAGCTCCCCAAAGTTTACTCTGAAATGTAACTGGCCATCTGTGATCTGAGCTATTGTTTATTCTCTGTGAAAAAAGTTATTCCAGATTTTTTTTTTTGTATGTGTGTGTGTGTATGTGTGTGCATGTGTTAGTCAACTGCATTAGATCTTCTATGAGATCATGGATTAACACCACCTTGCACTTCTGAAAATACTGAGTTTATTAAACACGTGGAAAATCAAATATCATTTGGTTATTTGAGCTTGGAAAAATTAAAAGCCTCAGCAGACCTAAAATAATCTTGTTAGTTCCTAAAAACAATGCTACAATTTCTTATGACCTAATATTCATATAGGCCTAATAGTTTCTCACTGGCTTTTTAATCTTGTGTTTTACTCAGCTGCTGTTTTTCTCAGTGAGGAAAAAAATTCTACTTTTCTAGTAAGAATTTTCCAAATTTTAATGGTTTTTATGGAAGTTTTGGTAGAAATAAAAACATTGAGGTTCTCATTCAATAACTGAATAATGAGGAATAAATATCACAAGAGAGTAAATAAACTATCAACATGAATATATAAACTTCTCAGATTTAAAGTTTAAAAACTGTGTTTTGGAATATTGTAAGCAATGAAAATACGTTTATAAAACCTGCAGAAGTATATAAATAAACAAAGTTTTGCATAATACAAAAAAGATTGTAAAGTAGATTTTTTCAGGCAAAGTATAAGTCCCTTTGAGACCCTTTGAGTCTTATGTAGGAAAATTATGTTATGGAAATAATTCTGTATTATCACAATGAGAAGATTTACCAGTGGTATTTATCTTATTTGCTGTTGCATATAATTTTAATGCTAAGTTAAGTGTAAGACTCTTACTGTATTCTGTTTTCTCTTTTTTTCCTTTTCAGAAAAGCTCACTTTTCGGGACATAGTATCTCCACAAGAGTTCAGGCAGGGGGAAGATGCAGAAGTTGTTTGCCGTGTTACGAGTTCTCCTGCTCCTATTGTCAGCTGGTTGTATCGGAATGAGGAAGTCACAGCTACTGCTGACAGTTAGTATTTTGGTAACTCTCTAAGTTATACATTCCAATTAATATTAAAACATTCTTTTAAAACAGGACTAGTCACATTTTAGTGGGGGGACTTTGATTAGCCCATTGGCTTAAGTGTAATTTAAGCAGGTGCTCTGATCTGTAGAGAATCCATATACAGTGGTTTCCCCGTGAGTCTTGTTTCCCAATCCTGAATTTTTTCTAGCTGTAACATGAGTGTTGAAATGCCCAAAAGATTGCTAGGAGCTCCCTCACAGGATCTTTTCCTGGTGTGCCTTGCCTGAAGACCTTTAAAACACACAGATGAACTTCACTGCACTCCAAGCTGTGATACTGATCCTACACAGCACTGACCTTGGGATACTTGCCCAGTTGCTCAGAGAATTCCAAATGGAGAGGAATTTTGCTTTATTGTGAGAGTTTGCTTTTATAAGGGTAAATTACCCTCTGAGTTACAAATAACGGGGATATAAGTAATCTGCTGAGGCTGGACTGATAAAACGTGGATTAAGATAAACCTCACCTTTCCCACGTGAAAATTCTAAGACACTAGCGAAGCAATTAATTAGACAAATAGGGTTTTTTACTTTATATGGGCTTATAATACAGGTGAAAAACAGCTGTCTTACAGTTAAGAAATCTTTTCGTACTTTCTGAAATAAAAATTACTATATTTTATATTATAATTCCAGTTTCAAAATCTACAGTGGAAGATCAAATTCTCTCTTATTTTGAAAAATGAGTTAAGGCAGACTTCTCATGAGCCAGGCTCTAGATCATATTGGGCAGGCTATTGCAATTCAGTCCTGCTGCTTCCTCAGTGTAGCATAGTCTCATTTCATTTTCATTTCAAATCAGTAGCTTGTGCAGTTCTAATTCCAGTACTGGAGATGTGGTGCCATTGCCCAGCACAATTTTTATCAATGGCACAGTAAACTTCTTGTACACTCATGGGAGTATCCACTTCTGTATCCATTTTCTTCAATGAAAATTGAAAGGTTATCCAGCCAGCATTTAGTTTTTGCTTCCTAATACTAAATGAACCCTCATTTTTTTCAGTATTTTATAGAAATGGAGATCACCTCCAGCCCTCTCGTTCATCTCACACATTGCATGTCTATGGTAAAAAAAAAAAAGGCTTACCAATGCTTAAAGGCTTAAAGAGGGGCTGAATCTCACCTTTCCAAAACATTTGGAGGCCTGTTTCTGTGTAGATAACTGTGTAGGTGCAGAACAGGAAAAGATATTATTTCTTGTACGTAGTAGTGTATGAAATTACATTAATATTCAAGCATGACTTTAACAAACCAGACTTAATTAGCATAAATGTGTTGATGATGCTAATATCCAGTAAACTTCTATCAGGTGAAAAAGGTTTTTTTTTTCGCTCTTCATTTTATGCTAGAATCCTTGCTACTGGTACAGAAGTCATGTTTGCTAGTTGAAACTGAAAGCTGCTAAATCTCATCATCCTTCAATATTGAAAGGTGCAAAATAGAGCAAGAACAACAATTGAATAAAAGAGGTTCAGGTTGTTCAAAACACATACATTCAGTGAATTGCAGGAAGTCATTCTCCTCAGAAGAATGCATTAATATTGACTAGTTTTGGTGGGTTTACCTTGGAGATCTTCCAGGCACCCACCCAGCCTCTTTCTCACCCTTCTCAAGAGGTTGACCTTGGCTGGACACCAGGTGTCACCAAAGCTGCTCAATCACCTCCTCTGCAACTGGACAGGGGAGGGAAAATGTAGTAAAAGGCTCATGGATGGAGATAAGGACAGGGAGAAATCACTTTCCAGTTGCCATCATGGGCAAAACAGACCTGACTTCAGGAAAACACAATTACCAACATAATCAGAGCAGGACAATGAGAAATAAAAGTCTGTCCTAGAGTGACTTTATGATGCTAGTATCCCAAGTTGTCTGTTCTGTTTGTGCTGTATATTGAGTTCTGTGTCTTTAAGATCAGCTCTGAGGGAACGAAGAAGCGCCCAGTTTGTTTTGAAAACAGCTCTCCTCCTGCACATTCCTCTCTGGACTGTGTTTGTCTGAAGCACAGACCAGCAGCTGGGACAGAGATCTTTTTTGCTTTTTAGTTAGTTTTAGCTATCTAGGGCAGATACGTTCCCTAGACTTTTTTTTTTGCTTTGTCTTGGGACTCTTTGAATCTGCTCCGGACTGAAAACCCCAGAGAAGCACCGAGGGCTCACACCTGTGGCCCACTGGGCCTAGACCTCCAGAGGGACTGAGACTGATAAAAAAACTGAGTGAGCTGAGCCACTCACAGCAAGGATTTTCTCAGGTTTACCATCTCTGTTCAGAGCAGCGAGGGGTTTTATTGTTTCATATCATTCATTCTTTATGCTTGTGGGCATTTTGTTGTTAAATAAATAGGTTTTTTCCACTTTTCTCCAAATAAGTTTTTTTCCCGGACTAGCTGGGGGGAGGGGCCTTTTGGGTTTCCTTTCCAGAGGGACCCTCTTTAGAGGTTTCCACCCAAATTTGCCCTAAATTAGGACAAAGTCTTAAATTGCATCTTTCCCTCACACCTTCTTTCTTCTCAGGCTTAATGTGACTGCAAACCTTGTCTCTGCTGCTCCTTCCTCCTCAGGGCAGGACTCTTCCCGCTCTTCTCCTGCCCCAGTGTGGGGACCTCTCCATGAACTTCAGCAATCCAGTCCTTCAAGAGCCTCTCCAGTATGGGTCCCCCCGGGGTTCACAGCTCCTGACAGCAGCCTGCTCCAGCACAGGTTTCCCACAGGACCAGAGCCTCCTTCAGGCTTCCACCTGGTCAGAGCAGGTCATCCAGGGGCTGCAGGTGATCTCTGCTCCCTTGTGGATCTGATGGGCTGCGGTGGCACAGCTGCCTCCCTATGGCCTGCACCACGGCCTTCCAGGGAATCTCTTCTCTGACACCTCCTTTTCTTCCTTCTTCACTGACCTGGGTGTCTGCAGGGTGGTTCTGCTCACCTCTCCTCACTCCTCCCCTGGCTGCAATTGCTGTTGCACAGTAACTTTTCCCTTTCTCAATCTGTTATCCCAGAGGTGCTGCCAGTGTTGCTGATGGCCTTGGCCAGTGGCAGGTCCCTCTTAGAGCCTGGTGGCAATGCCTCTCAGAGACATGGTGAAACTTCTAGAACCTTCTCAAAGAAGCCATTTCTGTATCACCCCCCAGACCAAAAATCTTGCCAAAAAACCTAAATGCAACAAGATTGTGGAAGAATATGAGACGGAAAGCATGTTGAGATTAAGACAGGGGAATGCTCATCAGCATTAGCAAAACTGATTTGATGGAAGGGAGAATTAATTGACTTTATTTCCAGTTAAATAGTGTTGAAAGGTGAAACACAAAGACAGAATTAAAGCAGTATCTCCCCTCTCCTTTTTCCCAGACTCAGCTTTACAGTTTTGATTGCTGATTCCTCTCCCTCACCCCCCCTGCCAAGGAATGCAGGGAGATTGAGGAATGCGGTCTGTGGTCAGTCTGTGACAGTTCCAGTGTGGATCCTTTCTCTGGTTGCAGTTGTTCAGGATGAATTTGCTGGAGCATGGGGTCTTCCATGGATTATAAAGGGGATATCTGATCCAAGATGCTCCTTCTTGAGGCCAACACATCAACACATAAACCCAGTACACTAGTTTAGGGAGAAGGGAGAGGGAAAATTAAATGCAGATCCAGTCTACTCCTGCAAATTATCATTTTGCTGCTGCATGTGCAGGAAAGTGTGTGCATGGCTTTCAGAGCCTGATTTTATGGTGTCCTTCAACTCCTCAAAATGTCTACTGAATTTTAGTTTATGCTGGCCTTTGCAGAAGATAGAGTGCTTTCTTTTTTTGGCTTATGTCTTTGTACCCATTTCTGTGAAGTGTTAGAGGGTAGTGAAATATATCATTGACCAAGAGTGAAAGAAGAAAGGAACAGGAGGAGGGAAGGAGGGCAAGCAAGCTGAAAATCATTAAACATTGGGCTGTAGAATGGGCACAAATACTGATAGTCTAGATAGAGAGGGAAACAGCTTTTTGTTGCTTATTTTATTATAAATTGCTCAATTTAATTTTTGAGGGTTTTTTTTTCTATTTAATCTTTTTGTCATTCTGTGTAAGTGCTCATGAGTATTCCGCTCATTTTGCAATAAATTGTAATTTAACTATGGNAAGCACCAAGTTTGTTTTGAAAACAGCTCTCCTCCTGCACATTCCTCTCCAGACTGGGTTTGTCTGAAGCACAGACCAGCACCTGTGACAGAGATATTATTTTGCTTTTTGGTTAGTTTAGCTAGCTAGGGCAAAGAAGTTCCCTAGACTGTTTTTTCCTTTTGTCTTGGGACTCTTTGAATCTGCTCCGGACTGAAAACCCCAGAGAAGCACCGAGGGCTCACACCTGTGGCCCACTGGGCCTAGACCTCCAGAGGGACTGAGACTGATAAAAAAACTGAGTGAGCTGAGCCACTCACAGCAAGGATTTTCTCAGGTTTACCATCTCTGTTCAGAGCAGCGAGGGGTTTTATTGTTTCATATCATTCATTCTTTATGCTTGTGGGCATTTTGTTGTTAAATAAATAGGTTTTTTCCACTTTTCTCCAAATAAGTTTTTTTCCCGGACTAGCTGGGGGGAGGGGCCTTTTGGGTTTCCTTTCCAGAGGGACCCTCTTTAGAGGTTTCCACCCAAATTTGCCCTAAATTAGGACAAAGTCTTAAATTGCATCTTTCCCTCACACCTTCTTTCTTCTCAGGCTTAATGTGACTGCAAACCTTGTCTCTGCTGCTCCTTCCTCCTCAGGGCAGGACTCTTCCCGCTCTTCTCCTGCCCCAGTGTGGGGACCTCTCCATGAACTTCAGCAATCCAGTCCTTCAAGAGCCTCTCCAGTATGGGTCCCCCCGGGGTTCACAGCTCCTGACAGCAGCCTGCTCCAGCACAGGTTTCCCACAGGACCAGAGCCTCCTTCAGGCTTCCACCTGGTCAGAGCAGGTCATCCAGGGGCTGCAGGTGATCTCTGCTCCCTTGTGGATCTGATGGGCTGCGGTGGCACAGCTGCCTCCCTATGGCCTGCACCACGGCCTTCCAGGGAATCTCTTCTCTGACACCTCCTTTTCTTCCTTCTTCACTGACCTGGGTGTCTGCAGGGTGGTTCTGCTCACCTCTCCTCACTCCTCCCCTGGCTGCAATTGCTGTTGCACAGTAACTTTTCCCTTTCTCAATCTGTTATCCCAGAGGTGCTGCCAGTGTTGCTGATGGCCTTGGCCAGTGGCAGGTCCCTCTTAGAGCCTGGTGGCAATGCCTCTCAGAGACATGGTGAAACTTCTAGAACCTTCTCAAAGAAGCCATTTCTGTATCACCCCCCAGACCAAAAATCTTGCCAAAAAACCTAAATGCAACAAGATTGTGGAAGAATATGAGACGGAAAGCATGTTGAGATTAAGACAGGGGAATGCTCATCAGCATTAGCAAAACTGATTTGATGGAAGGGAGAATTAATTGACTTTATTTCCAGTTAAATAGTGTTGAAAGGTGAAACACAAAGACAGAATTAAAGCAGTATCTCCCCTCTCCTTTTTCCCAGACTCAGCTTTACAGTTTTGATTGCTGATTCCTCTCCCTCACCCCCCCTGCCAAGGAATGCAGGGAGATTGAGGAATGCGGTCTGTGGTCAGTCTGTGACAGTTCCAGTGTGGATCCTTTCTCTGGTTGCAGTTGTTCAGGATGAATTTGCTGGAGCATGGGGTCTTCCATGGATTATAAAGGGGATATCTGATCCAAGATGCTCCTTCTTGAGGCCAACACATCAACACATAAACCCAGTACACTAGTTTAGGGAGAAGGGAGAGGGAAAATTAAATGCAGATCCAGTCTACTCCTGCAAATTATCATTTTGCTGCTGCATGTGCAGGAAAGTGTGTGCATGGCTTTCAGAGCCTGATTTTATGGTGTCCTTCAACTCCTCAAAATGTCTACTGAATTTTAGTTTATGCTGGCCTTTGCAGAAGATAGAGTGCTTTCTTTTTTTGGCTTATGTCTTTGTACCCATTTCTGTGAAGTGTTAGAGGGTAGTGAAATATATCATTGACCAAGAGTGAAAGAAGAAAGGAACAGGAGGAGGGAAGGAGGGCAAGCAAGCTGAAAATCATTAAACATTGGGCTGTAGAATGGGCACAAATACTGATAGTCTAGATAGAGAGGGAAACAGCTTTTTGTTGCTTATTTTATTATAAATTGCTCAATTTAATTTTTGAGGGTTTTTTTTTCTATTTAATCTTTTTGTCATTCTGTGTAAGTGCTCATGAGTATTCCGCTCATTTTGCAATAAATTGTAATTTAACTATGGTTGAGTACTCCTTGGAGTAAGTAGGAAATTATGAATGGAAAATTCAGATTGAATTCTGGGAAATTCAATGCATTTTGGAATGAAGAAACCCCAAATTTCTCAGCCTACATTTTCCTTTTAAATGTACAAATGTTATGTGAATGAGCATTCAGATTGTACAGAGCAAGTACTTATTCATTTAAGTTAGTGTTCCTCATGTTGTCTTGATTTACTTGATTTATGCCACTTGGTCTCTTATTTTTCTTTCTAGATCGATTAGCAGTATTAGCAAACAATAATCTCCAAATTCTTAACATCAATAAAAGTGATGAAGGAGTATACAGATGTGAAGGAAGAGTGGAAGCAAGAGGAGAAATTGACTTTCGGGACATAATTGTTATTGTGAATGGTAAGGAGTAAAGTTGGTGAATTGACTTCTTGCTTTATTTGATTTTTATGGCCTATTTTAACATATATCAACTTCTAAAACACCCTTATGAAATTGGTTAATATAATTGTCATGCCTGTTTAGTATTGGTTTCCTATAGTTGTAATTGCTTACTATTGAAAAAAAACCTACTATACTGTATAAATAGAATTAATTACATTTCTTAATATTGGTAAATATAAAAGTGTAAGCATGGATCATTATTATTTATTATTTACAGAACAATAATTATTTCAAGACTTGAATTTCAGATTAAAGTAGTTCAGTTCAGTGGTATTTTTCAGTATTTTGTCATTTACTCTTAAAAACACTTGATTTTTCATAATTATTCACCTTCACTGTGTTAATGTACTTAAGAGCTGTCCCAAAAGTCACAGATAAATGTTATTAACATCTTAGTTACAGATGTTTCCAAATTTTATTTTTGTATTGAATAAAATACATGAGGAGTTACCTGAAAATTAACATTATGCATTTTATTAGTTTATAATAAACCTCTAAGAAGGAAAATTAATGAATTGAGACAAGATGGAGCATTTAACTCAACCTCTCTCAAACTCTGCATTGACCTGTTGAAAGATAACTATCTCTTCATATATTGCCTGGAAAGGACACCATTCATAAAGGGCATTTTTTATCTCTGCAGTCTGTTTAATGTCAGCCTTTCAGTGAAATTCTACCACAGTGTGTCTTAGGTTCATAGCTTTAAATGCCTTGCCCTTGACTGGTCCTTCTCAGCAAACCCCAGTTTACATAATTCATTATGTAAGGTGAATTCACAGCTGGTTCCAGCAGGAAGAGCAGATTCTGGTGCAGGTATTTCTTAGTCCACGTTGTCAAGCAGCAACATCTGAGGCAGAATTCTCTAGATTGCTGTAAGTGGTACATTCTGGTGCTGCATTACCACGGCTCCTGGTTATGCACAATTCCAACAGTACATCTGGTAGCATTTAAAATGCCAGATGAGATTTTCTTTTGCTGCTATTTATGTACAGGGTTATTAATCCACCTTCTGATTACCTTTCACTTCTATTTGGTATTTATATGCAGTTGAGCTGAGAGAGTCTGTATTTAACCTAAAAGCATTAGGTTGCAATTCTGACTTTCCCATCATTTATTGCTGAATTATAAAAACAAATTTAGTCCTTTGTACATTTGTTATGACTTTAGGCAAGAATGTTACCACTCATTTCTAAACTTCATCTTGGGAGGAGAAGGAGCTGCCAAATAAATGATTATGACATGGTTGGTCATGTAGAGTGACATCAATTAAGAGCTATTTCCTGCTTCATTTAGACTGATGAATATGTTTGCCTACATAAAGTTGAATGGATAAAACTTGATCCAAAATAGCTTTTAGAGTAATATTAAAATTCTGAAAAAAATAAAAACTGTCGTGTTTTTAGGTGAAAAGGAGAGCCTATAAATGGACTGGATT
>VXBR01009109.1:0-172672 GCA_013400215.1 Cisticola juncidis | reverse complement strand
AAAAAAAAAAAGAAAGAAAGGATGGACCAGTCTAGAGGCATCTCTTTTTCCAAAACAGAAATAAGAAATTTGGAGAATAATCTAACCTTGTGATAAAAATAAAAATTTATCACGACAGTATTTATATGTAAAAGTTATTCAAATTTAAAGCTTTAGTGCTTATTTACTAATTTTGTAATAGTCACTGTAGAATCTACAGGATTGTGCAAGATCTACACTAACTATATTTCTATAATAAGAATCACAAAATGAGGTGAATTGGAAGGGACTCACAAGAAGCATTGAGTCCAATGAA
This sequence comes from Cisticola juncidis, assembly GCA_013400215.1. NCBI lineage: Eukaryota > Metazoa > Chordata > Aves > Passeriformes > Cisticolidae > Cisticola > Cisticola juncidis. The sequence continues at coordinate 172,377 of VXBR01009109.1, read as the reverse complement.
AAAGTCCTGTTTTCAACTTCCAGGATAGAAGTATGTAAGGTCTCCAAAGCAAGATAAACAGTGACAAAAGAACTTAGGGGTACTTCATGAAAGCACACCACGGTAATTATAGTAGTTGGTTTTTTAAATTAAAGCTTACATGTGAACAATTTGTAAATTTACTCAAAAATAATTAAAAGTAAATCTTGGAACAAAGTTTGATATCAGGATAATGTCTAATGCATGGAAATCATTGAAGGGTTGTAATGGGTAAGAAATTGACAGCTGGATTGTCTCTTAGAAATCTAATGTTTCTATTTCTTTTTTATTTGCAACACTAAGATTTTTGTAGCATTTATTTTCTAGTTGTTTTTACAGTGAGGTCTGAATGTCAGGATTATCTGTGGTAACAAATGGTTGACATAGAAGAGAATGAAAGAATTCAAGTCCTCTTGTGAACAGAAATTCCTTCCACTTGTTCTTTTGTCTCTCTTTATTTTTCCCTACTCTTTTCTTTTTCTTTCTTTTTAATTATTTTTCCCTAATGTACTATTTAGATTTATTTTTTACTCTTGGAGAACTACCATAAATTAAATAGTCATCCTGATCTCACTGAAATTAATGAAAGAGAACTGTTTACACAGTTTACACAGCACCTGAGTTTCGTCACTCTGCTTCAAGTATTAAATGTGAGAGACTTACCAGCATATCTTTATTTCTCTTTTCCTCTTGTAGCTTTACACTTTAGATCCAACCTATATACATACAAGATAAAAAGAAAAACAGATTCATTCCTTGAAATACGATGAAATATGATGAAATATGATAAATAAAATTTTACTTTCGAAAAGAGAAAATATTTCATTTGATTGTCATTGCAGCATCTCTTGGAAGATTGAAGGACTTGAGTAATGCACTGAATGAGGTCACAGTCCTGTAGTTCCTAGTGGTGAACAGTGAAGAACCTGCTATTTCTAGCAAAGAATTATCTCCTCATTTTCTCAACCATATTTTGAGGTCTAGACATTGGAATGCACTACAAAATAGCTAAAATGCATTAGAAGCTTTGTAAGTAGCATTGTGGGGTTTTTTTAACTGGAGATGGATAAACTCCTGTTGCACAAAGGAAGAGATTTGTATGCTGAGTAATGGCCCATGCAATTTCAGACAGGAAAGAAGTGGTCTGTGTAACATTATAAAACACTCCATTAAAAAGTGTGAAAAATACATAACAACACACAATTACTGATCATTGATAATTCTGGTTCATGATTTTATATTAATTTGATATATTTAAGATTCAGAAGGGAAAAGGCTTCTGAACTATTTGTAGAAAGCCACAACAGTTGATTTTCAAGAGTGAGTGAGAAAATCTGATGGTGTGCAATGGAACACCAAAAGCAAGTTAATTGGGGTTGCCCGTTTCATCTTTTTGCTAGTGAAGAGTAAAGATAAAAAGGATAAATGAGTCACTGTCATCTCACAGGTTGTTCTTGCTAGCTGACCTCTATTTTGGGAAGCTCTAATCTTTTCCCTTTACTCACACTTTCTGTGGTATTCCTTTTTCTCCACATATCAACTTCCCTCCAATCTGCTTGGATTGTTTTTATTTGTGTATTTCACAGAATCACAGAATAGATTGGAGGGACCTTAAAGACCATCTAGTTTGAAACTCCTGCCATGGGCAGGGACACCTGCTAGACCCAGGTCTTGCTCAAATCTCCATCCAAGCTGGCCTTGAACACTTGATATTTGCTTGTTAATTAATGGAAGCAGATATATAAAAAGATACATTAAATATCAGCCTGTGAGTTGTTCTGTCTCAAATATTATTGCTATTTTTTCTGTTGGGTAGACGTTCTTTGTGAACTGTTATGATTTTATAACAGTTATAAAATGTTATTGTTTTATTAATGTTAATAATGTTATTATTTTTATAATAACTTCATCCCATCAAGGACAGAAAACATTTGTCACTATCAAAATTAAATTCTTGGAAATGCAATTGGATTGCATCCATTGGGTTCTATCACATTTGCCATTTGGAAACTGGTGATATTCCTGCCCAGGAAGTAAGCTGGAGCTCAGTGAAAGGAATTAAATATGCATAATTAGGACTCATGCATACTCATGATTTCTCTTTTAAAAACACTATTGAACATCAGTACATAGTTTTATGTCTTATGTGTGTATTGTCTTATACATGTTAGTTGTACATTCAGTCATGTTAGAATGTTCTGTAAGAAAAATGAAGAACTGCTGAAAAAGACTTTCCAAAATTTATTCTCTTAAAAAAAAAGTTATAAATGTTCTGACAATATTAAAAGTCTTTTATTTAGGAAAAGTAAAGAAATAGCACTAACAGTGATTCACATTGTAACCTGATCCCTAATTGTAACCCTAGGTTCTCAGATTAGCAGAGGATCCTGCATTTTAAATTTCTCCAGAAACACCTAAAATATTTTAATTTTCATTCACTGGACATCATGTTTTATTTTTCAGTTCCCCCTGCAATCATTCTGCTACAGAAATCCTTCAATGCCACTGCAGATCGAGGAGAGGCAATAACTTTGTTCTGCAGAGCCACTGGATCACCTCCACCTGAGATCAGCTGGTACAGGTGAGTTCAGTCGAGGTGTCCACATCAGAGCACATTGTTTTAATGTGTCCCCATTTTCTATCACAGTCCATTAAGCTGTGCAACCTTAATTTCTCTACTGAATTTTAAGAGAATTTTCTGTCCATTTCTATTCTAACTGCCAAGGCTGGATTACGCATTAATGTGTGAATGGACTCACACAAATTCAATTACACTCAGCTTGCCAGAAAGTGAGGTAAATGTAAAAAGTAACAAAAATACCATATTGTCATGATTTCTTCATTTGTGAGTGGAGAAGAAATAAGTCTATATCTCAAGAAGAGTACAAAAGCAACCTAACAACAACTTCTGCACATAAATGCACAGATATGCATTTATGAAATAAATAAGTATCCAATATAGATCACCAATACTAATTAAAAAAAGGTAACTTTCCACATTTGTAAAAAAAGTTTCTAACCTTAACTCCCTATTTCAATGAGATTCAGAAAGAGGTACAAATTCAGACGTTTGTATGACCCAGGAATGTTTCATTGTATAAGTTTCAGTGTAACTTAATGTAATTTTATAAGTATAAAATGCTTTGAAAATGGAATTGCTCTTAAATCTCACATGTGGGTTTTTTTTTATTATATCAATGACATGAGCATAGTATAGCTATGTCATTTGGGAACACTTACCATATAACATTTGTAAAAATTTACATATCTATTTACTCTGTGTTCTTTCAATTTCAACAAAGATGTGCATCGGTCCTGGGATATAAAGTATCTCAGTACCTCATACCAGTGCACATTTCTATTTTAGACCTGAATAATTTGCATCTACTTATAATATTTCAAGTGGTTTAAAAGGTCATTTAAAAAGTCCCATTTTCAAAATGGGCATAGAAGTGATTTCCATCAATTCTTCATCTCCTTTGGAACATTTGAACAATGTTAGATTAAGTTTCCCTTCCTTTGACTGATACCTTAAAATTATTATGCCATAAGTCAGTTGTGAAGTTGAATTTTCCTCTCATGCAATTTGAATCCCAGGAGATGTGAATAAATAGAATGCAAAATTAATTCCTTGATGTGACTAAGAATTCAAAATTTAGTGAAGAGGAAGAAAAAGAAACCCAAAGTATATATAGTCCAAATAAAGAAACTGATAATAAATTCAAATCATGTTCTTTTTATTTGATGTCCCTGAAGTAATATTTCAAGTGTCTCTCCTATCTGACCACGATTTGTAAGAGTTGCCTGAAATCTGCTATCCTAAATGGCTTTGCTGTATGACAGCAAGCATTATGGCATATATTAAGGAAGATTAATTACCTAAATTAATTAACCTAAATTTCCACCATTTGTGGATATCGTCATTAACAGCTATGCAATTTTTTTTAATGTTTTTTAAATGCTATAGTATGTACTCAGGCCAAATGTCTTGGAGAGACACTTATCTCTGTGTCCACTGATCAGAGCCCACTAAAGGATTTCCTTTTGGTTTGACAGCCCTTGAGGAGTTATATTTTTAAAGCATTCATTAAATATCTTTTGTAAAGATTTTCCAGAAGCATTTCATGCTTATGGCCTGGATATTGAATCGTACATGTGCAAACTTTTATTTTGTTCCTCTTTCAGGAACTATCTCATAATGAGGGATATTGGCTAATGTGCCTCCCTTCCCTATGGATTGTTTTTCCCCCTTTGATTCTCTTTTAATTTTGTCTGATTAGGGTGTAAATTCTCATCAGTAGATTTTTTTTTTTTAATTAGCTGACACTGAGATTTTATAAAGTGATACATCAAACAGCAAATTTATCCCTGAAACAGGATATTATTATTGATATGCAAGCAGAGAAAAAAATAAAGGGGGTAGAAAATTCCTTCTTTTTTCAGAGGAAGCAGACAATTCTAAATTGTATTCCAGTCCTAAATTTCTGCATCAAATTACTAAAATCTCTCTCTTGAAACTCTCAGGTCCATTTTCACTCAGTTAGTCAATTAAAAGGATTCATAATCAGCTGATCTCTTCTGTCTTTGATCTTATCTAAAAATATGTCAAGATAAGGAAAGGTTTATCTTGGTTTTCTGCAACAGATTAGACAGTGTTCTTTTGAGAAATTAGACTGAGCATAGGAAAACCAGATCAACATAATTTTCCCTGATTTTGAGAAAAATCTAGAAAGCATTCTCAGTGAGTGTTAGGGAAATTTATCTAAACTAGTTTATCTAAGATTAATAAGGTTACCATCCACTGAGAAGCTAATTGAATACAATTATCAGAATTAATGGCAAATTATTCTCTATTTTGTCTTGTTTCATGTGCTTTTTGATGTTGAAAGATGGTACTAACCTCAGTTTTATTGTGTTTCTATTTTAATAAACAAGTGTAATTATGTCTTGAATTTGATAAATTCTTAATAGTGATTTGGAAGGATTATAATTACTAGTCACAGCAAGTTATGGGAATTGTGTTTAGTTTTAAACCCAGCCTCACCTTTTATCTATGTGAGTACAGTGATTTTATTTAATTTGTAAAATGGGCGGGTGCAATGAAGTGATTTAATGGAAGCCTGTTTTCTGAATTCTGTGAATAGCTGTACATAGCTAATGGCCTCAGAGAGATGGTGTTAGATATTCTAACAGAAAATAATCATAGCACTCCTGATGTCCCATTACAAAACATTCTGAAGTATATTCAGTGTCCTGGAGAGCTGTGGAAAAGTACTGATAAAAAGGGTGGAAGTGATTTTTTACTCCATTCTGCTGCAGGATTTTCACTTCATGGTGTAAAAAGTACATCCATGCCTGTTAAGGTGGTTCATCAAGACTGAGGACCTGTGTTATTCACATTCCCATGTAGTTTTGTCTTTGTTGCCTTTTAAAATGGGCTCTCACTCCAGTTATTCTCTCATTCAGTCTAATGAAGTTTTGTTTTTATTAAGGTCTGCAGAATCTGAATCTATTCAAATGTAATCAAATCTAATAAAAAGTAAATTATCTTGATTTTTACTAGCCTTGTTTATTTTTTGGTTTCCGGTGAACTGATTTTAACAGGTCAACTTCAGTTAGGCCATAAAAATATCTCTATTTTTTAAATCAGATGACAGGACTATTGAAGAAACTCATATCTCTGTGTGTTGACTGTAAGCAACATGCTGAACAATACAATAGTCTCAAGTTTTTAGCTCTTTGTGGTTAAGCTTGCTAATGTGGTTAAGCTTGAACTATTTACATTGACCATTTTTATTTCCAGGAGCTGAGGGTGTTTAGATTTGATCAATTTAAAATGGATGCATCTGAACTAACCTGCCAGTTTTTCTCAGAAAACCCTTTAGTGCACTTATAAAAATTAGTCACTTTGAAATACCTTGTCAAGAAAAATGGTCACCAAAGTTTAGTTCCTACTCTATTTCATATATGTTTATATTTTGTTGATATTTTGTGGACTAAGAGAATCTAAATAATTCTGCCCTGAACTGGTATCTCTATTGAAGCTGATATTACATTAAAGTAAAGCATAACCTTCAGAGAGGAAATACACTAATGGAATTAAATTAGCCAGGACTGAAAGATAAATATCTTAATGTAACTATAGGTCATGAACTGGAAATCTTTACTCATGTGAATAGGCCCACTGAAAAAAAATTGTTTATAGCTGTGGAGGTAATTTACACTGCTAAAGTTTAGCTGGATCAATTTCTTGGTCTTCGCTGACAGGACTTAGAATTATCTTACAAAAGAAACAATCTACTTTAAGTATATTATTCATGTTTTCCTGTTATCCAATATCAGCATCAAAATGAATCTCTCTGTTCACTAGAGGGTCCAGGGAAATGCTCATAATCTCATTTCTGCTGAGAAACTGCTATAGATGCCAATGATTGTGAAAACAGGTACCTGGAAATTACTTCTAAATTGAATATAGACTTTTGTTTCCTAAAAAAAAATCACTAGGGAGTTTCTGGTTGGTTTGGATTTGTTGTTGTTTGTTTTTAGTTTGTTGTTGTGTAGTGGGTTTGGATGGCTTTTTCTGTTTGTTCTGGTTTTGCTTTGGTTCGGTTTGGTTTGGTTTGGTTCGGTTTACAGTGAGACTGTCTAATATGGAAAACTAGGCCTTTCCTGTTCCGTAAAACAATTTCTGTGAGTTTCTTTGGAAAGGAAATGAACAAGTATCATAGTAATGTTTTGAAATTGGTAACTAAGTGCATAGGAATTATTTACAAAAAAGTGTTACTAAAGTGCAAATTATATAGCTGTCAGGGGACTCCTACTAACAGTTATGATTCTCCCAAGAAATAAGCAGTATCCTCACTTTTAGAGAAAATACAATTTAGGAAAATATGAAATATATGTAGTTGACCTTATATGAGAATGAAATGGAAAACATTTTTGTTCAAATCTTGAAAAAAATTAAGTGTCCTAAGCTAGATGTATTGAATAGAATAGGATATTTGAGAAATGCCTTCTGGAAAAAACAGCTGTGTGTAGGCCAGGATGCTCAAATGGACTGGTCAAGCCTCAATCAGCCCTGAGAATTGCATGCAGATTTTATTATTTCTGTACCATCTGGTCACAACTCATTCTAACATCTGGAGACATGCCTGCTTGCTAAGTTGTGGCTAGCCAACAACAACTGAGAGGAAATAATTTGGATGAGTTGTTGATGTGCCAATAGCTTCTACGTGAATGCAATTTAATTATTATAAGTTGCTGCATTGTTACTACTGTGAACTGCAGCAGTTACAGTTGAAAAATATTGTTTTAATAGTTTCTCACACACAATACGTAACCAATTTCCTTCCTTCCTTGAGTGTAAGCCATATGTTAGAATCCTATTCAAAACATTTTTCTAACATTAGGTCAATATTGAACATCTCAGAAAAAAAGGTATTTCAATGCATATATATATATGTATATTTTAACCTGACAATTAAATTGTGGTTTTTGAGGCTGGTGTAATAGCAATTTCTTCCCTCAAATATTATTTTCAGTGTATGGATGCTTCCACAGCACATTGTTACTGGAACATACTGGTTGATTTATACATTTTTGTTTTGTTTTGGTTTTTTTTTCTAGGAATGGTAAACTTATTGAAGAAAATGAAAAATATGTCCTGAGAGGAAGCAATACACAACTAACAATAAGAGATATAAAAAATATCGATGCGGGTCCTTACATCTGTAGTGCTAAAAACAAAGCAGGAAATGACAAAAAACAAACATTCCTTCAAGTTTTTGGTAAGTACTGCATAATATGTTCCAGATTTCCTTTTAAAATATAAACAGTAAGGAAATAGGTGTTCATTCATAATTTTCAGTGAAATAGTATTTCTGCAAGGTGCCTACTGATGTAGAAAGGTGTTTTCTGTATGATTTTATATCTTCTTTCCTCCCTATTGGCTACTTAAACTTTTACATCTGAATTTCAGTTTGAAAAGATTATCTTCAGCATTTGCTTTTCTGCTATTCACATGCAGTACAATGGAGTGTTATATAGTAAATTCACTCTGGTTTTCATTTAGAAGTTGGCTGCTTGCAAGAAAACAAAGAGGAGAAAGAAAGAAATTCTGAAAGGGGGAAAACCAGGTTATTTTGACTTCTAAGCAGTGAGGAGTTTTAGTAAGGCAATGCCATGCAGCAATCTTCCTGATTTTTTTAATTTTTTCTTTCTTGATTTCTATGTTTTGAGTGCATGATTGCAGATGAAGTCACAAAAATATTGTGAGCCCAGAGCTTCAAAGGATAAAAGTAATAACCTCAAAACCCTTATTTCTCTTTCTATTCTCCACCACCCCAACTGTGTTAATGATTCCCTCCTTTACAAAGAACTGATAATTTATTTGAAATTTTGTTGAGATATAACCTAGTGAGAGTAGGTATTTTTGAGAATGTAGAAAACATCCCTCAGAATCACTTTGCAAGAAAAAAGGCTGTAACTTACTTATGAAAGACCTATAAAAATGAATGCATTGGGTTTTTTACATTAAATATAGTTTGTGTTATAGAGAAAGATAATTTCTATTTGAACAGTTTAATGCCATGCTTAGGACAGAGGTAATTAACTTCTCAGTTAAAAAAATAAATAAAATGAAGTATTTATTGTTTAAGATTAATTCCCAGCTAAAGCTAATAATAATAGTTTCTAAAAGTGAAAGAATTCTAACGGGAGAGAGTAACCTGATCATTTACATTGAAGAGGGTAGATGTTGGGTTGTATAATGCTGACATTTATAGTCTGGGAGAGCTTGAGGCTGAAGCCATCATGTAAGGTGAGCATGGCTGTGTTCACATGTTCACTGTCTCCTCTTTTAGAAACTCTTTTTGATGTGTTGTCTCCAGCTCTGTACTCCAGGTGGATTGCCTAACCATTGGACTATTGTTCTGAGATAGCTGGGAATTATTCTCAATATCTTTTCAAAGGAAAGAAGATGTAATAAAATCTTAAATTTTATCCCAGCCTCAAGAAGTACAGCATCTTGGTTTGGAAAACTGAAACATTTCATTCACCTGTATTTCCAAACTTGTGAAAAAAAAAACTAAATTGAAGGAATAGAAATCACTTTCTAATTTTGATATGAATTTAGGGACGTTTCAGTCAGGAATAACTGTGTATGTTATTCAAGTAATTTGTGGTGTGTCTGAAATTTACTTGGTTTTTGCCTAGAGCAAGGAAACTTGTTAATGAAAGGGATAGGGAAAATTGAGGACCAGAGTAAGAGTGAGGATTTCCTGTATGTATTTTTTCATCTTTTATCAACCACTTTTCTGGGAACTCCATGGAAAACTAAAACCTAATATTTTAATGGATACAATGAGTTGGTTAAATTCATTATAAAACTACACATACTCAATGTTTCCTTGACATCCTAAACTCCTAAATGTCTTACATCTTTTCTTTCTTGCATAGAAAATCATTTCTTATATTTAAGTTTCTACAGAACTCTCTAGAGTGTCTCTCAAGTCTCTGTCCTGAGTGTTTATAGCTAATTTGTAGTGGAGCAGGATTTTAATTTCTCCTACAAGAAGCTTTACTTTTGTCTCTTTCATACTGATTAAACCCCTGGTCATATATACAGCCAACAACTACTTATCTTTTTTCCATGAAATATGTTTTAAAAAGCGACAATCTGAAAATGGCAAGGCAGATGGCTGGTTATGATAGCTAAATAGTACACAAACAACTAGTTTATGTTAAATTGACCCATTAAATTGCATTTTTCTGTCCCGTTTCATTAGTTTATTTGTCTGACACGTCTGTTATCTTTAATTTTAATTTACAATGCAAATTCCTTACGGCAACAACTACTGTTTCTACGACATGGCTCTGGCAGCGTTGAAACTTGTAATAACAGTAATATAATCATAATGCAATAAAAATAATAGTAACATTATAGAATTCAGCATTTAAACTTCCTAGAATGTACGACTTGTGAATAGACATGCTCATCTCATTGTCATGTAATAGCTACATATTTACTTTCCATGCACAACTTAGATTCTTTAGTTTAACTTTGGGGTTTTTTTCAGTATTAGTGCTAAAACCCTTTTTTATTCTGATGGAAAATGCTTACTCTGAAGGTTTTTCTGCAGCTCTGACATATGTGGAAACCTATAGGCACATACCCTGCCTTCCCCAATTCATCTGTATCAGTGCTTTGTTCTAAAAAGAGAGAAAAAACTCTGTTTCTCTCAGTCTTTCTTGATGTGATTGGATTATCTCTGTCTTTTATTCTCTTATCTGCCATAGCTTTTTTCTGTATCATTAGCAATTACTACCTAAAAGATCTCATCTAGATTAAGGCTTAGAATTTTTAATTCAAGTTCATTTATGTTTACTATTGAACAGCTTGACAGCTTGAAACCATAGGTGTTGATCCTTGAATTCTTTAAAAATGTTCTTTTTATGTATCTCTATTTGGTAGCTATCACTTTCACTCATACTGTTCCAGTTTCTTTTTTTTTTTTAGTAGTAACTAGCCATATTTATTAATATATGTGTTTAGATACATCTAAATGATCATTTTCATTTATGAAATAGCACATTTTACATCTATGGAAAACTCAAAACAATTTCCAAAAATAATATAGTAACAAGCATTTGATTAAAGAACAGTCAATAAATTCAATACATTGAAGCTTCCTCCATCTTCTTATTTTCTCCAAAGTAAACATTTATTTCTTCTTCATTCCTTCTCCAAGGTGATGGCAGTAGTCTTCATTTATATTAGAATAAAAAATACAATCAGACTAAATGAAAGAAAATTAGCTTTAACTAGAGACATATTTGTGCTTAATATGAATAGTGTTTATAATTGTAAGATTTTCATTTTTTTTCTCTAGTTGCTTATTTTTACTTCTTTATCACTCAAATGCTTAATTACACAATGTGATATTAGTGTTAAGGTTTTCAACAAGTATTGTCTTTTCTGTACTTAGGCCACAGAAAGCTACATCTATACGTTTAATAATTTATTTTCCTAGAAAGAAAAAAATATTTTGTCTTTAATCATAACTGATGAAAAACAGAGGCAGTTCTAGTATACGGTAATTTGAAATTCTCTATGATAGAGGTGTTTACCTACATAATCAGTGAGAAGGCAATCTGAGCAATGTTTTATTGTAAAACTATTTCATTGGTATTTCAGTATTTCTGACAAATGTCTTCACAAAAACCAAATGAGAGGATACCTCAAAAGACATTACAAAAGACACTTTGTACTTAATGCATACTTTAAACATATACTATTTTCTTTTCTAGATGCCTTTTAAATTATAATCTAATTGTGGTATAGTGGAAGAGTTTTTTCAGCTGTGTTCAAATGTATTTTTTATTGATTATTGAGAAACTATATGCTATTATTAATATATTTTTTGCCATCTGCCAGATAGGAGGAAATATAATGGACCTCTCCTATCTTATCCCTCTTAAGTTTATTCCAAATGCTAAAATTCAAAACTTTTAGGTAATTTAGTCTCTCAAAATCCATTCTTCTTGGAAGCAAAAAGACTGTATTGTGCCTCTGAGACTGGGGTGAGGAGCTGTGTAAATTTTTCCCTTATTTTCAATCTTAATGCTGCATTCATTTTTGTAGTACCAGGAGCGTACCTTAATAATTTTCTTTTGGGCTTAGTAAGCAGATTTATATGTGTTTAATATGATTTTTGTGGTTTGTTTTGCTTGTCATGAGATGCTGTTCTATGCATGTATGGAAGCTTTTCATTTAAATTCACTGATACCTCTAGAAGGAGAATCCCATGGATCTGTGTATGGAGTTATCTGTGCCTGCTCCTCCCACATATTATAAAGTTTACCAACTGCAGCTTCACAAAATACTACTCAACACTTACAGATGTAATATTACAAAGTTTTATGCATTCCTTTTTTCCTCCTTATTACTTCCTCATCTTTTTGGAATACTTCTACCTTTTAAAATAAAAAAAAAATCCAATCTGTAAAGACAGTGGTGACAGCTGTCCCTGAACACAAGCCTTAAACGCCTCTGTGTGTGAAGCATTAATAGCATTTTAACATGTTTCCATAATACCATCCAAAGAGAGAGACTCAGTTCATGCTGCACTAAGTCAGGTCAGCATTTCATACTGATATATGTGTGAATCCTTATCATATAAGGAATCAAATTTCTGAAATATCTTTCTTAGATACTTCCATGTTGCGCTCTAGCTTGTTCACTAGGTTCAAAAAAGACCAGGAGGTCTTTTTTGAACCTAGGAGGAGGATGGGGTTGTAGTTTTGCCATCTGATTCAAATGTGTCTGTGCAGGAGTGCAGCAGGAAGGTATGATTCCTCCTGGGATATATTAATCAAGAGATTAATCCCTTAATCTCTTAGGCAGCCATGCAGACATGCATGAGGCCTCACCAATACAAGCAGTTTGTATCAAACTGTTTAAAATAATTATTTAATGAGACATAAGCAGGACTATCTCAAGCTTTATGTATGTGTTGCTTCCCAGGTCTGATGAAACTCTTTGTTAAAGGTATGGGTAGAACTCTGTGAATTCAATAATTTGTGTACCTTTTCCAAGAAACTGGTTGTAAACAAAAGCCTCAGACTGCTATCCATGCTCATCATAAGCTTTTTGGGGAGGCTGTATGTATGCAGCAAAGAGACAAATCCAGAAGAGTCCAAGGAAGCAATCTGAGAGAAACTTGTTTAGAGAGGAAGTGTTAGAAAACTTAAGAGCAACCTTCTTGGCTCAGAAAACAAACTTTCCAATATTGTAAATGTTTCCAATGAGTAAATGGTGCTTCTTTATTTGGCATCATCACTCTGTTCCTGTTTAACAATGCATTAATAATAATTCCTTACCTTAAAATATTTTAATCAAGTTTAGCTCCTTTCTGTATTCAAGCATTCTTTCATTTGAGCTAGGACATTTAGCTTACAAATGTTTCAACTATATCACATCATCTATATTTTACTATTTTTTACTGAAGAAAGCAGCAAAACCCTGAAGGCTTACTGAATTTGCATTCCAAGGCTCTGTATTTTTATTTTTTCATGTTTTCTAGAATACAAAAAGCAAATACCAATTCAGTTAGAGAATGACCTTATCAATTTAGAAAGAACAGTTAAAAAATTAGAGTTGGGAGGGTAGAGGAACTGATTGTTCCAGTATTTCTGTCAATACTAGTGTTGGCATTTTCAAATAGTTTTATTTACATGTACACAAATGTATTTTAATATTTTCCAATGTCCAAAATGTCATTGAAAAGTTTTCAGTGTGAAAACTTCTAGTCAATAGTAACTTATGACTTGTGACCTACAAAAATGAATTAATTAAATAATATCCCCCATATGAGCTCTCTTCTTCCAAGTAATAACTGTCAGCTAGATGTATTTGATGATTAATCACTGCTTATTCCTTTAAATGTCAGGTACTCTTGTCTAAAATGTCAAGCTAAAACTTTTTGTCTTATAGTCATCCGTTTGAAGAAGGTCTTAAAGGAATTCAGAATAAGTCTAAGGTTAGGAATTATTTTTGTGTTTTGGAACATGCAGGATCTTGAGCAAACATTGTTTGTCATGTTGTCCAGATGGGGAACTCATTTTGATGGAAATAATTATGAATTTTGAGAATTTTTGGCATGAAATACTATGTATGATCCCTCTAAAAAGAAAAAAAAAAAAAAGCTTTATGTCCGCTGTAGCTCTTTCCCTTTTTCCAGGGATGAGGATATATCAAAGGAATGAAAGAATAGAACAGATTATTTTGTAGCCAGGTGGTATGGCTATAGAAATAGAGCACCTGAGTTCCAAGGTGAAACACTACAACACTACAAGGTGAAATATTTCATAGGCATTTGAATGATCCTGAAAGTGAGAATAGTAATTGAAGTTATTTTGAAGTTTAACTTTTATCTCTAGTTCTGCTGGGTTTTTTAGGTCTTTCCACCGACATCTCATTTTGTAGCACAGAGGAGTTTTATATTTTCTTGGCCAAATTGATATCTTGATGTAATGATTTGCTTGCTGCCCTCTACTGCATTCAATAAATGTGGATCCAGTTGACATTTCAAGAATTCCTAATCACTCAGGGTATTTCTTCACATAATCTCAATCACCATAGATTATATATTAATGAAGCAGGATATTAGTTAAGTGCTTTCTTAGGTAAATTGCTACTTGTTTCTCATCTATATGCAGTAAGCACACAATAGTTTATTCATAATAGTCAAGGGTGAACAGACAGTAGAGAAGCAACAGAAGGAACATGGAGAAAAGGAATGAGAAGTGAGACCAAGAATTTTGTGGAGGGAATGGATAAAAGGTAGGTGATGTGCCTACATACAGCAAGTTTGAACCTGTTTTTATTATTCTTCTTCGTGATGCTGTGAATGTAGCATCTGTGAGACAATGCTTATAAATGAGGAGTCATAAAATGAAGCAGGAGATTGGACATAAGGAAAATGCCCCTCACCAGCACAGCCAGGCACTGCAACAGGCTGCTGAGAGGTTGTGTAGCCTCTGTACTTGACATTTTTCAAGGTAGTGCTCAACAAATCCCTGAGAAATCTGACCTGAGCAGGGTCTGTTGATGCCGTGTTATTTAGGGGGTTGGTCAAGAAGCCCTCCTGGTGCCCATTCCAACCTGAATGATTCTTTCCCATTTTGATCCATAAACATAAGCCAATATTGCTCTTCTGCATAGCACACACTATAGCAACCCCATTAGAAAACAGATTACGTCCCTTTATTTTGATTCATAAGGAGTTCACTATAGTAGTGCTTCCTCGAAAGTGAAGCTCAGAAGAACTGCTTAGAAAATGTATTGCTTTAAATAAAGGTACTTAAAGGTGATGAAATCAATCTTAACAGCTGCCCGATTTTGATCCACTCACGTAAATTTTATTCTCTGCTTTTGAGTGTAAACGTATTGAATTATATTCTTATTACAGGATTGCATGTTGGATTTTCCAGGGGGCATGAGTGTCTTCTTCAATGTATAATGGGAATAGGTTCAGAGAAACTTATTAATTGTTATATATGAGGTAATATATAGGACCAAGCATTTTTAATTAAGATACTTGAATGTCGTGGAAGAGCGTAATATTTTATGCACAGTACTAATACAGAGTTCTGGTGTGATATTGTACAGATAAATCCTCGGTGTAAAAGTATTCACATGCAACCAGAAATTCTATTGTATGTATGAATAACCTGGTAAGGTACAGTATAGATTGAAAAATGTACTAAAAGCTACTATATAATTGAGGCTATAAAATAATTTGAAGAATGCAAGCAATGTCTGGATTTTTTTGAATGTACATTACATCAGTTTACTTGTAAGTAAGTAAGTAAGAATGAACACGTTTGTGTCAGAGGATTCTTCAGTTCTTCATAGTGTTAATACCAGTGAAATATGTTTGTTGCTGGGAGATTTTTTTAAAATTCTGTAGTTTATGTAGGCCAGTGGAACCTTGCTAAAGATCAAAGTCAAAGAATAGTAATAATGCTGCTTTTTTTTTTTCAGTAATATGCATTTGAATACAAACATGGGTTATAATAAAATCAAGGAATGCCTGAGATAGGGAAGCACCTCTGAAGACCATCTAGTCCAGAGTCAGACAGAGTAGAAATCTCAGGACAAGTTTAACTAAATTTTGGTTATCTCCAGGGAGGGAGACTTCGCAGACTCCTGGGCAGCTGGTTCCTAAGGGAAAAAAAGCCCAGAAGCACAGCCACCAAGCCAGATCAGCCAGGGCCCATCCCACCCTACCCCAGCAAGGGAGCAGGATGCCCAGCTCATAGGGCAAACAGAAATGGTTGTTGTGCAACTTGAAGTCAAAAAAGTTAATTGCTTTTATAGATAGTAACATTAAAACTCAAGTTAATTTTTTAAAAAGAAAGAATTTTATGTTCTTTAACAACAACAACAAAAGGTGGTTTTAAAGACAGATTTTGATATGACATTCTTTGTGCAGGATCAGTAATGCAATTTGTGTTTTTAACAGTGCAGCCTCAAATAATACAACTTAAAAATGAAACCACATTTGAGAATGGGAAAGCAACCCTCATCTGTGAAGCAGAAGGAGAACCTGTCCCAGAGATTACTTGGAAAAGGGCCATTGATGGAATGACTTTCTCTGAAGGTGACAAGGTAAATTTACCTCTAATGTATAAAATATCTAAATATGTATTGTCTGCCTAACCTTCTTCTTGTAAGCAGAAAATTAATTTAGAGAGAGATTAATTCTAGATTCCTCTGGAATTAGAAGAAATTGCTGTTTTCTAAGGTAGCAAGAGAGACATGGAAATTCTAAATTTTAAATTTAAAGAAAAGTAAAAAAGCAATTAAATACTGACAGGCAATTCATTTCTGTAGCTTAAATTGTCATACATATGATAATTAAGTAGTACGCCCTACGAATGGTCTCAATTTCATCTTGATCATTATGGCTACACATAGCCCTTCTTCAGACTATTTGGATTCTGTCCAGTAATCCTCAAAATACAGTAGAGCTTGAAGATATTTCAAATTTAAAAAAATCAGAATACATCATAGTTCCCTATTTCCTACTTCTCCTTTTTTCTTCCTTTTTCCTGTCACAGAGGACAAACTGAGCCTATTTTCCCATTTTGTCTCCCCATTCTAATCTTTTATTACAAAAGTAGGTTGAATAGAGAAAGACTGCAGTATGACAATGGAGAAAGTCAGAGTGGGAGAGTTAGAGTGGGAGAAAAACCTGTAATTAGGTGGAATGGTGAAATTAAAAGGGAATGGTGCAATGCTATTCCTGACCATGCTTATAGCAAGCTGTGTTTCTACAGAGTTCTTCTTGTTTTTCCCTTTTTAATAATTATTTTAGTATTTGAGCAAATATTTTCTTCCTTTTTTCCTGACATAGACTGCAGGATTTCTTTGTAGTGTTTGAAATAAAGGATACCATCTTTCTGGATAACTAATTCATAATTTTTACTCTAGATAATTATGTAGCAAAATATCATCTTCTTGCATATTCATAGCTGTTGCTTAAAAAATACACACAGGTGAGAACTTAGATAAGCAATCATGCCATGAAGAGAATGAGATATGAAGTAAGTCAGTTTATAGGGAATTGCTTGTATTTTGATTTTTTTGTGTTCTTAAGGAGCAGGTCTGGTCTGGTCTAGTCTCTGACTTGACCTTTCCTGGAATTGAGGCAGTTTATGTGAGCCTCTGTCTACCATTTTCCTGTTCTGTGCTTTCCACTTTGGAGCAATATAGCGGTATTTATTTTTTTTTTTTCTAATAGTTTTGCATTAAGACAAAGCAGTTTCTCTCTTCCTTAAATATATCAAGTTAAAGGTCATCTTTCTGACTTGCAAAGACTATGCTTTGTTCAAAGGTTACAAATGTTAGCCACTCACTTATATTTGAAATGTTCCCAAAATAACTTTCTATAAAGGATATTGAAAATGAGAGAAAATAACAAAAGAAACTAAAAAATGTTGGTGCATTTGAAACCTGAAATTTATCCAGTGCTTGTATAAGACAGTCTTATATTCTCAATTCTAGCCGCAAGTGGTTAAACTGATGTGTTACTGGAGTATTCTCTAAACTGTGGTTCAATTCAGTAGCAGTGACAACCAAACGAAAATCTATATTCACTTCCTGCTGGTGTGATGACAGACTCTGTGTGGAAGATAAAAAGAATAAGAATAAATACAGTTATGTGATTTCCTTTGTTCTTGCCAAAGAAAGAACTCTGTGTATTGCTCACGGGAGAGTTTTTGCTGAATCCTGAATAAATGTTCTGAAATACTGAATATGTCCTTGACCTATAAAATATGCTGCTACGTTTGCCCCGTGGTCCTCCTGCTCTGGGTTGCCAAAAGCTTGGCTTTTGCTTTCCTACCAAATTAGGTGAATAGGGAACAAAACTGGCAGTGATTAAATTATTGAGTAGTTGTTAAATAATGCAGCAGTGCTTTGCACACAGAAAGAGAAGGAAAGGTGAATTGAAGAAATCGAGGGGGAGCAACATAGAACATAGTCTTAAATTGAAAATATTACTTATATGTGACAACTTTTAAAGTAATACCCCATCATGCAACAACATAAATTATGTATAAACATAAAAATGATTGTCTTTATTCAAGGGATTCATGTTTTGAATCTTGGGGCCAGTTTTTTCTTGACATCAACTGCACCTTACTCATCATTTCTTTTGAATTAGGAGTATGTTTAGGGGATGACTTTTTCCACAGATGATGGAAAAATGCTCAAGCAACAATATTAACATGATGAATAAAAGAACACATAAAGCACTGCTCTTATTTTTTTAGTTTTACTTTTATTAACTTTAGTCTGTACCTCCTCAATCAAATGGTTCTTATTTTGCTAAAATGTAAATGTACCCCATGTAGATAAGGAAGACTGCTGAATATGACATAATTCTGAGCCTGCATGGATTCACAGTGTTTCTATCCAAGGAGAGATCTAATAACTGGGACGTGGACTTTCCTGAGTTTTGAATTTATTGTGTCCAAATGGCAAATGTGCACCAAAGTCATAGATCAAAGAAGTAACTCAGCTGGGCTTAAGGAGGATAATATTAATGAATATGAGCTCTATAATTATCTCTTAGGAAAATACAGCTTTGATTAAGGATTTTCAGTTCCTCAGAAGTGTTTATTTGAAAGTTGAAGCCAAGTGAGTTCAAACCAGAAGCAAAGAAGCCTTTTCTTCCCTCCTTTTATCACTTAGCTCTTAAAACAATCTACCACACAGTGTGTGGTCTCTCTTTCATTAAGAATTTGAAATAAAGGGGTCTTCCTTTCCTCTGCCTTCTCTTGAAAGTGAAAAGTTTTCCAGGAGGTGACCTCTGTAAATCCTTCTGTGGCTGTATAGCCCATCAATACATGGGGGGTGGGTAAGGTTGAATAAATGAATGACAATGCATGCTGGAAGGTGTTTGTCTCACCATTAAAGGTGTAAAAATGGAAATGGAGGCTTGTTCCAAGGCCACATCTTCATCTGCTGTTTCGGGGTCAAGCTGAAGCTCTCTGCTGGGTGCCTATGCTCTGCCTCTGTCCTCCAGTCCCCGGCACCGCCTCTCCCTGCACTGATGTGCCAACCTGGCTGTGCCCCTTTCAGCTGGGATTTGAAATGGCACATTCCCACAGACCACTGTGCAGCCAGCAGGCCTGGCCCTTTTCCCAGTAAAAAGAGGAGTCAGGAGAAGGGTTGCCTTTTTTAGAGCAGAAGGAAAGATAGTAATTGGATTTGATTTGGCATAATCAGTTATGAAATGGATTTTGGAGATGCACATACATCTCTACACATGTCCCTGAAGGACAGCATAGCCTCATCACTGATACAAAATTATCACTGATTCCTGTGTACACTGCAGAAGTGTGAGGCTGCCCCACTTTCATAGTGTCTAATTCTAGCAGAAGTATGAATGCTGATCAACATTATTTGTAATTACCATTTCAAGGCCTGTTTTGGAATACAAATCACAATAACAGATGGGGTTTGATATGAGACAGTGGCTCCACTGTATGCAGCATGTGTCCTAGGAGGCATATGCTGCATACCCTGAGGAATTTATGATCTAAACACATAAAATGAATGAAAGGAGCCAATACAGAGAGGTCCCAGTTGCAACTGGTGTGTTGGATTGAAGATAGGATCTTATACTCTATTTTTTACTGTACTTTGTACTCTATTTCATACATATATAACTGAATGTCTCTTAAATACCTTATACTATTCTTCTTGTACTCCCAAAGAAAACTCAACCTGTGATTTTTAATTTTATAGTGGACACTGCATAGGCAATTTGAATTCTGCTTTCTTCCATTGCAGTAATAACCTGGTTCTTCCAGTGAACATTGTTTCCAAATATTGCAGAGTTCATACTAATAATTAAGTTATTTTCCAAGTTTGAATTTAATTTGTATTGGCATGCAAATCATAAATATTTGGAGCTTGTGGAGTTTTTCATAGTGTTCATGATCTGGCAATAGGCAAAGGTAACCTTTTTCTTTGAAAGGTCAAGTTTATTTTTTTACCAAGCCTATTAACTTTACTTCAGCTTTTACAAATGTTAATAAAAAGAATGTGGTTTGGGGTTTTTTTTCTCCCTGTTACTGTTAGCTTTTCTTGCACAAAAAGAGGCAGACTTACAGTGTCAGTGAAATATGTTCTCCTTTTGAAACAGTAATATAAACCCTGTTAAATTCTTGTTCATCAAGAATCAGATCTTTATTTGAAATGAATCACAGACAACAGAGATATAGCTAGGGTATTTTAATTGATTCCAGGAAATATCTTTATTTTTCTGAGCTATCCAAATCCTGCTCTTTGTGAGTAATTCTCCTTTGAATAGCTGGGAAATATACAAGGCAAATCTCTTTGCTGTATTGGAGGAAATTGTTATAACCTGTTTCACCTACCTATTGTGTGAAAAGCTGCTACTTACAATATCATAGAATATTTTTGTTGTTGCAATATTGGCACAGGCCTGCAAACCAGAACTGTTGATGAATCCAGCCACAATTGTGTTTGATTATGCAATTGAAATGCTCTGCAAACAATTCAATCAGGTATCAAAGTTCTCTATTTTGTTTTTAAGCCCCAAATGAATTTTAGTGGGCTTCATATATTAAGACTATGAAGTTAGAGAGCAAGAATATTGTGACTGGAAGAAGGTAAATAAATGAACTTGACCAACAGGGTCACTTACATGTTAGATAATTAGTGCTGCTGAGAATATAGGGGTTTATACCCTGTGACATAAGCAAATAAAGGGCCATGTATGAGCACTAAATAGCAGAATTTCGGGAGCCATCCAATCCATGGAAATCTGAATACATTTAGGTATTCCTTCATCTTTCTCTAGTTTTGAGAGGTGACAGTACTTGAGCAGGAAGATTGATTTTGCAGGAGTAGGATTGTATTCAGTTAGAAAGAGCGAGCAGCTTTCTTGGGTGACCTGAGGAAATAGGAAAACTCTGAGCCAATGTGGATATTCCCAAGTTCTCAAGTAGCTCAATCAGTTGTCTGAGCTCCACATGCTTCTTTAGGTAACAGTATCTGCAATGGTACATAAATGAAGGCAAAAATTAAGCTAGTAATTATTTTGAGATATTGGTTATATTGACAACGCAGTACTAAATATTAGCCACATGACCAGAGGGCTCTTCAGATTTGTTCCTCTTTTGAGGTAGAAGGCAAATTATCTCTCACCCAGAGTAGACCCAAATGCCTGTCCATGCACAGAGACAGATGTATTTGTGTTGTGTGGATGGCTGTCATTAATTTTTCCATATAGCCTCTTCAGTTAATGTATTGTTACTGATCTGTTTCTTCAATGATGTACTAAAACATAACAGTGATAATTCAATAATATATTCAGTTTCCTAATGTGTACACCTGTACACATTAGGAAACTGGAGTTTCCTGAGTAAGGAATCCTGCAAGCTGACTGAAAATAAGGAATAGAGTGGCTTAAAGGTTTTGTTTCTCACTGAGTCTTTTCCCAGGAGAATGACATTTCAGTGCTCGTGCTGCCACGCTGCAATCCCTGCTTCCCAAGTTATTCCAAACTCTAGTAGCATGATGTTTTTCTGTAATAGCAAACATCCAGTTTAGCTGATATATCCAGCATAAGCTTTTATTTACATCCATATTTATCAATATAGACATGCAAATAGAGAGACTGAGAACTGTATTCAGGACATCAATTAAATAAAATTACTTGGGAACGTATGCCCTTTCAGTTATGTCCAGGTTTCCTCACTTTCTCCATTTTGCTTGCTACTGCAGTAATTTCCTTCTGTTTCTTCAGCTGAGAAAAGCCTTCCAGAATTATCAGGATTTGTGAACAAAGACTTTATGATCTGTGAAGTTAGGAGCTGTCCTGCTGACAATCTCCTTCACCTTGTGACTCAAGCTGTGCCTCTTTCTGGCCATCCATGACTTTCCTTTCCCTAAGGGAGCCTTGTTCCTTACATATGCCCCTGCAGGTCTCTGTCTCAGCCCAGTTTCCAGACAGACTTCCTATCTGCTGTCTAGTCATAATAATTTTAGTGAAATATACGTCAACTTTACACTAAACTGGGAGAGATCCCAAGCTACATATAGCTACTGAACAACCCAGAAACTCAATTTGTGATTTGTTTTTGGTTTATCTTTTTTTCTCCTTTCTTTTTTCTGCATACCCTCACTACATCAGTTATCCCTGCACCTAAAGCTAGACTGTGACAAGGTTTGAATATGAATTCTGTGAAAATGAAATTAATGTATATATATGCATGAATTAAGCTCTGTTTGAAATTCTTGCAGTAGTAGTAATTTTAAAGTTTGTTATATATTACAGCAAAGTTTTGTGGGCAGCAGGGATATACAAGCTGTATTTATCTAAGAATTTGATACTGGTTCAAGTAATATCAGTTTGAAGGAAATAAACCAAGCAATTATTCTTAGTTCAGTTATAATGACTTGAACATTTTAATTCAAATTATCTGAGTAATAAAGGGGGAAAAAATAACACTGTGGTTAAAATTGTTATACAAAAGCTTCCTAATTTTCCTTTTTTTGTTTTAATAACCCAGACATCAGAGACAGGCTGGCAGTGCTTGTTTTTCTGTAAAGAAAAAAAAAGAAGAAGAAAAAATAAGGTTAAAAAACAAAGAGTAGAAAAGGATTAATTAATCACTGTGCCCTGGGTCAGCTTCAAGTTATTTTTGTCCATTTTGTAGTGCAGTAAGTTGACATGATTTGTCTTCACGTGTGCCCAGCCAAAGGTTTCTTTGGTTTCTTTCTTTTATACGTTTTCCCCACGTTTTCACTTGCTGGTCACCAAAGTTACAGGACAGCCACCTCCAGTCCCAAGTTACACTAAGATTTGATTGTATAAACTAAGATACACTTGTATAGTAAAATCATTTTTAAGTGTCTGTTTTATGTGAGGTCTGTATTGAATAAGAATGTTGTGCTTAAGGGTCTTCTTCCTGTGAGTTTTGCTGGCCTGAATCCATTTGAGTCACCTATTTTAATGGCATCATAGCATGTTGGAGTAAATTCAGATCAGCAAAATTCTTAGGAATAAATCCAATAAATACAGTATTTATGATTGAAACAGGATTTCTAATTAAAATGTGCATATGCAACTTTTAGAGTTGTAGTATTTCTGCTATACTTATAAGCACTCATTTGTTATTTTTACTGTTACTTACCATGGCCAACACTAATGCTTGTTCTACTCTACAAGTTTATTTGATATGATGCTGATATTTTTTGCCATTAAAAATCATAAACCATTTCCTTCTTGTGATTTGCATCAATAAGACTTGTGATTTACATCTAGGATTTGCATCTTTAGCAGAAATAATCTTGAATGGATGCTCATCATTTTTTCTCTATTAAATATTTCTCTTACATATTCATTGTTGAGTAAAAACCAATAAGGGAAAGAAGTTCAGTCTTCCATTTCATGTCTTAGTAAGTGTTTGTTGTTAGGATTACATGTGTCATCTCTTTGCATAATGACTTAAGTTGGAAAGAAATACCAGCATGAATCAATGAAATATCAGTTCATAATTTTAAAAAGTTGTACAAAACATTCAAGAACACATTTTTTTTTCCTGAGACTGTACATGCTGCTAACAACCTGCAGAGAACCTGCTACCATTTACAATCTGAATTCTATAAAAGTAACTGGTGTGTCTGCAGCTGAACAGAAAATCAAAACAACAGTATATTTTTCTTCAACATTAGGTTTCCTTGTGACTTCCCTGGTGCTACACTATAGATCTACAAACAATAGGCACTTCAATAATTTCTTCTTTATGGAAAAAACAAATTCCTAGAAATTCAGGAATTTGCAGCATGCTGACATGTATAATTAACAAGCTGAAGTTTTAAAATATCACAAGGTCTCCTATAAAATCACTGAAGTCCAAGACACTGCTGTAGCATTTTTCTGATTCACTGGACATTAAAGGCATATGCACATAGCAATACTCTGGAATTTTCTGCTGTCTCCAACAGGTGCATGGATAGAATACATTTACCTGAAGAGAATGGAAATATTGTGAATATACCCTCCATAATCCAGAAGGGAGCTTCCATCAGCTTCTACACGATGATGGCTGTTGTGACTAACAGCCCTTTCTCCCATCATCAAAGGTAGATTTTCAGACTAGGAATTGCTGGTCACGTACATTTAACAGACTTCTGGAATTCTATCATCATTTAGTATCAGCATGTCAGGTTGCAAAAGTTCTTATCTTTCATGCTGCTTCAAGAAACATTTTCATGGGCAATTAAGATCTGCTTAAATCTCACATAAAAGAAGCATCAGCCTCTGAAGTGTATTACCTCAAGTTACCTCTCACGAGGATGCGAACACAACCTGAAATCAGCAAACTTCCTAAAAAAATGTTATTTGTAATGTTCCAAAGATGATTCTGTTAATCAATATTTGTTTTCTCCTTGAAAATTCAGTGATGTGTACTAAATACATGACCAGGACAACATAATGAGTGGGCAATTTTTAACAATTTGATCCAAAGAAGGAAGAACTATGATTTTTTTCAGTCCTCCCCCCAGCAATGTGAGGCTCTTTGACAGTGTGCATCTGAAGCAGATCCTTTGCAGGAAATTTGAAACACCTGCAGTTTTTACTCAAGTTACATGTTCTTACAGTGACTGTTCTTTACTATAGTTCTCCATGTTTTGCAAAAGAAAAAAACAGTCTCAAGTCTAAGCCACTACCTCTTCATCTCTTCTGTGGTCAATATATACAGTGCTCATCCAAAATAATACTAAAGTACACAAGATGTCAGAAGATATGTTTATTAAATTTGACTGGCAAAACTGACCTGTAGCATTTTAACTATGGACAGTGATGGCACTTTGCTCATGAAAAGGCTTTAAACATTAGAAGAAAAAAAAATAAAGTTATTTCAACTTGTCTAGATTTTAAATAAAGGAAAATTTTTTGCTTGCAGTCTTGCACTTGGACTTCAGGGGTTGAAGGAGTACTTTGACAGCCAAATGATAAACTCTAGGAGGGAAGTCAGCTGCTCTAACCATCCAAGCAATATTACTAAAATCCAGCTACAAATGAGTCACCAATTTCTGCAACTGTTCTTACCTTCCATTATTGTTTTCAGCGAACTCAAAATACAAGTTTTGGCACCGCTACAACTTCATCTCATTTGGTTTTACTTTTCCTCAGTGGGAGTTGGAGCAATTGGCTGATAAATCAGACTCATCCACTAAACACATCATCCTCCTCTGCCCAAGTTCAGCTTTCTACAGTTAGTAAATGAATGACAATTTCTGAGCATTGTAATCAGCAAACCCTCCTCTCCTGAAAAATTACTCTGATTTTACTAAAGTGGCAGTGGAATTTTGCAGATTGGAAACTCTGTAGTACCTGGGTAATTTACTCTGTTCCAGAAGCTATCATTGTCTCCATGTGGATGTTGTCTCATCACATCCCCATCCTCTCTGCAAGTGGAATCCTTGAAATTCAGAGTTATCATTTTTCCAATAAAACTTAGGGAGCTCTGCTTTTTGACTTTGAAACAGTGCATAGACCAGTCAGGCCTTTGGGAATATTCACATGTGGAACCACAGATTATGCAAGACATTCAAGAACCAAGAGCGTGACAGAAATAGTCAAAAAGTAGAATAACATGTTTAGTATGACAAGATTTTTATCAAAACCAAAAATATGTATTTACTTTTACCTGTAGCACTAATCTCAAATTATGCAATATCTCTTATTTTTTTAAATTAGCATAGGAGTCATTGTGTCTAACTACATATTATAAGTACGAATATTGCAAGTGCAGAAAATTTTCACTTTTGTTGTTGTTGTTGTTTTGTTTTTTCCCCAGAAGGTACTTTTTAATGTGATGTCATTTTAGATAGCTTTACTTGCAGACCTCTATAGAAGAGGTCTGTTTTCTTTAACAATGGTAGAGAACTTGATTGCTCTCAGTATTCAAAATAAAAGGGGCTTCCCTGTTTCCTAATTTAAGGAATGTTGTTATAATGTGGATAAAAACACAAAGTGACTTTACCCAAGATATTTTTCAAAGTCTCTGCTGATGATTTTTCACTTGTATTTTAGTTTTATGCTGGTGATGAAGTTATGGGGGGGAAAAAACCCACCACCAAAGCCTCAAAAACCCCACTTTTATTTATAATTTCTATGAAATTTTCCAGTGAACATTAACCATGAAAAATATTTATTTTTAAGATTTTATTATGATTTCTAAAATGCTGTGAAAACGTAACTTCTGAAGACTTGGTCATTCTTCCAATGTCTAAGAGTGTAAAGGTCTGTTAACATAATTGTTCTTTCCAAAGAATATGTAAATCTGTATGGAACTGTGTTAGCCTCAAGTTTTCAAGACCTCAATGATTGTTCATTCTCTGTGGTGGGAGGAAATACTGAGTAATTCAGTGAATGGACACAAACCATGAGTATTGGGCCACAGAGACTATTCTGATTGTCTAGGGGTTTGTTCTGTCCCTTTTATGCTGTTATTGTTAAGAAATAAAATAAAATACAGATTCTATATCTCTCAGACTATGACATTTGAAAGAAAAAATAGAGAATGTCTCAATTTAGTAGATATCCATTATTATTTCAGGTAGGCTTGAGAGTTACTGACATTTTTAATTTATAGAGATTATCTGTATCTCAGTTTTGACCCATTGGCAGTCCAAAGCTTTCTTCCTGGTGGGGATTTCTCCTAAGGTGTAATGTTCCCTGTGTCTCTTTCTCTTCATGTTTAGGTGTATTATGGTGCCAGACATAGGGTTAGTGTATGTTCTCCATAATTAGTGCAGGAGAGAAATTAACCCCAGAAAGGTGTAAGCAATGGTTAGAAAGTTCTGCTTTGTCAGTTTATCCTGGTTTAGATTGTGTCCTTTACAAAATGTAAATAGTGTCGCTTCAGCTTTTGCTGCAGGTAATGCTGCATATTCGATTTTTGTCTCAGTTTCTTCATTGCTCTTTGCCATACTCAACTGCACTCTTAGTGTGCTTTTCTGTCATCACAACACGTCCTTGAATCATTTACCCAGATCTCTCTTGTCTGATTTATATCATAAAGAAATGTAATGCAGCCACACCAGTGTTTTTGGAGTCCTTGGGAAACTTCACCATACTAACCAGCATTTTGATTTGCATGTGGTAATCTCCCACATATCCTGGGAATCCTCTCACAGACGGAGACGCCTGCATCATTTCTTTATTTATTTAATTAGTTGTTTCTTTGTCTGTTTAAGGATTTTTTTTGGTCTGTATTTACGCTCATGTTTTCTTTCATGTTTTCTTCCTTCAGGAATGTCAGCCTATATTTTTAATCAGATATTGCACCATGTTTGTAAAGGAAATAAATGATGGACCAATCCATCTGCTAAATAGACTCAGGGAACAGCACTTTTTAAAACGGTTTATTAAGAAGCCATAGTATAAATATGCATTTAAGCAATGAAGAAGAACCCATTTTAGAAATTTTGTTTGACTTAGTAAGCAATTTTAACACAAGAGCTTTAAAAAAGTAGAAATTATCTTTAGCAAATGCATATTTTTATGATAGTTCTAGTGACATTTTCTTGCCTACAGTTGTTTTATTTGTTTTATGGACTTTGAACCTAGTAAATCTCTCTTACAATGTTTCTTACCATATATTTGATTATAAAAATAAATGATATGTGAAAATCTCCTGTCATTCAGAGTTTTTATTAGCTTGGATTTTGTCCTACCTATAAATCTGAGATATATTACATCATCTTCATTTGAATAAGAGAATGTGAGAACATAGGAAAATTGTATTGAGTATAGTCTAAATCTTTTCCATCAGTATTAGAAAATAACTAGATAAACTAAAATGAGATTGAGAAATTACTCTAAAAGCTATTTAATTTAAGGATCTTCGTGCTTTTTTTTATTATTATTGTCCTTTATAACATCTATTAGTACTCATATATGTGCTTAGGGTTATATGGAATTACTTATAATGAAATATGTATTTGTGAATTAAAGCATTTTGGATTAGTATTGAATTAATGAATCACAAAGTATTTACTATTGTATTTCTGATTCATTGTCATAGGTTATTTCACCCTTTTAAATGTAACTTCTTAAGGAAATATTAGTCATCAAGGTAAAAATAGAAATTAAATTTCTGAAGTGTATATGAATTTTAGGTAAGAATAATGTAGTTTGACCATGATATTACATGCTTAATATTTCAATAAAGGTGAAAAGACTCATGACTGATATTAACTATGTAATAGAAATTACTTGCTTTACATATATATAAACAATGTATATAATTCTATATAAATAAGCATTTATATATATGCTGTACATGTATATAAATCTGACTTTGTATCAGAAATTGGAAAACAACCTAATGTTTTATTTTAAAGAAATGACATTTTAGTTAGCCCAGGAATTCCTTCCCAAAAGCCATGATGTTCACAACTGTAATATGTTTACTAGCAACATCATAACTTTTATTTTTCTTTTTTGAGCACATTTTGGAAATAGAATTTTCAGTATTAAAATTGATAACTAAGTGGTCTAATTTGCTAATTTTTACCCATTCAAAGAGATTTATGTTGTCTCCTGGGTTAGAATTCAAGAACTTCAATTTATGTACCTATGCTGAGTCATTTTTACGGGGAAAAAAAAATTAATACTTGGATTATTACATAGGATCAGAATACTTTTTTTTTAATAGAAATCAGGATAGACAGCATGCTACATTTGACTGTTTTACATCAAATATTTTAAGGTCTAGATTGTGGCATATTTCCATTGTTAAATCAAGGAACAATTGTACTGAGTTTAAAGCTCATCCACTTAAACATCAGCTGCCTCTTGGTGAGTATTGAGTGTAATGTGTAGTAAACTTGAGTGTATGGGGTATAGAATTGAAAATAAAAACCTGCTTCAAGTTTGGTGTCGTGCAGTGATAGAGTTACTGTGTTTTCATCCCTTTTCCACCTTACTATAATGAAGGTAGGTTAATGTCAGTCTTTTTAATCACATTAGGAGTTTTTTTCCCTTAAACAGAAAAGGTGGTATGACTCACTACAACAGATTTCCCAAAGGCTGCCCAGAGAAGCTGTGGCTGTCCCACCCCTGGAAATGTTTAAGGCTTGCTTGGATGGGACTCTGAGCAACCTGGTCTAGTGGAACGTGCCCCTGCCCAGGCAGAGGGTTGGAGTGAGATGAGCTTTAAGGTCCTTTGCAGCCCAAAGTATTGTATGATTCTATGAGTAAAGAGAAGAAGAAAATAACTTCTTTTTCCTCAGGTGTAGTACTTCATGATGTTTGAAGTATCAAGAACAGGACATTTTCTTTCTTTTATTTATTTTTACCTAATATAAGTATACCCTTAAAATTCAAGTAATTTTTTGGGGAGGGATGGGGAACGAGGGTCATTGTTGATAAGGATTTTTATAAACTTATTGTTCTAGAAAATTGAAAGCAGCAGCATTCATTTTTCTCCCTTGCCTTTTCCATGGAATCAAAAGGAGCTGAAATCCAGAAATTCTAGTTGCATTTATGGTTCAAGTTTTTTTTAACAGTTGTGAGATTCTGGGATTTGCTCATTGTCTGAGTCATTACTTCTATTCAGTTTTACAGCTGCACTTCTAAGGACCAGAGATAATGCTGTGTGTAATATAAGACATAGTATTGTATCTCTACATTTTTCTTAACAGCATGAAAACACAGTGAGTGAGATCATAAAGAAGTTTTGAGTATGCAGTTCACTATTGCTGTCATAATTTGATACATTTTATGGTTTCCCTTGACAATGTTCCTTTAAGCATGTACTTTGGTTCATTCCTTTGGTTATACTGCCTAGAAAGAGAACATGTTTTTCTATTTTTTTTTTTAGTTTATTTGGAAAATTTAGAAGTTGCTTAGCTTTCAGTAATAATGTCACCATAGGTGAAGAGATGCTTTCAGTCATTCTTATCAGTACTGTTTAATATAAAAGTTCTACATTGGTGTACATATATAAATATATAAAACTTTCTTTTTTCCTGAATCAATGTAAACAGAGCCCAGATGGCCGCATAGAAGTCAAAGGGCAGCATGGAAAATCGTCACTGCATATTAAAGATGTGAAGTTGTCAGATTCAGGGAGATATGACTGTGAAGCAGCAAGTAGAATTGGTGGGCACCAAAAGAGCATGTACCTTGATATTGAATGTAAGTTCTAATGTTTTGTTTTCTCTTATAAATTTGTTAAAAAAAAAAAAGAAAAAAGTACATTCTTAATGGAAGGTCATTTTTTTCATGGTCATTCATGATTAAACTTGCATAAATGAGGAAAGCATGTCCTGTAGTTCATTGCTCTGTGGGGGAATCCTGTCCTTTCTGAGGTTAACAGGACAGTTGTTGGTGTGTTGGTGACTTAAGGACAGGATTTCTTCTGAAATTATATTCCAGTGTTATTATCCATTAACTTAAGGCTAAGCTTAATAACATCAAATCTTTGGGCTAGCTGAGACTGCTGGGAATAAAAAGTATTCAGTGGGATAAAGTAAGGACTGATTTGAGCACCAGCTAAGTCTTGAGCTTAACTTTCTAAGATTCAACAAAGATTCTCTTTTGTTTCTGAGTCTTCTGAATTACTAATCCTGAAAAGGTCCTCTAGCCGCAATTACAACTTCTCCTGGAGTTATCATGTTTATAACAGCCTCTTTTAGGGACTGTCTTCATTCCAAGCTCTTGCTCTTTTGTTTAGGAGAAAAGGAGATTATTTTTGCTTAGAAGAGACAAATACTTGAGAAGCCAATCAGAGGATATAAATCTAAAATATAAAAAAAATTAATTGGGTAATTGCTTCTTCAAATTGTTCTTCAAATTCATGAGAAAAGGTCTTCAAAAAAATGAAGACAAGCCAAAAAAATCCTTCTTTTTTATTTTATTGTTGCTCAGTTATTTTACATCTCCATTACAGTTTGCATGAGCCTGTTTAAACTGAGCCTTTGAACAGAAAAATTCTTTCCAGAGGGAAGATAAAAGCTGGAATAGGATTCTGTGGCACAGAAATAAAAGTAATGATTGCAAACCACAGAGTGATTTCCTGAGGAGTTCTGAAAGTGCTTTCACTGTATAGTTGTGTGGGTTTTTTTTGGCAGGGATCCATTGCATTGTGGCATAGAATATAAATCTGAAAAAAATGAGGAATGATCTGAAGAATTTTTAGGTGTAAGGAATGAGAGATTGCCGAGTCAGAAGACCTAAGAAATAAATCCCAATTGCAATATTTGTTTTCTCTAATGCACGCAACGATAACTTTTTATATGTATATAAAGGAAAAAAAAAACCTGGATAAAAATGCAAATTAAGTGAAGTTTCTTTAAATTCCTGCCAAGTCTCCACATAATGATATGAAATACATGGTTTGATTATGGTTGTGTTGCTGCTATGCTTTAACATTAAATATTAATATATTTTGTATTCAGAAGAGAGAGATATGTTGCACCACATGTTGTGAAATGTGGACAATTGAAATTTAAGAATTTATTAGCAATACAGAATTCATACCAGAGGGCATAATAAAACCTCTGCATTGATACAATACATTATTATCACCTAAGACACCTTTCAAGGTGAAAGTTTTAGAAGAGGTGGAAAGAATTTAAAAGTAGCATAGTCTTTTTATGGTATGGCAGAATTAATTTTGAATTTGTATGGGAACAATCAAATACAGTGTATGAGAAAATGGAATAACATAAAGCCTGAATTTATGTCTTAGCACAATTTTTTGGTAAAGTATTAAATTTTCTACAGTTCTAAAATACTCTGAGGAATCACAGTTTATAAAGAAAATAGAAATATAATTCTACCATCAGAGAAATCACACATTGTAATGATTACTTTTAATGTATAACAGAAGATTTTTATTATGATATTTCTAAAACTGGAGTTTTAAGTTTCAAATACTCAACAGATAGTGAGCTTTAACCAAAATGGGGTGTTTTTCCAGCACAGGTGTTGTTTGACTAACAAAAATACAATTTCCCTCAGTTCCTTTAAGTCAAGTAGTTCTATGATGCAAAGCAAGTATTTCTTGGCTGATACTATGTAGGTCTGTCTCATATTCTGATTGCTGAGTCAGAGAAATGTTTTGCTTTTCTTTGCAAATAACTTTGCACTGGTATATGAGCTTCAAACAACTTATTTGTCTTGTCCAGGAAAGAAAACACTTGTTTAATGGTAAAGAATTCTCATTTTCTTTAAAATAATGTCCCCAGGACGAAATGCCTCTTTCCAGCCTCATCTCCCATCTGTCTGGCCCCTGCCATAAACTTCTGTAACAGAGCAGTCTCTGCCCAGGGTCTTTCAGCACCTCCTTGCCCCCATTTCCATCCAGTGCTGGGCTGTCCTAAGCTCTGACAGTCCTATACCCAATCTCTTCCTGTATGAAACAGTGTCATGGTTATCTATCATTCCAGTTCTGGGGCTTAATAAGTTGCAGGATAGGGAATTTCAGCAAAAGATTCAGGTTCAAAAACTGAACAAGAAATTTGTATTTTTGTAGCAAACTACTAAAAATGGAGGGATTCTGTGAAGTCAAATCAATCAAATAGATTTGATTCTCCATGTGGTATTTTCCAAGTGGCATTTCTTCAGCACACTAATTGCAGCTACAGATAGTGATACCATTGCTTTTTCATTTTTTCCCCAGATTTTCATTAAAAAAAATTATTAAACCCTTCAAAATATTTTGATTTTTCTCTTTCATTAGTTTAGTTTTGTTCTCTTCCAAACTGGGTTTGAGAAGAATTTATTCAGGTATGGCTCACTCTTGCAGTTAAGTCATTTTAATAGAAATTTTAATTATCTTTAAGAATATTTTCATATAAACCCCCCATAACTATTTTAAATTAAAGTATCAATAGATAAACAGGACTTAATTCTTGATATTGCGCTCTGGTTTCTAGATGGAATTTAACAATGCATCAATGTCTTTCTGCAAATTAGTAATAAAACTACAGCATTTTATCTTTATATTTTATTATATTTGACAGTCTGTGTAGTCAGGAGAGGAAACTGCTTCCATCACACCCTTAAGTGCCAACTGAGTCAAACAGGCCTAATGAAGGCACAAAGTGCTCTGGTGTCACTGGCTCATCCTTTTACTTACTGACCCCTAGCAGAGATTTAAACTGACAGTAGGATTGCTCAGAATCTCCGTGCTTAATCCCTGTTCTCTGTTGGGGTTGCTCCTGGTGACAAGAGCAGTTCTCCAGGACAAGAAGAGATTATCAGGTTTGATACCAACTGAGCTCAGTTAACCCTGACTTTAATCTGAAATAAATGCTGGGCAGACATGAATTGCAGGGAACCAGGGGACATTTTTAAGAATTCCTTCCTATAAAGTCATCTTTGTGTTTAGTTATGTTTCATTTTCCTTATATTAAGTATGAAAGGTAAATCAAAATTACATCAAAGTAAAATATCATTTTCAAATATTATTTATTAATGGGTTTCATTGACTGCAAATTTTGGTTTTAAATATGAAGCCTAGTGTGTATTTGATGAGAGTAATAATAAGTAATCAATTGAAAAGTTCCTACATGGTGGAATATATGCTATGTATTCGGTTTTAAGATGTGTCTATAGTTATTTATAGTTATATATTTATAATTATAGTATTTACATATTTATCATAGAGAAATAACTATTTTTTAAAAATTAAAGCATTAGAGAAATACATAAAAAAGATAAAGCAGGCCATATGCTCAGATGAGGTTTTCAAGACAGACTAAGGAATTTAAGTATGTAAACCCTAGTGAATTTTAACGTGATTTCACATATAGTATCAGGTGTCTTTCAAAGTTAGTTTTCCTACACAAATTTTTGCATTTCTATGTGGTATTTTTTTGTGTTTAAAAGCATTATACAGACCAGACTAAAAGAAAAATTGTGATGAGAGAACACATTAGGTCTTGAGTTTCACAAATTTTTCACTGCTTAATTAGCAATGAGGAAAAATCTTAATTTTTACATGTTCAATGTGCTGGATCATCTTTCACCACAGTGTTGTTCTTAGTTAGGGTGCCTCACATCATTGCTAAGTTGGAAAACCTTTAAACAAGCCAGTAATGATCAGTATGATCTCTGAAAGATTCTCTGTATGCCCGTACAGTTTTCCCTTTGTTGTGTTCAAACTGTCATTAACCTGTCGGAAGTTTTCACAGCCCTCACTAAATTTTGTCCTCCCAGGAGCACACATTATGTAAGATGCTACTGTTTCAGACTGCTCTGTACCACCAGGTGCAAATTCCTTTGGACAATACTCCTTTGACCAGAGAAAAGGCATTGAGCTATGTCCTTTAGAAAATTCTGTTTTCCCATACACTATCCAGGAAGCATCCTGACTGAGACCTTTTTAGCTGGAATTACCAGTTTTCACATCACTGTTTCAGTTAAACCTCTCCATTTCAATACTGATGCTACAGCTATTAGATATGCTGGGTGGTTGAAAAACACCTATTTCCTCACAGTACTCAAAGAGTGATGTTTTAAAATAGAATCATCTGTGAAAAATGGATTACATTAAATAACGTGGTACATTTTTGTATGAGATCAGCCATGTAAGTAGTTGATAAAAATGATTCCTTAGAAAGCAATTTCTAAAAAAATGCGTTTAAATAATTTATAGTATCTTCCTGGAATATAAAGTTTTTCTTAATACTGCTTTTCATCCAAACATGATTTTTGCAGTTATATTCCTTATTAGGTAAGTACCAACTTTGACTGATAAAAACAAAAATAATCATGCTGTATATGCAGTATAGTCTTTACCTGTAAAGAAAACTGTGCAGTATTTTTTATATTATTGTATTGCTAATCGAAAACAGTCTTTTCCTTTGTGTTTATTTTTTTCCCCCTGCCACAATTTGAAACCAGTCTCATTACTGTTGCAGTATTGAACTTGAATTCGTGAATTGATTATTCTTTTGCTTTGTTGTGTGTTGGTTGTATTGCACTGCAGTTGAGGGCTGTGCTTTGGATTCATGCAATTTAATTTTATATCTTTGCAAAAAAATACACAACATTTCTTAAAAGTGGATTCAACAGATTGAGCTACAAATTGTGTTCAAAACCTTCAAGAAAGAAAGGTTTTCAATTGGTGAAAGTGCTACTACTGTGTACAAGAGGTCACAAATATTATCACAGACTCATAGAACAGTTTGGTTTGGAGGCAGTGGTGAAGGTCATCTATTTCCAACCCCTGTGCCACGGGCAGGGACAACTTCCACAACACCAGGTTGCTGAGAGGCCCTCCAAACTTGAATACTGCCATGGATAGATCATCCACAACTTCTCTGGGAAACCTCGATTCTGTGATAAATGTCACAAAAGTTCCAGCTGTATAATGACATCATAAATCATGATCAATTCAAACAGTTCATAATTTGGTTTCTGTTAAAAGAAATCAGTGCAGCAACATCCGAATCACGGAATGGTTGAAATTGGAAGGTATTGCCTCTTTCCTGTCACTGGATACCACTGGCAAAACCTGACTTTGTCTTTACACCTTCCCTTCATCCATTGGTCATGAGGACCCAGCTCTATCCTGTCATCACAGCCAGAAAACAACACTTATAAATACAATCATATGGCCCAGGAAAGAAACAAATTACAGGAAAAACAATCAAGAGAAACAAAATATTGAAACAGAAAAAATTACATCTTTTCTAATAAAATACTATTGGCTTTAGTTACAAATTTATAGGTTAAAATGAGATGGAAAAGGTCAACCTTTAACATCACAAAATAAGTGTGATAATTTTGGCATATTATGAATGTCAGTTGTAAAATTTACCATTTTCCTTCCTTGCACTTGTGCACTTGCACAAAAGGAAGTTTAGTATGCCATTGCAGCAACTTCAAGGGGATAAAAAAATTGAATTCTCTGCAAAAGATGAGGTTTATCACATAAAGTCACTTTCCAAAACCATTTCACCAAAATTCCCATAGTGAAGCAGAGTTGAATACATCCACTCTTTTTCTGATAACACTGTGGTAAAATTGAGAAATTATTCATCTATATAATAAATCTACCTATTATTTAGCCCAAAAGGCTGTAAAAATACTTCGAAACAAAAAATTCCATCCTAAAAACATTTTTCTTAAATGTATGTTAATAACTTGTTTTTCATGATATTCATATTAGAAATTTCTCATAAATTCTTACTGAACTCTACTACATGTTTTGGTTAATCTTGCAATTAATTTCCTAACATTTGATGTAGATTTTAATAACGTTACTTACTTTTCTCTTATTAGAAGAACACAATTTTGAAAAAATGAAAGAATTTGGGTTTTATTTTGTTTTGCTGGTAATAATTTAGTTATTAATGGATATATATGCCTCAGCATCTTTTCTTACTGTCATAAATTTTCACATACACAATTGTGAAAAGTAAAGATAGAAAAAAAAAGAAAAAAACCAAGGAATTTTTTTCTGATGCTTCCTTGAACATGGTTCTACATTGTGAGTTGGCCTCAAAGGCTAAAAATTTAAAATATTTACATTGGTATTTAATGTGATAAATTATAAATGGTTTCAAAAATATTTTTATACTATATAAAATGTAACTTATAGTGATGACCTGTGAATGAAAAAAGGGCATTTCGGCCTTTTCCCTTTTTATATCTCCAAGACAGATCCATCAAAGCAGGATCAAGGCATCTGAGTACTATGAAAAAAAATAATCAGGTGATAAGTGGGGTGCTGAAATTTGAAACTTTAACAAACCAAGTTGTTAGAGATTTTATATGCTGCTTTCTGGACAGCACTGCATGTCAAAAGTAAAGAGATGAAAAGGTTAAGAGTCCTTCTCCATACTAATAGGATGTGGGAATGTATGAGAGAGAGATAGATATTAGGGAATGGAGGGATGATATCAATAAGGAGGCATGTTGTGGAGGTAAGGGTGACAGGTAGGAAAATATGGAAGGTAAAGACTGGATTTTGTTCTGACAATGTGACACTTAGGACAGGAAGAAAGATGGTGTTAGGATCTTGGTTTGAGAAAAACATTGCATTTTTTCACTTCTGCCTATAAGGCAATTATGTAATCTAATATTTGATGGAGAAGTCAGGCCATATTAAATTATTCCTAGTAATTCTGTCCTGGAATAATGTAACAATTGAAAATTTTGTACAAATTGGCACCATTTGAGAATAATGTGTTAACAACTGGCAGCACCTGATAATTTTATTACTAAAATGAAAAGTGCTGCTGGTGAGATGGATCTGTAGAGGTAGTCCTCCTGTCCTAGATCTGATGGCCAGTGTTAATGATTTACAGGCATACAAAATGATTAAAAGATGTATGCAAACAGTTTATTTTATACATCACTAGTGGCAGACTTTGCTTATTTTACCTAGCTATGTTTTCTTTATAATTTCTTCTCCTAATTGAAACTAGTTTAGGTAATTTTAGAGAGATGTATCAATTCAAAGGACATTTCTGTGAAATTAAAATTTCTTGGTGCTTTAGTTTTGCTTTTGTATTTGCTTTTTTAAAAGTAAAACCAAATACAATTCTTTAATATCAAGTGAAATTCAAAGAAAACAGAAAAATAGAAAAATAATTTTTGCAACTCTGGCAGCACCAAGCACCTGAACCATACATGCATTCATTGCCCACCATAATTTAATGTGCAGTTATCAACATGCTTTGCATTTAGCAGAAGTATCTTGTGGAAATGGAGCAATTAGTATGGTGTTTGAATATTAAAAATAAAATCCTTGTCAAGGTTTGCAGGAACTGGTACTGCTTGCCAGTAGGAGAAGGCTCTTACTATTCATAAAGCTAGAATCAGTTGATAGTACATAATACTATTGAATATCAATGTCATGCTGTGATGAATTTTGAGAGGAACCAAGAGAATGGAGGAGGGGATGATGCCCTGGGAAGCCTGACCTGGAACAGAGAGTGGAAAGAGCTAGAGAATAAAGTAGATATTTATTAAAAGGCCTTTAAGGGTACACCTTGGGCAGTACAAAAGCCTGGCCAGGGCTACACCCAAGATGGACTTGAAATGGTCAAAAAATGGACAACTAGTCACAAGGTCTTACACTTTTATAAGTTTTGGTCCATTTGCATATTGGGATTTAATTGTCCAATTAGACCTTCAGATTATGAATCCTTCTTGTTTTCTCTCTTCAGTCTAATGTTGTTTATGCTTTTGGGCCTGAAAACTTGCAACCATTGTCCTTGGTCTTCAGCAGGAAAGGATTTGTTTTGTCTACCTACTTCTGTGAAGAGCACTTATTAGCACTTAATGTGAGGATCAGAACTACACCCCTAGGCAGCACAGAATCTGAAAAACGTGAAAGCTAAAACTTTAGGCATCAGGAAACAAAAGTTTTACAGAAAGTATGGTGTTTTCTGCACTTGCTTTGAAAGAAACATGTACCTCTCAAAACTTTTGAAGTCATGGTTTAGATTCCGGAAAAAAAGATGCCTCTGGTTGTAGGCAATGATCATGAAAATTTAAACCAAATATATAGTGAGTTTCATTTGCTTTTCTATTCGGAAACTTCCTCTTGTGTGTCTTGGATGTTTTTCCTTACAGCAACATGATTATGATAGTAGCAGTAAAGTGAGAGTTAGTAATCCCGAAGTTATCCAATTTCTGTCTTCCTTTTAAGAATGATTATAGATTAAAATATAGTCATCTAACCACATTTTGGAAGTATTGCTAATATTATTTCTTCTTACAAATGAATATGTGACAGTTATTGTTCTTGTCTGTGGAGATTCTTCTACTTTGTATCCAAGGAAGCGCTATTCATTTTAAAACATTAACTATTGAAAAAAGTAAGAGAGAAAAAATACAAGAGAAAGATAGATGGCTTTTAACTAAATTGTGGCAGAGTTACAAAAAATTGAGGCACTTTTACAGGATCGATGGCAAGGACAGTACTAGATTTGCCAGAGGATGTGGTTTATTAAAGTCCTTGATGATGGGAAACTTATGCCAGCATTAATCATTTTAGAGCAAGGCTTCCAATAATGCACTGTAGGAAATGTCCCAGAGTCTTAGACCTGACAATCTGTCATATTTTTATTACATGTTTCAAGGGAACAAATAGCCAAAAGGTTTGAAAACCGATGTTCTTAAATTAAGAAGTGTGAATCTGATTCTGCACACCAGGTTTCCATTATAGTTGTCTGGACACATGTACTGAATCAGGTAATTTGCTGTATCTAATTTTGTGTATGACACCAAACATACACCAGAGCTGGATCTTTGTCGTCCTTAATTTAATTCCTTTTTGGACAAGGCAGGTGATGTATTAGTCTGTTCTTGAATCAGTGTTCCTGGACATTGTAACTAACAAGGACATCTAAATGCTAGAGACAGCTTTCAGGTCAGAATTTGCTTCTCTTTAATAATCTTCTTACACAGGTTATCCAGAGCTCATTCTAATTGGAGTGCCAACCTATCGGTTTCTATCTTGCTTAGGATAATGATCAGCTTGAGTTTAGCTGATGCTGGTGCCATAACATTAATTACTCTGAAATGCCATTCTAAATTTATCATTTGTTACAGCATCCTACACCCAGAGAATAGTTTGTTTTAGTTTTATATCTTTGTGGTATAGTCTTTGTTCCTTCAAGATATCTTATTCATTTGGATTGCCTCATTTCTCCAAAATAATATTCGATCTTTGATAGTTGAATCTTAAAACCTTGTGAAGTTTATCACATCCTGGGCTGCATCCAGAGCCCTGTGGCCAGCAGGTGGAGAGGTGTGATCTAGCCCTCTACCCACCTTTTGTGAGATCCCCACCTGCAGTGTTGAATCCAGCACTTGGATGCCAAATACAAGACAAAGACTTGCTGGAGCAGGTCCAGGTGAGGGCCATGAAGGTGACCAGAGTGCTGGAGCAGCTCAGCTAAGGAGACAGCCTGAGACTTGATGTTGATAAGCCTGGAGAAGGCTCTGAGGAGACATTTGCAGCCTTTCCATGTGTAAAGGGGGCTTATAAGAGAGACTTCTTATTTGTAATGATAGCATAAGGACAGTGGTTTAAAACTGAAAGAGAATTATTAGAAATTGGATTTTAGGAAGATTTCTTTTTTTTATTGTGAGGGTGATGAGACCCTAGAACAGGTTTCCTGGAAAAGCTGTGGCTGCCCCATCCCTGGGTTCATGACCAGGTTGGATGGGGCTCTGAGCAACCTGGTCCAGTGGGAGGTGGTGTCCCTGCCCATGGCAGGGAATTGGAACTGGGTGACCTTTAAGGTCCTTTCCAACCTAAGCTATTCTATGACATTGTGTGCATCTATTAAATAATACCAGTGGTAAATTTTGTAATTTTTGGCAGTTTTGGGGGTTTTATTTGCTTTGTTTTCAGTAAAGTGTTAAAAGTTCAGATATAAGAAATACCATTAGGACTGAAGTTTTTAACAGCATGTATTCAAACTCCCACTTCTACTTATCTGTTTAGAACTACTTATCTGTTTAGAACTCTAGTATGTCATTTTAACTTTTTACTTTTTGTATAAATTTTAAAAGGAAAAGTTCATTTGCACCCTGCATTGAATTTTGTCAGGTGTAAATTAATTCTCAGTTACATAGAAGCTAAGCAGAGCACATTATTATTTTTAATGGTTCCAATTTTCTGATTTCCAATGAATCTTTTTATTTTTTTTAAGCAATACATATATTAAATTTAAAGATCCTTGCAAAGGACTACCTTCTCATTTCTGGGTTTTACTTCATTTTTAATTGATAGAACTTTTTGATAAATATTCTGATTATTAATGTAATTTATTTGTTATTTTATAAAACTGGGGGGATTAGGTTTTGTAGACATTAAATAGTCAGACTTCTGTTTTCAAAGACTTGGCTTTAAGTTTTTTTATGTTTTGTGAATATTTTCTATTAAATATAATGTGTGTTTATGTTTGGTAAATACTAATTCTGTAACCATTTAAGCATACTAAATAGCGGTTAGTAATGAAGAGCATACAAGAAAAAACAAGTTCTCTTTATAAACAATTTACCTTTCTGATGAAAATAAAAAATTGATTTGGAAGGGAATAATTTGTAATCTTTAATTTGTACTGAAAAAAGAAAATTCCAGAATTATATTCTTTCTGTAAAACATCACTCCAGGTATCTTAATCTGTTCCTGACTAGGAAATCACAAATCATCTGCTTTAAGATAATTCTCTGAATCAAGTCATTAGCACAGTCCTTTTTGTTTTTTGGAGCTCTTGACTCCTGGGGAAATGGCTGCAAAGCCTTTTTACCCAGGGTTTTTGATAGGGAAAATACAAAGCTCTTTTTTGAGGGGAATGCTTTACAATTGTGAGTTGTTAATTTCAGGATATACCTTTGTTTGACAGAATTTTAGTCCTATTTGTTGTTTATTGTGTTTGTGAATGTTAATACCTGTAGTTTTCTACAGATGACAGTCCAGAACTCACCTATTCTTTTAAAATATCAACAAATAGATACTATGGGCATCTAAAATCTACCTTTAGAAGAGAGAGGAGTCTGAATTGTCTCTAATGTCTTAAATGCTTTTATGTGCAGTATAGAAGTGTACTACTTTTTCACTTTTAAGTCCTAAAATAGGCTATGAGTTTGCCACATGTGTATTGAGCATCAAACCATAATGTTATCTAGGAAGGAGGATTTCTCAGATTCAGAGTATCTTTTAAGCTTCAACATTCATGGCAGTATTCATAGGTGGAGTGAACTTTTTGGAAGAAATTGGAAGACGGTGCTTACATAAAATTTATGAAATAACCACATTTGGAACCTCACAAAGACTCTAATGAGATTTCCGACCTATTTGTTGAACCTGCTGTT
Organism: Cisticola juncidis; assembly: GCA_013400215.1. Classification (NCBI taxonomy): domain Eukaryota; kingdom Metazoa; phylum Chordata; class Aves; order Passeriformes; family Cisticolidae; genus Cisticola; species Cisticola juncidis. Next base: position 130,444 of record VXBR01009109.1, on the reverse strand, counting down.
GATCCCTTTATTGAACATGCAGAAATAAGTTTGTATAGTTTTCCTACAAGTGATTCCCACCATCAACTTCATTTCTGGAGGAAAAGCCAAGACTCTAAGCCTTGGTGTTCTGAGACTCTTGACCACAGCTAACCATAAAATATGCTTATGCAGTTTGCTTTTTTCTTCATATTCTCCACTAGTGTGAGATGTCACACTCTGAAGACTCCTTGATAGTCTGTTCCTTTGCATTAAACTGTTTAGCTGCTGAAATATGGGGTATTTAAAGGTCTGTGAAAATCTAGATCACTAGAATTACTTATTAAAACTCTTGGAGCAGAAAGATGAGCTCCTATGTCTCCTAAATAAATTCATAGCCAGGCAAGCTTTACTTATTTAGATGAAAATGCTTGTTTTGCTACAAAAATAAGGGCTGAACAGTTATTAAAGGAGATGCTGCTGGCCTTGAGCAATGTAGCAGCTTTGATCTGTGCTTTAAAACTTCTATTGATAACAGTTCTTTTTGCTCAAAGCCTGAATGCCTGCATGCAGCAGCAGTAGCATATGTCATCAAAAAGTTATGCTTTTTGAAAGAGGCAAACAGGAAGAAGTTGAAAATGTTCATTTCAGGGAAAAAAAAAAAAAAGAGAGAGAGAAGAAAAATCCCAGTTGTTTTTAACCCATTCCCGAAGCTAAATTTTACTTCATAATAAAGATGCTCATTCTGGTCTCTGATAGACCTATTAGGAATTTTCTTGCCTAAAACTAAGCTATATGTGGGAGGACTGGAGCAGATTTTCCAGAGAACATGTGGAAACATTTAGGAGCTATTTATCAAAACAAATATATATCTACATGTATCGTAGATATTAAAAGAGATACCATTGCAACAGCTGTAACTGATAATTCTTTTTTGGAATTAAAGCACTAAGGGAGTTTGCTTGAATAAAGAAATTTTTTAATACTGTTAAAGATAATAACGATGAAATTAGAAAATGACACAAATCAATATTTGATAGAATAAAAACACAGTTCACCTAAGACATAAGAAGAGGGAAAAGGCTACTCTCTCTCATTTTATAGAGATCAGTAAACTTCCCACTCTCCAGAGAAACAGTGAATAGAAGAGATTAGTCTTGTCACTTAGTGGCACTGTGGTCTGAAGATCACAGGTAGTTTGCAAACCAGCAATCTCCTCTGTGTGAGACTCAGTGTTTGGTATCTGTTTAATGCAGCCATTTCTTACAAACCAGTCAGGTTTTTAAGAGAAACACACCATCTTTCTACTTGACTGTAGCTTTATAATTTCATAAGGAACTGATATAAAGATTGTCCTAAATAATGTATGTGCAATATATTTTTTGCAGTAAGTAGAATACATTGTACCATTTTTGGTATTCTTTTGCTATTTTTTAAAGTTTTATGTCCACAAATAAACATCTCTCTTTAGAAAGATTTCATAAAGTATAATAAAGTTCCAGTCAGATATGGATGAAGCCATAGCACAAGAAAATTTGAGGAGTGAATGTAATTTCTCCATAGTAAAGGAAGACACTATAAAATTAGCACATGAACAGACAATTTATGTTTTTAGGTCACCTCTCTTTGTCATACAAGGGTCTGGCTGAAGAGTTTGTTATCCTCAAGAGGAAACACTCTTCTTCATTTCTGAGAGAGTCTTTCAAGGGCCTATGATTACCTAATATTAAATATATATTTAACAGATGCTGAGGCCATTTTACGGGTTAAGGGTCTTAAAGGTCTAAGAACATTTTAAGGTCGACAACAGAATTGTTTATTATATGCAAGCATGTATCTGAAGGTGCAAGAGTCCTAAATGAGCGGTCTTACAATGTCACAATCGGTTATGAGTATAAAGGATATGAGTATAAAGTCTTAGAAATAAAAGTCCAGAATAAACAGTAGTCTTAACATGGAATTAAGCATAACATTCCAGCCTTAGGATAAAACAACCTCCAATCTCCTGACCTCAAGCAGTGTTTCCAGCCATGGGGTTGCAATAACAGAAAGGGATCACAGGATCACAAATCCCAGACAGGGGTGCTGACCATGGGAATCACAGTGACAGAAAAGGTCCCAAGATTCAGAACCCACACAGAGTTCCTGGACGCAGGGATCGCAGTGACAGGAAGGGGTCCTGGGGTCCCGAGCCCGCGCAGAGTCCCCGGGGCAAACGCCGCAAGGGGGAAAGGGAAGGGACAGGACCCCGGGGCCCTGATCCTGAGCGACAAAGACTACAATAGATGGTAGCTTTAGAATCCCATTGGGCTCCCTGGCAGGGCTCCTTCCCCAGGCTGCAGAAGATCGATAGATCGGATTGATCGATCGATACCTTCACTTCCAACCCAGAGGCTTTTTATCCATAAGTTACAAATGCATATTCATGCCTTTATCTACACACTACCCAATCTAGGTGCAATTTTCTAAGTTCGTAAAACTACGAAAAACTACGAAAAGCAGCATCAAAAACCTACGCATATTGCATGCCCATCAGTGCAAAACCTCTATCTTATTGTGCGTAAAAATTCTATCTTGTTATGTGAAAAACTCTATCTTAATATACGTAAAAAACTTTATTTTATTTGCGCGAAATTCATACCAAAAACTGTAAACAGTACTCTACTCTATTTTTGTTATGTCTAAACTCTATCACTGGGCCTGAAGCTCTGTACATCTGCACTAACAACTAGGCACTTAGGGCATGTGAAGCTTAAAACTGAGGCTTAGATTTCTACTTTATGCATATATATTTTACGTAGCTTTATATAAAGCTTTATATATTCTAATTTTTCTAAAGGTTTTAATTCATTCATTTCACTCTCTCTGGAGGATCCATGGAAACATGGACTCCAACAAACACGTATTCTCCTTCCTGAGAAGTTCAGCTGAAACCCTTTATGAAAAGAGAAACTTACCAAGATAAACTCCCAACAAACTTAAGGTTGAATATTATTACTTGCATGTTTGTAGTAAACTGACACTGCAATCAATTGGAACTTCTCAGTGAATATGAAAGCTTGGCTATAGGTAAACAGCTTGTTTTACTAAACTGGTTAATGAACGTGTGCATTACTTCCTTTTCCAGATGCTCCAACATTCGTGTCAAATCAAACCATGTATTACTCTTGGGAAGGCAATCCCATCAATATAAGCTGTGAAGTGATAGCAAATCCGTCTGCTTCAGTTCAGTGGAAAAGAGGAAAATTAGTTTTACCTGTAAAGAATGCAACTCATTTGAAGACCTACAGTACAGGAAGAAAGCTGATTCTAGAGGTAAGACTTCAAATGGAATCAGTGTGGTGGCAGAACATATTTTTGTCCTCAGTTTGGCAGCACTCTGAGTACTGTAGGGTGTATTTAAGGCTAAAATCTACAATTGAATAGATAACACTCCCAAAAAAGGAACAAAACAACAAACAACTATATATTAACTGATCTGTCTACACATTTCATATTGGTTAGAAAATAAAATTTATTTGAATGGGTTATGCTCAGTTGTACAATTGCACAAAACATAATTTGCATTTCTTCAATCATAAATAGATACAAAACTCAACTATCAAGCAAAGCCTAAAAATTAAAAGGACTGCCTGGTATGTGCTTGGTACATAAAAATAAGTTTATTAATTTTGGGGTTTGCCTTTTTTTTTTTTTTTTAATTATTGTTTAAACGTAAAACTATAAAGATGAACAATGTCACTATTTCCATTATCAGATTTCCTCATCTGAGGTTGAGAAGGGGGAGTCAAACATGAAGAAATGTGTATTTAAGTGTCTATTTGGAGAATATAGTAGATGTGTTGAAGTAAGAACAGATCTGCTTATTGATTAAGGAATTACTTGAATACTTGAATTTCTGCTTTTTGAAAAAATATATGTTTAATTAGCAACTACTATTTACAAAGTGTGTTCATTTTAAAGATTGCTCCCACATCTGACAGTGATTTTGGACGGTATAATTGTACAGCCACAAACAGAATAGGAACAAGATACCAGGAGTATACACTTGGTCAAGCTGGTAAGTTAAAATTTTGGTTCCTTTCCTTTAAATATTTTTTCCTACTTTAATCAACATTAAGTTCAGACACCCTATCCTCTGTTTATTTTATCCTGTGGACTGTTTGCAGATAATTTAATTGTGTAAGAGCTGAGCTGCAGTATAAAGTAAAATAAACCAGTTCCCTCAGAATATGAATCTTCTTTTGATTTAATTTGAAGGCCTTTCTGAAACTTGAAAAAAATTAGTCTAACCTTTTTCCCTTTGCTCTTACTATATCCTACATTTATAACAATGTATTTTTATTACTTCAGCAGAGAGACATATGGTTTGCAGGCAGTAAGAAGGAATTAGAAAATCCTTTTTTCTGTTTTCTCCCTCATATTTTTTTGATAAAGCAACAATGACAAAAGACTTAAATACTTCAGCAAATAATTTCTTATCTCCATTTGCACTTTTAGTTGTTCGAAAGTAGAACTTGACTGGATTGCTAGACTGAAAAAATTTAAGCTCTGAGATATTCTACACCCTGTTGTTATAGAATGCCTGACTATTTTTATGTCCTACTATTATTTTTTAGGCAAATAATAGAAAAATATGACTATATATTTGTTCTTTGGCAGAAATAACTATTAACTGAGACCAAGGGAGAGTTTCTTATCAGTACTTTCAATTATATTTTCTTGTGGAATGGACTAACACAATATATATATTTTTTTTTTTTTCATTAGGACACATACTCCAAGTGATTCTGAATGTTTTAGTAGCAAGTTTTGTTCTAGTACTTTTTTTTTTTAAATTTAATACAAGGGAAAAAAAAACACTTTTGGCTCCTACCAGGAAGACTTTTAGGGGAGCATTGCTGAGGTATGCACATGCAGTCACAGGGAAGCTATCTGACCTGGCCTGCTGCTATTATTTGAGTATTTTTGCTCCATAGAGCAATTATTTTCTTTTGGTGTCTCAGGAGTTATAAAACCCCATTATTTATTAATAGTCTCTTAGACTTTGTACACAGTTTTGAAAGTTTTCCCCGTTGTCTCTGTAGGATACTAGCACACTTTCCTACTATAATATATATTTTGGTTTTGAAGAACCATGAAAGGTATTGAGGTTCCTAAAATAGGAAAATGTGGGATTCAAATTTCAATAACAATTTAATCATTGAGAAGATCCATTACCCTTCATTTTACAACTTTTTTGGGGTGTTAGCTGTGGTGTGATCTTACCTTCTCTTGACAGCTACATTTGACTGTCAAGAAAGAAGGCTTTTCTTGCAGCCATGAGCATCAATATTAGGAAAGAAGGAAAATCACCCCTTGCATCCCTCTGGCGTCTCACCTCTCAGGAGAGGAAATGATGAGAAAATGTTCTGGCTGCCACTGTGTGCTACAGTGTGTGCCACATTCTTCATAGAAGTGGATACACTTGGGAGAGCATTTCAACAGATATTCTCCAGAATGCCTTTTTTTTTTCCTTAGATTTGCAGAACAACATCTCACCATGATGGATGATACTACATGATGACTATTTTAGCCATGTACATATCTCCTGCTTTTATAATTTATAATTTAATCAATTTTTATAAAGAATATTAGCATTAAAAAGTTAATTGAAAAAGCTCATATTTTGTCATTTTATTTCAGGAAATTCACACATGAGCACCCTGGGAAATGCAAAGAAAAACAAATAACAAGCTATAATACTTTTTGGTTGTTTTTTAATACAACTAGATCAGAAATGTTACTGATGCTACTTTTTTAAAAATATTAACATTCTCTTCTTCTGCAATGTTTTGCTTATTTTTTTATCTTAAATTTTTCAGAAAACTAGATGAACAATTAAAAAATACATGTCGTGGTTATAAACATAAAAAGGGGGATGAGGATAAATAGAGTAATAGGAAGAGATGTAAAGCATGATCTATATGGGGATATTCTAGATGGTGATACTAAATGCAGAAAATAGGAAAAAAGGCAGGTTTTTTAGTAGTGATAATGAACAAGGCTGGAAAAAATGGATTTGGGGTGCCATTGTGCACTGCTTTGCACTACCTGCTATGCACTACTTACAGTAGTGTAATGCATAATATTCAGTATCCTGAAAAATTGATATTTTTAGCATTTGCCTCTAAATATTGTTTTTGGAATAAAACCCCAAACATGTAATTCAGTGTTACAAGTTTTGCACTTAAACAGGCATCAGCTGGAACTGGAAAATGATCAGGGATATGGAGGATAAAACCACTACAATGATTACAGGTATAAGATGTCAAATGCAGCTTTCTCCCTAGTTTGATTACTTTGGTTCTACACTCTGGTTGATTAGGAAGGCCAAATGATTAATATTTTCTGTATTGAAGCCTATAAAATCATTTCATGCATTTCAATGCAGCCTGCTTTGTCTTTTGGCTTTGATTGTATATACAAATGCTGGGGCAGAGAATACTTTTACAAAGGCTCTGTCTGGGAAAAAATTGCAATTCCTAACTGGGAGACGGTATTAAGTAAAGTATGCTGCAAAGGTAAATTTGATCACAAATAGTCATTATTTCACTGAATAGTTTTCTCTTTAAATTCTGTAGGAATTGCTTGTTCCTTCGTGTTTTGTTCCATTTTCTGCTTTGCTAGATTTCAGCACAATCAAGCTACCTTTTTTATTAATTTGCTGCTACTTAGAAAGTCATCATACTGTCAAAATTCCATTATCTTTATTCCTCTTGCCTTCCTTAAGAAATTAGACTTATTGATGATTTAAAAAGGAAGATTTCTTTCAGAATTGATATGCAATTTACATCCATATTGGTGTGAAAAAACCATAACTGTTCACTCAGATTACACAGAGTTACTGAATCAGACTGAATTCCATTTAAACCTTTCAAAACAACTGAAAAGTTACAAAGTACTTGAGGTTTCATTCTGGAAGGTGCTGGGCTGCGTAGAAACTTCAGAGATTTGCCGAAAGCTTAATCAGATATGCTCTTGACCTGACTGTTGTGGTGATCAACTTTTAAAAATACCACTTGGGTGACCTCCTTTTTCATTATCTGAGCTTTTAAAATGTTATGTGAGTAACATATAGAGTGTGAAAAGAACTATTGTCACGTGTTGCCACTGCAAATTAGTCGCTTCATGTTAGTGCAACAACCATAACTTTTATTTTAGAACTTTACTTACATTCTGCTTTTATTCTAAGTAAAATTTAAGCTTAAATTTTGGCAAGCCAGGTCAGCTTGGCAGATTGACCGAATGGTTCTCAGAGCCTGAGGTGAGCACAGATTTGTCCAAATCTGGTTTATGCATTGCTTATGTGAAATATCACTATGCAGGGAGCCAGTATGAACTGAAAATCATTCTTCTGTTTTGTTGAGCTCTCAGTATAATTATATTAAATGTTTTGTGTACATAAATAGAAAGTCACATGGCCATCAGTAATTTAGGACTATGTCATTGGAGTAGGTAATTTAATATCTTAAAATGCTAAATTTTAAGTTTGTGACACAGAGAGAAATGAGAATTTTGAAGGTTTCTCTTTTTATAAATACTAATGTTGATTTTCTACATAGCTGAATGTATAGCTGGGCTGAATCTAGAGCCCTAAAACGTCAAGTATGATTCACCTGTAAGACTCTCATAGCCTTAACTCTTCCTAGACTTTCCCCTTCTTCCTTGTATTCTGGGATGGCATAGGGTTTAAAGGTCCTGCTGTGGGCAGGAACACTTTTCACGAGACCAGGGTGCTCAATGTCCTGCCCAAGCTGGCCTTGAGCACTTCCAGTGATGAAGCATCCAGTTGCTCTGAGCAAATGAGAGATGCTACATCTGCTACAGCTGTATGATTGATCTTTTTTCCTTTGTACAGGAATATTTCAGGGAATTAAAAAACAAAAATCCAACTATGTCATTAGATACTCAGAACTCCTATACCACTTTATTGAATTAGATATGACAACAAAAGCAAATGAAGGTGTGGGAAAGACCATAACTGAGCTTCACAGAAAATGCACCTTTTAACCTGTTTTATGGAATAAAGTCATGCTCAAAATATGAAAAGGCTGATTGACAGCTAACAAAGACTACAAAATCAAATCTGGAAATTTACTCGTCTGTAGTTTTGATGCTGGCACTTTGCTGCTGGTTAATGGATGTTTCTTTTTTCACCAAGCATTTGCATTTCCATGCAGGTAAAAGAAAATCAAAATAGTAGGACTTAATTTTCCCTGGAGAGTAGTATAATGAAAATCATACCCTGCCAAAAGTCCCTTTGTCTCCACAAAAATACGGGCAGACCTAAAATCTAAGTTGCTGTTCTAAAACTTGCCATTCGCATAAAAGCCACATCAGCAACAGGATTTTTATTAAAAAATGAACCGAACAGCAACGTATTTTCAATTAGCATAGGTATGAAACTATCAACATGGCAGCAGTGTTTTGCTTTGTCTGCATGTGTCTAACTTTATGTATTTATTTGCTAGCTGTTGTCTTGTTTACTAACCAAATGTTTGTTTTTTCCAGAACTCTCAGAGATTTGTCAAAATATGTGTAGACTTTATATTGAGGGTCTTTTTCCATTATAAGGATGTACAAGCACAAGCTATTTCATAGAGACTTTTGACTCCAGAAGTCTAGTCCCCAGCCTCATCTCTTTCCTTGCCAAGGTCCTAGTGCTATTTAGAGTCAGCATTTAGACACTGTTATTTTCAGTCAATATATATGCCAGATGTACAGAGAGAGAAAAAGCTGCAGAAATGCAGTAGAACATACTGGCAGGAGACAGGAGCTGACTGGAAGATCAGTCTTGGAGCCCACTACCCACCCTCACAGAATCACTTCCTTTTTTCTGTTTATACCAGGACTACTAAACTCTGAGAGGGAGTTATTTTCTTCCATAAAGCTATCAAAAAAATAGCTTGAAAAGAAAATCCCCAGTGATAAAAAGTAGTCATTTATTGAACAACTTCAGTCATAATTATAGGAGACTTTACACATCAGTGGAGACAAATATGAACTCATAATTCTGTGTGTACTTCTCTATCAGCTGTGGTACTGTTTTTGGAGCCAAACCAATTCTACTCAGGCCGTTATATCACAAAGTCCATTTGTGCAAACCCGCATTATGTGCTGAGTACAGAATAGATGAGGTGCAATTTTACACCTATTGTGTGGGGATCCTATTGAGTTTTATTTGATTCTTGTCACAATCCACTGTGGGCAACTGCAAGGACTTCTTTTAAAAGCAGAGGGTCTAGAATGAAATTAAGTCAACCGAGACAATGTAGTACCTGAGAACTGTTTTTTTGATAATAATAAACAAACAAACAAACAAAAAAGATGCCCTACTGAAGAGGGCTAGAAAAGACAAGAGGAAGAAATATGGACAAGGATGGAGGGTAGAAGGGGGGAGGAGAGACAATCAGAGACAGAGACACAAAGCAGGCATTACCACCAAAGGCAGGGACACAGGGAGGCAGGACAGATGTGAGGGTGAGCAAGAGCAGCGAGGGCAGGAGAGCCAAAAGTCAGGCTGGAGCCAGGGCAAGAAGTAGACATCAGCAGGCTGGAGCAAAAGAAAAAATAACAAGAACCAGAAGGCCCCCAGACTTAAAAATCCCAAAACCCAAGACACAAACAGCCCTAGTCACCAAGCCCAAAGCCAAAACGCCCCTGGCCAAAAGACAAGGGACTTCCCTGGTCAAAAAGCCCCCAAGAGCTTGTTGTGCAGTTACTTTTATACCCCCTGGCCCCTCCCAAAGTCTGCCTGCTGACAGGAGACCATTGGCCCTGTCCAACCTTCCACTGCAGTCTATGGTTGGAGACCTTTCACCATCTGATTGGAGAAACCTCTCTGGGCAGCACAGTGTCCTTGTGTTCTCCTGCTGACTGCCTATCCCATGTGAAATGGTTACCAGGCAAAGTCTACCCAGAGACAGCTTTCACACATCTTCTGCTAGTCACCTCTGGCAAGTGTCCCACTGTGCATCCCCTCCCCTACATGCTTCTGACAACCAGTGTTGAGACAGAAATCAAAACTAAATTGGCCCCTCACAATTCTTTAACATCATACATGAATATAGTTACATATTGGACAGAGAAATTGATGCTGTGGAAAGAAGAAAAAGTTGACAAAATGTCTGACACATGTTGGGACTTTTTATGTCTTTAATTTAAAGGCTGAATTGGTGATCTCTAGTTTTGACAGCAGTATAATGAGAAAAAAAGATAGCAGTGAAACTTCTAAGGAAGTATTCTGGAATCTTTGCTATCATTAAGCAATCTTTAAATCATAGAAAGTAAATCCCTTCCCTTTTCTACTACTGAGTCCTTCAACTTACATATACAATAGTATAAAAATTAGTGTTCACTACCTGTAGCTAACCTCCTATAAGATGTATTTGGTTGGTTGGTTTTAGGAGGGAGAAGAACAAGAAAAATACACATCTCTATTCTTTCAGGCACAGACTTCAAAGTACACAACATTACAAATTATTCTTCAGTCCTGCTAAACATTGATCCAAAAGCCTTGCAATTTTAACATGAAAATCACAGGAATGCTCAAAGTAATTGCAGCTGACAGGGGACAGCTCAAATGCTGGAATGTTTAGCTGGATCAGGACCAGAAGGCTGTATACCTTGCATGATCAAATTCATACTCATTAGAGGACTACAGAATTAGATTCAGTTCATTATGTTGTTATTGATCTTGTTTGGGGAGAAAAGTTACAGATCTGCCAGCTGGAAATAGATAGTAGGTATTTTATTATATCTTGATGGTTTTGCTAGTATTTGGTTTTGGTTTTCACCAGGAAATGTGTCTCCCACTATATTTTCTTCAGATGATTCACTCTCTTCCTTAGAACTGAAATAGTTCAACTTTGAAAACTGCATAAAACTTACCTGCATGTGTCAGTGGCTTGAAATGTGAGATGCATGTATAAAATAGCATTGTGGATGTATTTTACACTTCAGTGAGTTCTAAACATATTGCATTGTGCTAGTTACACAAAACATCGTACTGGGTTTTCAAAGGAGCTTCATTTCATGCTTATTATCAACTGGAATCATATCTTCCTCTGGCAGAAATTATACTTGAATCTGCAGTAGCAAACATAAGGTTCTTCCAGAAGGATTCCAGCTTCCCTCTGCCATGCTTATACTTAACCACACACAGGCATTAACACACAAGGAAAAGCGGTTTCCTTAACATTTTGAAAGTCAAGAACAGAGTGGATATGTAAATAACACATTTTTGTTTCATACCATAGACCAAATAATGGTTTTGATGCAGACAGAAGCACCAGGGAATTGCCTTTTTAGATATATCATCCAAAAACTAACATAAAAAGAGTATGAATGAAATGAGATATTTATTCATCCCCTGTTTTTGTTTATTTTGAACACTTTTAACAAGAGAAAAATAATTTTCAGGAGTTTAGAAACTATTTTTAATACTATAGGTACCCACAGCAGCTTTTAGCTTGCAATTAAATCCAAACATTCATCTTTAGTACTGAATATTAATATTCATCTTCCCAAGTGATAGTGTTCAGTGCCATTCTGCTTAGGTATGGTTGTCCTAGATTGCTTGGCTGGGATTCTTACACTGCATTTTTCCCCACTCTTCTCAGAGATACCACAGGAGAGAAGGCATCTGTACACAGAGTGGTGCTAATGTACTTAATGACAATATTGGGGGAAAAATAAGTACTTCTCAGCTCTAAGGAGAATCTGAAGGAAAGGGATTGGTCACAAGTTAGTTCTAATCCTCATCTTCTTTTGATTTTGGGGTGAATACTGACTTAACAAGCAACTCATATAGTTCATTCTTCTTCTATGCAGTCACAGAAAATAACAGTTTGTATGGTTTTTTGACATAATTTCTTTTTTCTAAGACCCCCAACTTTCTAAGGACCCCCAACTTTTTGATCCCTTTAGAAAGAGATCCAAAAGCCATGTCTGTGTTTTCATAGATTCATAGCAAACTGGTTACATTTGGTCATGTTCTATCTGATCACAAATCTTCTATCCCTTTCTAAGAAATGTGAAACTTTCTTGATAAATCCCATATCTTAATAATTGTTTTCTGGAACAGGAAAGGGTTTGAATCCCTCAAGCTAACACTTGAATTTTCCTAAAAGCTGTAACGTCATGGATTCCCATAGTTGTCGCTTTAAGTAAAAGGTATTACAACTTCCTTATCCATATAAATAAAATCTATGCTTCTTTTAACCCAATGAACACCAAGTATTGGAGGTCTCAGGAGACCTGGAATCAGAAATGCCAGCTGTAAGGGCTATGATATTTGCATAAAAACACTCAAGTCTGACACCTGAAAGAGATGGAAAAAAAATGAAGTTTCTGATAATTAAGAGGTTATATAAATCAGCCCCTTTAGACCAGCTTTGGCAGTGTCCTTTTTCTGTGCATCTGTGGTTGAATATGTCATTAAATCTATCCTTTAATATTTTGTAGAATTTTTTGTCGACTTTTTTTCAAGTACTAATGCTGGGTGAAGCTCAGGTTGATTTCTTTTATTCACAACAGTCTGACAGCCTTTGAATGCAGGCAATATTTTATGTAAATGGTTCATTATCCACTAACCAAATTACAGGCTTTGGCTCAAGTTCTGGCATGTCTTTACAAAAATATCTTTTATAACATGAAGACAAAAGCAGTGTCAAAACTGGAAGAAGGTATGCAAATCATTTTCAGATGTATGAGAAAAAAAAATTTAATGACGCTTCAAAACCCTGGTATTCTGTCCACAGAATTAAAATTCTTTTTATCATTTTCAATATCACTTTTTAATAATTATAACTCCTTAAAATATAGGACAATTAGAAAAGCTAGTCTTTTGACTTCTAGGTGTTTGATCACAAATTGTAAAAATAATGTAATATTTCTATTTTAAAGATGTACTGACCCCCAATGTTATTTTTTGCTTTTGTTTCATATGTAGCATTTCAACACCTACAAACATCTGCTTTATTTTCATAGATCTTTTCTAGTTTAAAAGATACACTTTTGATTTCAGAGAAAATGTTTCTTTCAACCTAATTTGCAAATTAGTTCTTAGGCTGAGCAGAGGATAAGAGACCTTCCATTAGCATATTTTCTTAGTGGCTTGAAATCCAGTTTTTGAAAAAAAGAAAAAGAGATTAATGTTTTTAGCTGTGTTTCAGAATTCCATAAAATGGCAAAATTATTTATAAGGTTCTTTGTCATAAGCTTATTTAGAAGAATTTAGACTCTGATAGATCTAATAAGCTGTAACTGTTTGTTTTGTAAATTTGATTTAAAGTTTGTTTTCTTTTTTACGTAATTATACTGTCAACAAAGTGATCTCTTACATTTTTCTCCGATGAAAATAGCTATTAAAATATAAAAGAAAGGCAAAAAAATGGGAAAGTTTTTTGCAGTAATTTAGCATACAAGGAAATGAATGTGGTTTTCTTACAGCTCTATAGTAGAAAGCTTAAGGTATCTAACATAAATATTTTTGCACCATATTCAATATTACTTTTTTTTCCTTAAAAACTCTAAGGAGACTTTTGTGGGTAGATTATCAGCTGCTTAGGCCTGTGGAGTTGCTGTGGAGTTTAAACTGTGTGTGCTTTTTCAGATGTGCCCTCAAATCCGTACGGAGTGCGAGTTCTAGAGCTGTCCCAAACCACTGCCAAGGTTTCGTTCAATAAGCCAGACTCACATGGAGGTGTCCCCATTCACCACTACCAAGTGGATGTGAAAGAGGTGGCCTCAGAAACCTGGAGAATAGTTCGCTCCCATGGAGTTCAAAGTGAGTATGCACAAAAATGGAAGTGTTTTAGCTGAGAAGAATGCCCAGGGAAAATACTGTAACTATAGCTTAACTGCTTCTTTCTTTGTCTGTATCTCTGTACTAGTGCAGGCCTCTCTATACCAGTTAGAAATGGTCCTGCAACTTTGGAAAACTCAACTGTTAGCTTTTATTTTTAAAAATTTTACAATTGTTGTCCATTTTTCATGTCCAGCCAAAAGCCAGCTTTTGAAGTTATACATTTCAAAGAGAATAGAAATTACATTGTGCTTGAGAATGTGCATTATGTATGCAGCTAGATTAATAATTTTAAGTGAGCTGTGATATAATATTTAATCCTGGGCACTAATTACTGATTTTGAGCTACTTAGTAACTTTCTACATATCTGTTAATATTCAGGATACCTGTTTCAAAAGGATACCTGTTTCAAAAGCATAACATGTTTGTTCAACAAGCAATAATGCCCTTTGGAAGAGTACATACTTGCTTGTCTCTTGGAAGAAAAGAGCCTCCCCAAACTGACAAGAGTTCTTTAGGCCCTTGATGAGTTGGGGAGTTCATGCAGAGTAATGTTTACCCTTGTATCCAAATTTGCCTTTTGGTATTTTTAGTGCAAGTCAAGGCAGCCTCAACAGTCTTCTGATTAATAGATCAGGAGGTAAATGTTTTTGCAGCTATCAGCAGAGTCACGGGAGACAAAAATGTAGCTAATCTAATGTGTGTTCTCTCTGTCCCTTTCACACCCTGTAATCATGCAAAAATTTTGCACTAAACTGAACGTGTTCAAAATTACAGAATTATTTCAAAGAAGCATATAATGAACAGGTAGTTAACATGTATTCAAAAAACAGGTTTACAACTCATCTTTTATTTTTTAAGCTCAACACAGTAACTGTGTGTATAAATGTAATAATGTAAAACATAGTAACATTCATTTTATTCCAGTATAACTTGAATTTCTTTCAATATTAGAACATCTAAAGCAGACATTGAGATTCATCTATTTGCTGGGCAGGCACAATAATGCATATTGGTGTACTTCTTCCTTTCTTTTCATGCAATATTGCAGATCAAGTTAGAGACTTTTATTCTCATAGCTACTTCCTTCAAAGAATTTGGAATAATTTTTTTCTGATATGAGCTATATCAAATAGTAAAACCTGAAGTGACCAGACTGTCTAGTATGGTGCAAGCTACTCAAGTGAGTAAAAACCCAGTGACTACACAGTCAGTCAATTGCACAGATGATAATTTTCATTGTAAAGCCAGAACAAAAAAAGTCCTCACTATTAACTTTGCAAAAAACATATTCACCTTGCTCCCCATAAAACTTTCTTTCCTGTTATTTCTGTTTATGTGAAGTTTATTAAAATATGAATTGATTACAGTAGGAAATGTGTAGTTTGACAGACCCTTGTTACTAGAGTTGACTGAAGATTCCTTCTTCAAAAATTCACTTTCCTTTTGAAACATTATTTCCACATTGAGTGTTTTTACACTCAATGTGTTTACACTCAATGAGTTGTTGCTCATTTTGGAGATTTCTGTATAACATTAATTGATCTTGGAATCATTTTAGTCCGAGACTTGTTTGAATTCTGTAGTTCTAAAATTGGTGTGGAGTGACAGATAGAAATACCTGCAGTCCTTATGCAGATGTTATCACCATGAAATTAAATACTAAATATGAGTATTTCCTATCTGTGCTGCCATTCCTACTCATATTAAACATTTCTTTGGCAGAAAGCTGTATTACTTCCTGCATACTATCATATTATTTTCCCACATCCTCCTTTGTAAACTTTACTTTCTCACATGGACAATTTCAGGGGCTATACCATCTTGCAAACATGTTTTCCTCATTGTTTCATTGCCTCCTAACTGTATGCTTATGAATATGAAAAATATGAAAAATTTTGTTAAAAAAAAAATAGGTCACACTTACAATTTTGGACATATTAAAGATACCTCTTAATACCATGTGTTAGCAGTAATTGCTCCAAGTGATGCCAAAAGTAGTAAATATGAAAACAACCTGAAAAGCCATCTTGGTCTAAAACAAGTCATGTAGTAAACACATAAATATTGAAAGGACATCGGGCAATATTAAAAATTAATACTACATTCATAATGAATTCATTATGTTTTCTGAAATCTCTACTGATATACCCCTGTATAGAAAGATTGACACTGTATATCTTACATTTCCATGAATTGCTCTCTGAACTATTTTAGAAATCAAAAACTACTTCAGATTGTCAAATATTTACAAACAGAAGACATCTTGTTTTTATAAATCTTGTTGAATTTACAGTATTATAGTTTTATAGGGAAATCAACCAGGAAAACCTGGTTGTGTTTATCGTAAGTCCCTGCAGATATTCTATAAAATAAAACTTTTTCCATTTAGAAAAATATGAAAAATTTTGCCAGAAAACCAGAACATGCTACCAAAGCACAGATGTAACAATCCAGAACAGAAAAAGCTTTTGCAAAGGAGATGTCAAAAAATATAATTAGTGTCCTTCCTTAGAAAGGAAATGCTGCTAAATGTACCTGGAATCTTTCTGGAATATTGAGTCTTTGGATGTTTCCTGGGCATTCAGAAGGTTTTAGCAATTTTTCTAAAACATCTGTTTAAACTTCTCTGCATTTATATTTAACCCTACTTACAGTGTCACGTTAAGATAACCTTGAGATACTCCAAAACCCCTATTTTCACTTCCTGAAAGATTTTTCAGAGAAGCTTTTAATAGTGTGAAGGTGTTCTTTGTTTTGGTTTGTTTTGTTTTTCTTTCACCTTTTTGAGACATTTCAGATACTTCATAGTCTGTTAAAGGATAATAACAAATACATGTTTTAGAGACAGTTTCTGATTGCACTTAAGTAATGAAGAAACACTTTACTACCATGCCTCAACATCATCTCAGCTAAGTGAGGAGAATGTTTAGAATGCAGTCAGTTTTCTGTATTACGATTCGTAGTTGGGTCATCATAATTTGCATGTTTAGTCAATTAGTCTATTATTCCTTAATAGAAACAAAGCCACTTTTTCCATCTGTTCACATTTTAGGGATGATTTATGACTAAGATTCAGATATAAATGTTGTTTACACAGGGACAGATAACTGCTTGCACATCTCAAGTGGTGGTGCATACATAATGCATGGGCCATGATTTTTTCCCAGCAGTAAGTGACAAAATATTCTGAAATTTTACAGGAAGGCTATATATCAGTCTGATACAACTCAGGAGTGGTAAAACTGCAGACCTTTCTTGCCACAATGTGCAAAATGTGTAAATTCAAAAAATATCTTTCAAGGGAAAAAGACATAAAAACCTACAAGCAGGAAAATGTTGTACCTGGAAGACTTAAAATTCTAATACAGAGATTTTCAAGGCTAAAATGAGTCTTCTACTTCCCCTCTACTATGACCTAAAGGAATATTATGTAGTTGTCTTCACACAGTAACTAAGTACAATTATAAAGTGATAAAATAATGAAAAATGCTTTTAAAAATGAAACATTACAGAAATGTGGCTAAAGAGGCAAGTGTATAAATAAAGCATTAATAGGTGATTAATATGTGTTTCAAAAACTTTTTGAGAAGAATTGCTCCTAATGCTAGCAAGTCAATAATTTTCATCTACTTATGATCCAATAGCTGTGTATAAAACCTCTTACAACTAAGATTAAAATTGTTTTCTTTATAGATGCTTATCAAAGTTGTTAGCTATTCTTCCATAATCAATCATCCAATAAATACAAATTAGTTTAATCAGGGCGATTCACCAGTATGAAGTGGAATCTATGCAAATCTAATCTGCAATTCTTTTCATTTGCCATTTTCTTCAAAGGATCCCTCTAAACTTTAAACTAATCCCTCCCAGACTCTACTAGTTTGAGCTGTTTTCAGGTAAGGGGAAAATTCTAGTCTTGGATTGTAACCAGGAATATCTATTTCCCTGTTCTCTCTCCTTTGTCTTTTATAATGAAGAAGATTTCATTTCAAAGTCTGTGCTGATTGCAGCTATTGAAGCAGAGCACAGAAAGTGAAGCAATCATCTGATACACCAATTTCAGTCTATTAAGGGATTTAAAATCATAATCAACACTCTGGTAGTTCAGCAAGAGATCAGGGAGAAAATGGCAGTGAGATTTTTCTGCACTTTTTAGGTGCTGCTCTGAATATGAAAATAGTTTTGTTGCAGGCTTCCAGCAAATCCAACTTTACAGTGGAGTTCTCTGAGGACCAGAGTCCTAAGGGGAGGTGGGTGAACAGGGAAGAGTCCCCTCAGGGCCTAGACATTTATGGTTCTGTCAAAAGTGAAAAGAAACACAATAATCTTGGAGTAGCAGAAATGCAGATAGTAGTGGCAAGATTAATTCTCCAAGGAGTGTTTGCATCCTTCCACCCAGACAGCTGGTAAATCCCTGAGTGTGGGAAGTGCTCGTCCACTGTCAGCAAAAGGACAACCACGGGTGAAGAGCATTTGCCAGGATTTGTTCTGTAGGCACAAGGGAACCAGGGACAAGGTGTAAGACACCTGTGCTGGGAAAAACCCCCACAATCCACAGTGCAATTTTGTATGTAAAGGACACTAACTCATCTGTTTCTGTCAAATCAACAAAGACTTCATAAGAAAAAGCCTCCGTTATTTTTCCATTTCATGCAATATTGACTTTTCCAAGGAAGAAGCGAGATAGAGTCTCTGAAATCCAGTTCTTTGCATTCCACCCCTCAAAAACCACCACTGGTATAACTCTAATAGAGAAGCCATCAAGGTCTTGTTTTGTCTTAATAACATCATAGATATTAATGATTGTGGTTTACAGGCAGCAAATAATGCATTTGTAAAGAATTCGCTTTCACACAAATCCAAACCACTGCAGAAGTGTGCTTGAAACCTGAAAAATGTGAACTCTGAAAACATTTGAATGTCTTCAACAGGAATACAAAACACTTTATTTCCTTTGTTCCTCAATTTACAGGTAGACAGAAAAAGATTTATTTTTTCTAGAGCATTATCTATTTCTATAAGAGAAATACCAAGGAAAAGCAGTCTCTGCATTTCTAGGGCTACTTAATTTGCTGGTGATAGAACATGAGGAATACAATAAACACAGTCCCATATTCAGATTACTGTAGAAATTCACCTGTGGCATCCACTTAGGTGGATGGCTTGCACACTCTTAGAGAAGAGAGATACACATTTGGGGATTTGTAGAGCCAATACACACACCCACACATATCCACACACAACCCCTACCTCTGTTTCCTCTAAACTACTTGTGTTTAGAAATTCTCAGATTTCAGATAGAGAGTTTTTTTCATATTTATTAGTATTGATCCTGTGAATTCTTTAGACACCAGTTTAAATAATTTCATTTTTAATTATTAAAATTCAATTATTAATGTTTTTTTATATAAAACCTTAATAAATATGGAAGACTTATTAAAGCAAGTAATCTCATTTATTGAACTTTGAGACATTTGAGAAAGGCTCTAGGTTTCCTGAGTTTCTAGGGAATTTCCTAATGTATTAATGCCTAGATAATTTGGAATTTCTTATATCAAGAATAATTTGTAGCATGAAATGACTGGATCTTAAAACTCAGAAATGTCTTGTCTTGTTTATTTTTCTGGAAAAAAAACCCCAAACAGAAACAACAGAAAAACCCCCAAACCAAATCAACCAAATACAGACCCCCAAAAAATACAAACCAAACCAACCAACCCACCAACCCCAAACCCCCACAGACTCAAAGTCTCTGCATTTAACTGTCATCTCGAGGTCTTGGCTTTTTTTTCAGGAGATACTCTCTTGAGTTTCAACCCTTTTAGTGAAATTATCCCTGGAATTATAATTTAGCTCTTGTAGGATACTAGCATAAAAAAATTTCTACAATAGGCAAATGATAGAAGCTAAAGTTATACATACATTTGCAAACTGGGAGATAGAAAAAAAAAGGTATAGAGAATCAACATGTTATACCAGATGCTCTTTTGAGTCTATTTATGTGTTTTGTATTCCAATGGTCAAGAATTTCCCTTTTTGATATCAGAGTTTCTTCTTTGGATGGCAGAAAACAGAAACTTTACAATTAATGTGCCAAGCATAATATTATTCAATAGTAAAAGTGTTACTAGTAAATATATTTCAGTCAGGGATATCAAAATATACCAAAGATAATTTATCAATATATGTTTATATTTCTTTAGTGAATATTTTACTAAAGAAGAAAATTTTTTAAGCCTTGTGATAGTATAATCAGTCTATGGGCAAGAAGAAGCTAAATATAAATGTTTTTACAATTTTCCTTTATAAGGCAAATTAAAAAGATGAAAAATATTTCTAAGAAATGTTGAAATCTTTGCTCTTTCTGGAATAAAAGAAAACCCTTGAAAGATGAACAACAAGTTCCATTATATTACTTTTCTGAAAAATAAACATAGCATAAGGAAAAAAATCTCAGCTTGTTGTATAGCATCTTAATTATATGCAAACTGAAGAACAGTAAACAGTAAATATTTCAGTTTCAGCTAATAAGGAGTTATCCAGTTACAAGCACTAATGCAAATATTTTCTTTCAACATAACTTTAGTTTTTTCTCTTTGGGTTTTAACAACTTATAGCTCAAAATCTCAAATAACTAATTCTTTGTAGTTTCACATTCAAATCTCAGCAGGTTCTGTTTATTTCCTTTTTCATCTGAGTACACTAAATTCCATGTATTTCATAAAATCCTATAATAATTTAGCTTCCTAAATTCCTAAAGGTCTCAAAAGGAACCTTGTCATCATCAGCTCCAGCTCCCACAGCTTGCAGCAGGGTCAAATTCCAAGTTTTTCTACGGCTTTGCCTGTAGTTTTAAATGTCTCTGTGGATGCAAATTCCATATTTAGCAGGCCTTTTGTGAAATGAGTTGGTTTTTCTCAAACCAGGTCCTGTTGCTACTATTTTATTCACATGCATTTAACCAGGTTTTAAGGCACATTATAGAGGATAACTGTTTTCTGTTACCCAAGATGTGTTCTTAAATTGCTGTGCTGGTACTGCTGCTCCTTTTACTACACATGCTTAAAGTTAAAGGAATGCCTGTGTTGATGAGGTAATCAAAACTTGAAGCCCTCTACCTCTTTATTGTGCTATTTAGTTTTGAGTTGGCTATACCAATGAGAAGGTATCCACGATGTAGACAACTCATAATAAAAGTTTTTAGTAAAAAACAGAACATAAACCAGTAAATTTAAAATAGATCATTTCATTTTCTCATTTACTTTTTATTATACATTTATATATATATATATATTTCTAAAGAGGGTTTGGATTTTTTGTGGTTTTGTTTTTGTCTGTGCAGATCAGGTTTTTTGGGTAAAACCGTTAAACTTCATTTTCTGTCCTTAACCAGGACATTTTTGGTGGACATCATATGAACAGACATTCTGAAGACTTCAAATTTTTATTGAATCATAGGATTATAGACTGGATTGGGTTGGAAGGGACCTTAAAGCTCATCTCATTCCAAACCCCTGCCATGGGCAGAGACACTTCCCCTAGACCAGGCTGCTCCAAGCCCCATCCAACCTGGCCTTGGACAGTTCCAGGGATGGGGCAGCCACAGCTTCTCTGGAAAACCTGTGCCAGGGCCCCACCACCCTCACAGGGAAGAATTTCTGCATAGATTTCCTCTGAAACAATATTATGCGAAAAGATACTCTTTCCTGTTATAAAACAAAACAATTACTCTCTTATTTTTGAGATTGAGAGGAAATCTAATAGGTAGATTAATAAGAATTCTTATTAATTATCTCTTAGGTTACAGATTTTGTGTTTACTGCTTCTTTTGTACTGAAGCATGAAAATATGTGTTCCACTGATTACTGAAACAGTTTCCCAGTGTAGCAATATTTGACCATAAAACCAGGAAGACTTTCAAATACATTCCTGAGAGATACAAATCCCATATAATTTAATAATTTTCTTAATGAATTTAATGATTAAGGAGACTATATCTGTATAATTTGTAGATCAAACAGAAATAAATTGCAAATATTTGGTAGTCTAAGTCAACACTCAAAATTACTTTCAGAATTGAAAATCTTCAAGGCAGAATTCATTAATTTCTACTGCAAGCTGCAAAAGCAGAAGGAAAAATGCATTCATCAACCTGTCCCATGGGGAAATAGATCTTGAGACATTTAATTCCTTGGCATATCTGTCAGATTTGACTCTCTATGACATGAATTGTGATCCCATTCTGTTCAACAATAACAGTTACTATTCTGAGGAGTGTTTATGCCTTTCTGGAATACTATGGATGTACTCCACAAATCTAGAAGTACCTAAAGACTAAGAGGTTTTTGTGTCTGTTAAATGATGACATAAGCCATTCAGAACATTTCTGTGTCATTAACTGAGCTTTAGGATATAGTTCTCTATTTATCAGACTGTTAGGCAGGCAGTTTAAGAACAGCAAAATCATGATGAAAAACCCCTGTAAAGCTAAACTTCAAAAATATATTATCCCTTTATACCCAACATTTTAATTATGTTATATATATTGTCACATTGTCAAACTGACTAAAATTAGTGTTTTCTTTTAAGAAACTTCAATTTTCAGTAGGCAATAATTGGTAATATTTTCAAAAACTTTGTGGATCATTCCTCTTATCAGTTATTATACTGATGATTCTATTGAAAACCTAAACTCCATTTTTTCAAAATAAACTGAGTATTTACCTTGATTCAAAAATAGTTTTCTCAACTTAAAACTAGCTTTGAGATTACAAGAAGGCAGGAATTGCATATATATATATATATATATATATACACATGTTAGTAAGCTATAGTGTTGTAAATATAATGAATAAAAAGTGCCTAAATTGTAAAAGATCCTGATTCTTGGGATAAAATGGCATTATGTGTTTTTCCAATAAAATTTTCAATGGCAAGTTGTCATTAAAAAAAAAAGGGAAAGAATGCATGCAGTTTTATAAACACTATAGGCTACAATTAAATATGAGGACAAAGACCATTGTTCTCCGATATGTTTGTGTATATACCTGGATGTGAGAAAGATTTTCAGCCCTTTAATTCTGTCTCTGTACTAATTCTGGCCTCCATCCAAATCTTTGCTGTAAAAGTCTCTTGTGGTTGAAAAGGTTGAACTCTAAATAAATGTCTTAAACTAAATTACACGGATGGATTAGAGGGACTGGAAAGTGAGAAGTGTAAAGGGAAAAGGATGTGTAAATATTTCAGGTTTTTATACAGACCTGAAACATCAGGAGAATGAGATGTACTTTCCACATTTAAGGGTGAATAAAATGTCATGAGAAGTGAAGAGAATCCAGACAATTTACTGCACAGCATGAGTTCATAACTAAAAGCAATTGACTGTTATGCAGATATAACCACTATCTGAGCTTACTCTTTTTTTCCTTCTAGTTCTGTGTTTGTAATTGCATTTAGTCAACCAGTCAAAGCTCACTGCAGAAGGTGATTTGTGGCTTTTGCAAGACATAGACTTGAAAATCTGTAGGAACAAATGGAAGATACTTTGATTGCAAAACTATGTAGTAAATATTTTAATAAGAAATTAAGTGGAAAATCAGTCATTCCAAATGCATTTCACCTGGTGCTGTTGTGATAATTCTGGTCTAGTTCCTATTTAGACCTTTCAAGCTTTATAACTGCACACTCTCAAGTAAATTTAGGATGAACAGCTGATCTGATGTAAAGGTCTTGCTGTCGTGGCTTGTAAAGGTAAATCTTGTTAAGCAAAGAGTGATGCAGTGCAGTATTGGGTATGAATAACTGATAAATGAGACACATGGTGCAGCTGCAAATTTTGCCTTTCAAGTGTATATTGTATTCATCCAACATTTATTGCACATTGCTTGTCTACTTAGAAAAAGATAAAGTACATTTATGGAATATTTATGTGTATATAAACTTCTGCTGCACTTTGTAATACAAAACAGAAAAGTGCTTCAGGATGACAGAATATTCTTTAAGTATTTTCAAGGTCACTGAGTGACAGAGTGGTTATGAATAGAGATCTCCTTCAGCCACATACAAGAATGAGCAACAGAACAATAGCATGACCCGATCTGCATTACATTTCACCATACCTTTAAATTAATCTCTTTTTTACGACCTTTTTTTCTGTCTCCCCATTTCTTTCTTCCTTGGTAAGAAGTCAATTATAGTATACAGGAGTAGGACGGGGATGAGAAAGAAAGTTATGAAGGAAAATTATCTTTGCATGTAAGAAGCAAAAGAACAGTTCTTGTCAGCTTTGAGGTCTTTCTGTTTACAGAGTAGGGAGTGTTAGGAAAGACACATTTGGGGTGATGAAAATGGCCTCTCTGGAGATAGCAGAAATCAGGAGCTGCTTTATTCTTATTTCAAGTGGTGGTGGTTAGGTGTCTACTGGTTACTGAATTAGGTAACAGAGCAAGTAGATTTTCTTTTCCTCACACTTTGCATGCTCCAGAGTTGAAAAGTGCATAGCTTAGAGGAGCGAAAGAAAGAACTTCTGTGTCAGAACCTGCTTCTTAGGCAGCTGCAAGACTGCAGCAACTTAAGTGAGAAAAGTCATACAGATTTTACATATTCTGTTTATTACTGTTAGGAAGCAGAATTAGAGTGAAATTGAAGATGCTGGAATTTTAAATAGCAGTCTTAATTGAGAGACAAGTTTTGCTAACGTATATGAATTTACCTATGAAACGTTCTCTGTGTCTTTGAGCATAGTATTTAAAGCATTCATTCCCTGTGCTCTCAGGTATTCCTTTTGGTTACCATTAAGATTTTCTGAATTCTCAACATCTGTTTTGTTTCACTGTAAGAATACTGATATATTTGTAGCAATGGGCAATTTAGATCCATCTGATTAAGGAAGGCCACATCTAAATTGTATATAATAACACAGTATAGTTTTGTAACACCATAAGAAAACTAGTGATTTGCATTTTGTTACACAAAACATTTTAAATGTGTTGTAAAGCCTCATAGAAAACAGAAATTGTAGCTCTGCATAACTTTGCTGACCATAGGAAGAAGGTGCAGTGGTTAGAAGTCATTATTTTCTTAGACTTTGGAGGCATTTTGGCCACAATAACCCCCTGCAGTACTATGGGCTGGGGCACAGTGGCAGGAAAGCTGCTGAGAGGAAAAGTAGTGATGTGTGAGCAGGACCAGGGCAGTGACCATCCCCCTGTGCTGGGCTCTGGGGAGGCCACAACTCAATCTGTGTTCAGTTCTGGGCTCTCACTGCAGGAAGGACATTGAGGGGCTGGAATGTGTCCAGAGAAGGGAACAGAGCTGGGGAAGGGTCTGAAGCACAAGTGTGATGAGGAGCAGCTGAGAGTTGGGGGTGTTTGTTCTGGAGTAAAGGAGGCTCAGGGATGAATTTATCCTTCTCCACAACTCCCTGGAAGGAGGTTGTTGCCAGGTGGGGAGCAGTCTCTTCTCCCAGGCAGTTAGTGACAAGACAAGGGGACACAGTCTTAAACAGCAGCAGGGAAAGTTCAGGCTGAACATCACCAAGAATTTTTTTCATTGAAAGGATTGTTAAACTTTGGAATGGACTACCCAGGGAGTGGTGGTGGAGTTACCATTCCTGGAGTTGTTCAAGAAACAAATGGATGGGGCAGCTAACAAAGCTGCAATCAGTCAGAACTTAGACTCGACCTCAGAGGTCTTTTCCAATTGAAGTGATTTTGTGATTTTTTTTATTTTTTTTTTAATTTTCTTTTGTGGGCTAAATATATTTTGCCCATTAATCAGTGACTAGTTCAGGATAAGTTGCTAGTTTAGACCTGAATTTCACCCTGTATATTAAAGGCAGTCACCAAGATCTTCAGATGAAAAACTAGGTGGACTTACTACACCATGAACTGGTGTATACACATTCTACAGGACATACTCCAGGTGCCCCATGGGAACTAGTGAGGGCCTCATGCTTAGCAGATACAGCTTTTTTCTGCTGGGAATTCAGGTGAAGCCTACCTCACCTTCTGTCAGAATCTTTTACTAACAAAGAATTCATGGATAGAGTTTTGAGTGTAGGAAACCATTTTCAACTCTAACTTTGTGTTGCAAATTTCAAATGGGATGGAAGTCACAACAGGAACTTCACTGTGGGAACAGAAAAAAAAAATAAAAACACCAAAAACCACAAAGAAACGAAAAAACCACCTGACATACAAGTAATTCTTTGCACCCTGCAAGAGAGAGTGAGAAAATCTAGTTTCTGCCATGTATGAAATAGACTAGGATAGGATACAGTTTGATTTATACACTTCAGGAATGAGACAAAGTGATATAGCTGCAGCAAGAGTAGAAGAAAGGAAAGGTATAGGTTCATAACTAACTCCTGCCTCCCCCCTCAAATTATACTTCCTTCTTCAATAATCCAGGTTGGATTCCAAACTTTACTATAAAACATACTAGCATTGCCTACAAGCTAACAATGAACATGTTTTTGTAGTCTCCTGATAAATGATCTTGTTTTATTTTCTGGGTTGTCTCATAGCAACCATTCTTTTCAGCCTTGAAGGGTATTCAAAAAGAGAAAACAGGAAAAAAAATAGGAAAAATGACAGTGTAAACTATATTAATAAAGGCATTGATTGCCCTTCTGCATCAAGATTACAACAGTTATTCCTTTACAACATTTTGTAGTATTTTGTGTTCACTCAATAAATGATTACTTACCTGTCTTAATTCTGCTGTCTTTCTGTGTTCATATTGCCAATGTAAGTTCAGTGTATTCAATGGCTTCGATTTTTTTCTTACAGGATAATTTTAAAACTAATGTCTTCAGAAAGTAAATTTGATTAATGAAAATGTTAAACTTAATCAGGTTTTATATCTAGCAGTATAATTTGTACTACTAAAATTGCAGCAATTATAGTGACATAAATATTTAACAATGAACCCTGCTGAGAACATTAGTCATATGTTAAAAAGCATTTTGAGCAATACTTTCTTTTCACATCATGGGGGCAATATTTGGTAGAAGTCCAAATCCCCATTGATTTCACTGTATTCATTTATTGTTTCATTAAACTTTTTAGTAAAGTCCTTTTCAAGTGTCTGGCTGCTCCTCCAAGCAAAATCTTTGCATTAAGAATTGTGCAGTAGTTTTATAGCTGAGGGCAAAATGGAATTCCAAGAACCAAGATATTATTCCCCTTTAATTTATAGAATCAGAAGATTTGGTTGGAAGGAATATCTGATATTCATCTGGTCCAGCCTCCTGCTTGAATCAAGACTATTGGCAGTCCTAGATCAGGTCAGGGTGTGGTTTTGTCTAGCTCAGTCTCAAGTCCCAGGGATGGAGGTTACTCACCCTCTTGTCTTGGTATAACCTGTTTCAGTGCTTCACAAATTGAAAATTCAAAACCCCGGGTGAAAAATAAAAAAAAAAAAAAAAAAAAAAAAAAAAGGTGTGATCACTTCTTCTAAAAACTGTACCAAAGTTCACCAGTCTCCATGAGATCCAGAATTTGTGTTGACTAAATTAATGTTTCTAAATGCTGTGATGGGAAACTGTTACTCATCATTTAATGTTGTTTAAATTATTGTCCAGTAAGTTGCAACACTACAAAACACTGACAATACTGTGCACACACACACAAAAAATTATAGAAGTATTTCTTAAAAGCTTGATCTAAAATACTTATTAAGTAAATAAAATTAAGAGCTAATGAGTACTGGGAGGAGATCTGACACTTCAAAAGGTAATTCAAAGAGCATTTGTTTTTGAAATGTATTTGAATTGCGTGATTTTGAAGTTGAGTGTGTACATCCTTTTTTACTTATTGCATCCTGTAAAGAATTCTTTCATTCAGGATGCCTTTGTTTAGTTTAACAAGATCTTCTTACAGGGAATATCAATTGTTTCAAGGACTCTCTATCTTGAACTTCATATTTAGTGGTACTTATGAATTTTTAGTACTCCATTCTTTCTTTCTCCTCTCCTTTTCCTTTTTCCATTCCCTTCTCTCTTTTTTTTTCCTATTCTTTGACTTCCATTTCCTTTAATATCTACAAGTGTCTTTTATGGAAGTTGACTGCATTTTTAAAGATTTGGTATTAAGCAGCTGGCTTCATCGTCATAAAGGTAGTCAAGGAAATACATAAGTAAAACCTTGGAGAAAGGGATATTAAAGAGTGTGTATTTGAAATGTAAACTTCATTGTAGTGATGATGGGAAACAAAATCTATCAAAGCTAGATCCTGATTGCACATGATTACTGATAGGATGCTAATCAGTACTAGTGGCAGGATTTGTTTATGAAATATTTCATTTTATCGTAAAATTGTATAACAGAAAAATTTGAAGAAAGTATCAAGATAATATGGTCTATTTTATCATTTGGAGTACAAATATTTTTTGTAAACCTACAATCTAAAACAAAAAGCTTTTTTTCTTTATTTCTTTTTTTTTTCTTTTTTCTTTTTTTTTTTTAATTTTGCATAGGTGATTTATTTTATAGGCAGTACCTTCAAGTGTGTTTCTTTTCTGAATAAAGTTGTGGCAGGTTTACTGAAACAATTATCTATCTCAATAGATTGCTTTTGTTTCAGGAATGTTTTCTTTTTTCCCCTGTGTGCTCTGCTGTTACTTTGATTAAATACAAGTTGAATTAAGGTGATTTTTAAATAAGTGAACTTCTAAAGGAAGTCCATTTATTGTTATACCTGAAGTTTGTTAAATGAAGCACCCCATCTTCTGGATTCATGCTGATTCAATACATTATAAATTATGTGGTCAATCCACAAATTTGCTTTTTTCTAGGCACTTTAGTTTACATTCCTGCTTGCTGTATTTTCATTAATTTATATTACTGTGCATTTTGTAACTATAATTTTCCCACAGATTACTTAATCTTTTCTGACTATATTTATTTCAGTACTAATAGGTATCAAAGAAAATCCTTGAATAGGGATGCTACCTTTGGTTCAGTTTGTATTGTGATATCTCAAAACCCAGCCCAATAAAATTAAAAATTAAATATGTGGAAGAAAGGAGCTTAACATGGAAATTGTGGTTTAGTGTGTTATATATTAATGTTAATAAAAAATATTAAGGCCATTTTTGCCAAATGCATTTTTAATGTCAGCTACTGGAAAGTGTTTTGTAAAGAAATCACTCATGTTAATGAACATTAGATTATATTAATTATACCTGATCTACTACACTGTAAATCTTTATTCATGGGTAATTATTTGTATTCACAGTTAAATAAACCACTAATACTTTTATTCCAAAATAATGTCATAATTATACACTATAGTGCAAAGAATGATGGAAATTCTGGAAACAGAACCATTTTCTCTGATAATTAAAATGGTTGCATTTGTTTCTGGTGTTTCAGGGAATTACTTAAAGTTAGATATTGTTTCAATTTATGCCAATAATTTCACTGATAGTATGATTTTCTATCATTTTTTTCATAGAATGTGCAACTTGAAATATTTTCATTATTACAGTTAATTTATTTGTGTTAGCTGAATTCTGACATTTATAGCCAGATGCTTGAATGAGTACTTATGAAATTAATTGTTATTTGGGCAAGGCAGACAGATGGAACTGAGACAGCCTGGTTGTTTCTGCATATGAATTAAAATTTTGTCTATTGTGTAGCAAAATCCTCTTTTTATTTTTTTCCCTGTATTTCTCCCCTGTGGCAATTTCTAACTTCATTCTGTCAATATTTCTGTGAGCTAACTGTGAGTCTCAGCTAGAAAAAAGAGGTTTTATAATCTTCTTCCTACTGTGCAAACACATAGAATAAACAAAACAGTTGTTGCTCATCCCAGACAGACAGATTTTGGGCAAAGTTCCTCATATTCTGTAACATCTACAAGAGTCTCAGACATTTATAAAGAACCTTTTCACTTTACTACCCAAAGTTGCCTTCCCACGACTTTTTCTCCTGCCTTTAAAAAGAACATGAATCATCATCTCAAAGAGAAACCTGTTTAAGCTTCATAAAAATGCTATTCATTTTTTTCCTCTGAAGAGATTCAGGTGTTTCCAGGGGACTCAGTTTTTCCTTGAGAGTAGTAAACTCATGAGTAATAGGTGCAGCAAAGCGCCATTAAATCAATACACTCCACTTATTAACATGCACAGTAGTCAGGCTGCATTCATCCTCTGTAGTAATATAGATTCAGATAAAAGGGAGAGAAGTAAGGAATAAAATCAAACCATCCTCTATTTGTAATAGTTCTTTGACAGAAATTCCACTCTGCCACCACAGTCTCAGATATATAGGAGTGAAGATGTTATTTCAGCAACAATATGTCTGAGCTACTTTGTTTCAAAATAAATTTATATCCTTCTTCTGTTAGATCTGAAGTTCTCAAGGGATTGGATTTGGAGCTGCAATAACATTGTTCTATGCAGCAGATACCTCTCCCATGAGAGCAATGTAACAATGTGGTATTTCTGTTAATTAACCTCGTATAAGACCCACTTTGGGATTAATGTAGAGGAACTGTACTGCCGGTTCCTCTAACCTTCTTTTCCATGGTGATGGTTTATGTAATATATCACAATTCTTAGAAGGTTTCTGAGGCAGATTACTTCAGTGAAAAGACAATTGAACATGCCAGACATTTTTCCTCTCATTCTCCTCTAATAAAGTGATATAAACAACCTACCCCAGACCAGAGAAGCAGCTAGGGAATTTTTTCTTGCTTTGTTTTACGGACTTGGATTTATGGTAAAATTTATTTCACAGCAAATCTTGTTAGATGTTGCTTCCCCATGGTTCACTTTGACAGCAGTTAAAATTCTGTGACAATAAAAGGAACTTTTCTAGATGAAATGCATGCAAGCTATATTTTAAATATTATGAAGTTCTGCATTTTTTCTATCTAACATATTTCTGTGTTTAAATTTATTAGATTTGCTTGTAAATTACAAGAAGCTGCAGAATAAAAATAAGGGCTTTATACTTACTGTTGCTTAAACTTTAGGATTAACCTATTATCCCGTAATAGGTTAAACTTAAATATTATTCATTAAGGTTTAATTATTTTCTTTTGCTGTGTTTCTTTTTAATTTCTGGTTGACAAAATTTAAAAGGCCCAACCAAACAAGCAACAATATTCATGCCATACCTTAGCAAAAAATGTTAATAATTTTGTATTAAAGCCTTAACATTGCATATTAAACCAAGCAAATATACCTGGTAACTTCTTGTGCCATTATGTTCTCCAATGGTACTTTGAGACTTAAAGCCTCATTTATAAATGGATAACACTAAGCTCTAAGCTGTTGTGCATCATGTTAATTAATTAACTAACTAACTAACTTAAATTAGATAATTTATTTAATTTGGAGAGTTCAAAAGAGACTGTTCTGCTTTTCCTTCTTTGGAGTATTCCTTCCAAATCTACTTCTCAGTCTAACCAGTCACTATGTAAGTAATCCCAGGAAAATCAATCTACAAAATTGAAATATATAGCTAAAGCTCACAGATACTATGATTAGAAAGACAATATCTACTGATATAACAGCTAGAAGAAACTGGAAAATCTCAAATGATACTCTGAAAGAAAGGGATTTCACTTTCAGTGTATCTTGAACTTGATGGCCTTCAATAAATATGCCAATGACGTAATGTACACATATGGTATGCAGTGGACTGGTTCTTTTCACATTTCTGCACTGAATAAAAATATCCATTGTGGCCAGGACTATTTTCCTGTGACAAAAACTTATTTGTATATGGAAAGATGATTTTATACTTAAATAACAGGTGCAGATACATACATTGTAAAAAAACTAGTTTATGAAGTATTTTCTTCCGATCTCAACACTTCTCAACAGCAAGCAGTGAAACTTTCATTTCTCTTAGATTACTCTTCAATCCCACACCTTTTTTATGCTCCATGAGACATCTTAATCTTAATTACTCAAAGTATTCTTTTACAACTAGAATATGTCTTCTAATCCACCTGATCTTTTCTTTGTTTTTCAGAAGGCCATAATTTATAGTTAAAGTTATAATTTTAGTTATATTTAAAGTTAAATTTAAAGTTAAATTTAAAGTTATAATTTTTCTTACTTGTATAATATATACACTTCACACCATCACTGATACTAAGTGGGTCCTGATTTTGAGGACATATTGCACCAACAGATATGTCTGGGTTAATTCCACAAATGTAATTGCAAGAGTCATTGTATCTAGAATACATAATGCTGTGCAGGGGATTCTGAAGTATACACCCATTCTTTACATGCTGCATATATAAGTAATTTTATTAATTTCTATAGGTCCCAGGAGTGTTTAGAAAATCAAATCCTTAGTTTTCATTTGCATTTCTTAAATGTGGACTCATAGTTGTGTTTTTATGTTGTTTAAATTTTAAAACATTTGCAGTAGCACTAATATTTGATATGCCCTAAGGTTTCTTTTCAGTGCAGCTATTCATCCTTGGAAAGTAATCATGGCTGAAAGGCAAGTCAAATACTACTACTGCTTAGTTAAGTTTTAAATTTCATCTTAACAGAACTCAGTGTTACATCTCCTAATCCTATTCTTATTCTCATGATGATACATTATTTTTTCATGACATGATTATACTTTAGAATTCAATATTTTTAAATCTCATAAAATGATAAAGCTAAAACATGCTGGAAGACATGCAATTCTACTGCTCTATTTACAAGAAAACAGTTATGTTTCAATGGCAAATTCATGCAAAATGCCCATAATAGCGTGTGAAATGTAGAAGTTACTGTTTTTCCAAACTCATTAAATCCCTTTAGCTTCACATTTAATGGGAACTCTGTCAAACTGCTGTAGAAACTAAAGAAATATAAATTCTAATAAATATGGACTGAAAAGAGTAACAAAGAGTATGGACAGAAATAATTATTCTTTCATTGAATATATATAACTTCAAAAGAAGGCCTAAAGCAACTAAAAAAATACTCCTTGATAATGAGAAAATTAGGCTTGCTGGGGACTGATACTACTGGCTCTTTTTTAAGATATTGCATTTCCACAGCCACTTGAAAAACATTACAGCCCCTGCTTTCCTGGGCAAGACAAATGCTGTTGTGCCCCTAGTCAAGTCCACCTAATTTCCATCCATTCCCCAGCATGAATCTGACATATGGAGGGCTCATCACAGAGCTGGCAAACAGCAAGCAGGCAATTGCTGGAGAGAAAATAAAAGGAATCTTTCTTCTAAAGGCAGGGTAATGTTCCAAGAACTCTGCATGGATCCACATTTCCAACTGCATACTCAATATTGCTTTTTGGTAAATACAGTATTATGATACTATATATCATGTATTCCCGTAAAGGTTTCCGGAGTCCAACATTACTTTCCTGGATTTTACTTCTAGATTTACTATTGTATTCTTAGTGCTTTTTGGCAAACTTTGCCCCTGTTTCCTGCTTCAGATGGTAGAATCATAGAGCTAGGTTGAGTGAATGATCACTGTCAGGAGTTCAGTCTTGATTTCCGAAATCATGTCCCAAGTTCCCACCCTTTTGCTTCCCAAGTATTTTGTTGTTGTTGTTGTTGTTATAATTTAATTATTATTATTACATTTAATTTATGTATTTCCATACACCTCCTCTGAAACACATACAAACCTGCCTAATTCTCTTTCAGGTCCTCAGTAGATAACTCAGATGTCTTGCTTTAGGCACCTTTCATTTTAGGTCTTGAACACATTCTTGAACTGGCAGACCAGAGCACCAGAAAGTTGCCATCGATGTGCATGTAGCTGCCTTTTGGAGTGTAGATCAAGGACAGTTGATACTGCTGTCCATGAAGGGAAAAGGGCAAGTTATGAACAGTGCAAAGGTGCCTGGAACCAGCACATGCATTATGTGCCAGTTTCCAGCAACGAGGATGGAAAAATTCCGTAATTTTTCTGCCGGAATCGTGTCTCTTATGTGTGATGGGTTGACCCTGGCTGGATACCACAGCCACTCTATCACTCACCTGCAAAATTGGACAGGGGGGAGAACATGTGAAAAAGGCTCATGATTGAGATAATGACAGCGATAGATTCATGCATCAATTATCATCTTGGGTAAAATACATTCAGCTTGGGGAAATTATTGAATATATTATCAGCCAAAATCAAAGCAAGATAATGAGAAGTAAAACAAGTCTTAAAAACACCTTTCCACCACTTCTGCTTCCTTCCCAGCTTTGCCTCCTCCCCCACAGGGAGATGGAGAATGGTCACAGAAACACTGAATCACAGAACCACTAGGTTGGAAGAGACCTTCAAGATCACTGAGCCGTAAAACCTCAACCATGGCACCAAGTTGCACATCCAGTCTCTTTTTAAACACATCCAGGGATGGTGACTCCACCACCTGTCCAGGCAGACAATTCCAGTACTTTATCACTCTTTATGTAAAACACTTTTTCCTAATATTCAACCTATATTTTCCTTGGTGCAGCTTAAGACTGTGTCCTCTCATTCTGTCAGTGGCAGCCCTGAGAAAGAGACCAACCCCACCTGACTGCAGCCACCTTTCAGGAGATTGTAGAGAGTCTCCTTTTCTTTGAGGCTAAACAGCCCCAGCTCCCTCAGTCATTCCTCACAGGGCTTGTGTTCCCAGCCCCTCACCAGCCTCATTGCCTCCTCTGGACGTGCTCAAGCATCTCAATGTCCTTCCTAAACTGAGGGGGGACACAGCACTCAATGTCCTTCCTAAACTGAGGGCTCAGAGCTGGACACAGCACTCAATGTCCTTCCTAAACTGAGGGCCAGAACTGGACACAGCACTCACCAGTGCCGTGTACAGGGGAGGAATGGCCTCCCTGCTCCTGCTGGACACACCATTCCTGATCCAGACCAGGATGCCTTGGCCTTCTTGGCCTCCAGGGCACACTGCTGGCTCTTGTCCAGCTGCTGTCACCAGTACCCCCAGGTTCGCTTCTGCCTGGGAACTGTCCAGCCCCACCATCCCCAGCCTATAACATTGCAGGGGGTTATTGTAGCTAAAATACAGGACTCAGCACTTGGACTTACTAAACTTCATCCCACTGGACTCTGCCCATCCATCCAACCATTCCAGGTCTCTCTGCAGAGCCCTCTTCCCTTCCAACAGATCAACACACGCTCCCAGCTTAGTGTCACCTGCAAATTTACTAATTAAAGGCTCAATCCCCTCCTCCATGTCATCAATAAAAATACTGAACAGAGCTGGCCCCAGCACAGACCCCTGAGGAACACCCCTGGTTCCTGGCTGCCAGCTGGATACAGAACCTTCACCACCACTCTCTGGGCCCGGCCATGCAGGCAGTTCCCAACCCAGCACAGAGAGCTCCTGTCCAAGCTGTGGGCTGCCAGCTTTTCCAGGAGTGTGCTGTGGGAGACAGGATCAAAGGCCTTGCTGAAGTCCAAATAGACAACATCCACAGCCTTTCCTCCATCCACCAGGTGAGTCACCTGATCATAAAAGGAGTTCATCACATGTTCCTGCTGCTGCTCAAAGCCTGGAGTCCTTCCCCTGCTGCAGCAGGAGGTCCCTCCCATGGGAGACAGTTCTCCATGAACTACACCAAAGTGAGTCCATCCCATGTGCAACAGCTCTCCAAGAACTTCTCCAGTGTGGATCTCTCTTCTCCAGTGGGGATCTCTCTTCCCCAGGATCAGTTCTTTGAGGACAGGCTGCTTCAGTGTGGTTCCCCCACAGGGTCACAATTCCCACCAGAAATACTGCACATGCATGGGCTCCTGGAATGGGTCTGCAGATCCCCTCCAGGACTCCGTTCCAGCACGGGCTTCACACAGGGTCAAATCCCTCTCTCAGCATCCATGTGCTCTGGGATGTGCCTCTTCCATGAGCTGCAGATGGATCCCTGCATCCCCATGGTCTCTCATATCTGCAGGGGCACTGCTGCATCTCCATGGGCTGCAGGGGAATCTCAGCTCTGGCTCCTGGAGCACCTCCTGCCCCTCCTTCTGCACTGACCTGGGCATCTGAAGGGCTGTTCTTCTCACAGCCTCTTCCTGCTCTTCTCTGGCCACAAATACATCTGCACAATAACTTTTATCCTCCTTAAATATGTTATCACAGAAGGCTACTGTCACTGATGGGCTCAGACTTGGCCCGCAGTGGGTCCATCCCCGGAGCCAGCTGGGATTGGCTCTGTCAGACATGGGAGAAGCTTTTGGCACCTTCTCACAGAAGCCACCCCTGTAGCAGCCTCGCTACCAAAACCTGGCTGTGAAAATCCAATACACTGTGCTCACAATTGAATATTAAATATTGATCCTCATCAAGGTCCTTAATTGTTGCCTGTGGCTCCTCTAACACTGACTTCACTGTTCCTTCAGAAGCAAAATTTGCTCAGTCACAACACTGATTTTATGCAGATGAAAAAAGGGACTATTAGCACTCAACAAAAAAGCTGTTTGAAACCAGTGTACTGTCAGAATGAGACTCATTATTTTCAAGTGAAGAAAACAAATTATGAAATTGTCTTACTTTTCTTTTTATAAATTTATTACTTCATCAAAATTTATTACTTTTTTCTTTTCTTTCCTTTAGCTATGGTTGTTCTGAGCAATTTGGAACCAAACACAACATATGAAATCAAAGTAGCTGCTGTAAATGGAAAAGGGCAAGGAGAGTATAGCAAAACTGAGATCTTTCAGACCTTACCTGTCCGTGAGTAATACTTGTGCTGTTAAATGAAAATTATTGTTGTTATTATTATATCTCTATATTGGAATTATGATTCACCATTTCAGCTTTATAATCGACTCCCCAGGGTACATCATTACACTGTTTCTCAGAAATCATGTTTTGTTATTCCACCCTTTCAAGAGTGAGTGAACTTAAATTGGAGAATTTATCCCATTATCTTACATTTTTGAGATTCAGAAAAGTCTTTATTTGATATAATGGAGGGCAAACCATGAGAGATACTAGAATAAGGATTTTTTCTCATTTACACTTATCAACATCTCAGATAAGTGAATTGGTCATTCCTGGAGACATTTCTTCACCCAACTATGTTGCTACTGTTCTGCAATTATCAAGCTTCAAACAGAAATCTTAAGCTGTGGAAGAAATTATGAACATAAATTGTTTTAACTGTGACTATATGCACATGGGAAATTCTATGAAAGCAATTCTGTATTTGTAGTAACTATAGGCCAGAGATTAAGATTAAAATATTATGGGCAAATGAAAAATATTTTTCTCAAATTATCTTTAAATAGAAACAACAGTAAATAAATTAAATACATAGAGAGAAGAAAAGCAAAGGAACTACCAGATGGCAGTGTATAGTAATCAAACAGACATGTTGAAATACATCAGCAGCTACTGCCAGACCAGTCTGTCATAAATCTGTTGCAACTGAACTGTTCCCTGAATAGGGCATTACTCAGTGTAGCTAATAGTGGTCCTAAGGGAATGAACAATAAAAGTAATGCAACTAAAAAGAACACAAAATATTTCTGTGAGATTAGATTAGATTCGATTGTTTATGTTTATTATTGTTTTATGTTATATTATATTGCGTTATATTTTATTGTATTATACATTTCTTCTGTCCCAAAACAGTAACTTGGCAGCTTTCAATTTTTTTTTTCATTGAAGCATATAGATATTCTATATATATATTCCAGGAAAGATAAAATAATTTCCTATCACTTCTATTATCATGTCGATGGAAGAAGGACAGAAGCTGAACGGCATTATACATATATATATGTTATCTGATAGAAAGCTAGATAAGTTCTATGTTGTGATCTAAATAAGTTTATCCTTACTTTAATAAGTGCCAAACACAAATAATACAATTATTTCTAAAGGAATTCTTTATCTCTCTGGGTAAATGCACATTTACAGATATTTTGAAGATAAGACACTTCAGTATATGTTAATTTATGATCTCTTTTAAAAAAATGTAATAGGCATTGCATATAGAAAAAATAAACTGTGAATTTATGACTAGGAAAGGGTCTTAGACTGACTGTTAATATTTTGAGTGCAGGTTTAAGACTACCTTTATCTTCATATTTAAATAAGACATTTGGTTATAGTTTTGAATATATTATTCTTTACATTCACTCTTGATATTGACTTCTCTAAGAAGAAGTTATTCTTAGATAACTTTTTATCTAATTTGACTTGGTACATTTGTTGGAAAGTACATTTACTTTAAATTTAACAACTGTAGTGCAGTCTAGGAGTCTCCCATAGGATTAAAGATTATGCTTGAGTTATAGATTCTTACCTTTAAGACAGTGTCTTTTAAGTTTCCATATGAGTAGCAGGTTACCAGCCTTGCTGAACTGATGACTAAATGATTTTGGAAGGAAATTCCTTTTAAAAGTGTTGGAAGTCAGAAGGTCTCAAAGAAATGAATACTTCTTTCATACTTCACTTTTTTTTTCCCTTGAAATATACATTAGAACATATTTCAAGCACAGTATTTAACATTCTTGTAGAGGCTGTTTTCAGTGCCTGGAATGATCATAATGATTTTAAGATTTTGATTAATATTATTATGGACAAGCTCCTAACTGTAATTTAAGAGTTATCTCACTGCTGATTTATTATTATTATTATTATTATTGTGTACTGTTTGTTTCCTTATTTAGGGGAGCCAAGCCCCCCTTCAATTCATGGACAACCAGAGAGTGGCAAGAGTTTTAAACTTAGCATAACTAAACAAGATGATGGAGGTGCCCCCATTCTGGAATATATTGTCAAATACAGAAGTGTAAGTATTTCAGTTAATTAAAATAATTGAATTATGCTTGCTAATGCCTGCTTTTAATGCAGAGAAATTTGTTGATTTTATTTGAAATTTACCAAAGTGGTTTGCATTCCAGAAAATAGTTTTGAAAAGATATAGTATGGGGTTTTTTGTAACTCAGTTGCAGATGCCAGATTATAAAATGAAAATAGAAAAATAAAACAAAAAGCACACAGCTATTCCTAAAGGTAGACTGAAAATTCATCTTATCAAGAGAACTATTTTTTTTTTTGGTTGCATAGTAAAAGTGGGACATTTGTGTTCAGCATTTAAGAACACGGTAAATTAGCAAACACTAAAGTTATACATTTAAAGGTCGTTTAAACAAAAAAATCTAATCTCTTATAAATGCATCTGTATTGATATATTACAGTGCTCCAGATTCATTGTAAATGACATTAATGACCTGATCATGATTCATATCTTCTATCTGCCTGAATTCCAAGTCTCATCTTACAAAAGCCAAATAATTGACACATTGTTGAGTTTCAGGGAATTTCATGAGTTTCAGGGCACATGTCTGTTCTTAGGCAGCCATTGGGTAGAGCTTTTTGGCATTCTGCCATCTAGACAGCTCTGTTTTGTTCTTTTATCAAATTTGGCAAGTTTAGAAAACAGGCTTTTCTGCAGTATTTAATCTATTAAAAAAGGTTCTGTGAGGTTTTTTATCACTATTAATAATGTAGCTAAAATACATTTCCTGATGTACTATGTTTAGAAGTTATTGGATTGAAGAAGTAGCTGCAGAGCTGGCAAAAGTGATGTGTTTAATTCCAAAGTGTGCATTTTTTAATAATTTCCTTGTATAGTACTTTTATCTTAGTAGACCCATTTTACCAGAGTGTTACAGCAGAATTTCATGTCCATTAGGAGTCTAGAAAATTGGGAATGTAACTTTGGATACCTAGGCACGTTAAATGGAAGGTAGTGAGGACTTTATTCACAGAAAGAAGCAATTTTTGAGAAATCAGCTGCTGGAATGCAACCAAAAGGAAAAGACTGTTCCTTAACTTGTAATGGGTTTTTGTCACATTTGCTATGTCTGTGATAATGTAACTTTTTGATTATAGTCTAGGGACTAACCAAGTGCTTAACCTGGTATGTAAAATTATTCTCCTAAATATAACCAAAGAAGATTAGTAGATCCAAATTAATTGAGAAATATTTGGTAGCACTCTTTAGAGTAGTCTGAGGGAATAACCAGAAGTTATAATGCTATCACTGATCCTGAAATCTGAGTTGACCTTCTTAAATGACTTTCCATCCAGTGGATACATTTGACATAAAAGAAAAGT
This sequence comes from Cisticola juncidis, assembly GCA_013400215.1. Taxonomy (NCBI): domain Eukaryota; kingdom Metazoa; phylum Chordata; class Aves; order Passeriformes; family Cisticolidae; genus Cisticola; species Cisticola juncidis. The sequence continues at coordinate 90,564 of VXBR01009109.1, read as the reverse complement.
AATTGCAAAGAAGACAAGGGTAGTAAAATATGCAATACAAGATAAAAATAGAGTTTTGCAGGATTGAACTTCCTAGTTAAATTACAATACCACTGAGTACAAAATAAACCATTTGGATATAATACATTCATGCCCCATAGGGCATGAATATGATTTAAATAAGCTAAACTCTTTTGGTTTCATCCCAAAAATTTTTGGAAATTTGATTTTGATCTCGTGTTTTGACTAAGGTACAATATTATAGTATAAAAGATGGTTTTTCCTGTGTGTTGTTGGAAGGTAAATGTGCAGTTCAAGCAGTAACTGGAAACTGAAAAGGTCACTGAAGGAGATAGCTTTTCTCTGGACCTTGAATCCTTAACTCCTTGAGCTTTCAATTGAAAAAGCAATTTGACTAAACTAAAGGCCTTTCTACAACAAAAGAAGCAGAATAATATTTTTTGTGTTTTAATCAGAAAGAATGAATGCTATTTAAATGCATAATTATCTGTTGTCTCCTTCTCTTCTATCTTCCCCAAGAGTCATGTTTAATTAGCTTTCCTATTACTCTTGCCAGCACCTGGACCAGTGTATTTGCTTATGTTTGAAGAATATATTTGATAACAACCCATACATCAATGGCTTTTTCTTCAAAATGTTAATTTTCCCATGTTTAAGCTTTATACAGATTTATTTTTTTAACTGTGGAAGGACAGCCGTTAAGATATTAAAGCAATATTACAGCCTGGTTGAGGGCAATTGGTAAGTTTTTCTGGAAATCATGTATTTGCTTCTGTTGAATCATCCTTTCTTAGCATCAATTTCTTCATATTATGGGCAGGAATTACTGACTACAATCAGATAATAAGCAGCTTGACATTTTCTTCTGTATTCCTGAGTATTAGGTACTGTGCAATTTTTGATTAGCAGCCTCATTTTCTTTTTCATGCTGTTGCACTGAGAGAGTTGAGACAGCCTGACAAATCTTCACTGATGGAGTCAGAGGCTGATGGCACATATTGGTTTCAAAGTTACCTGAGGAAAGAATGAGAAGGGAGAGAGAAAATCAAGGGAAAGTTGTTCTCCAGTAACCAGCTAGAAAGAGCAGTGGTGGGAATTCTCTAGGGAAGCATCCTGTCTGATGCCAGAGATGACCAGCCGACCACACTTCTCACAGTAACTCTTTAATATTTTTCATGGGGGCCAACTCAAGCATCCCTTTGGCTCTTCTGCTTATGGTGCTTCCAGAGTTGGTTGGGATACCCATGATGAGGGGCTGGTGTTTCACAACAGATGTGAAGCTTTATCCATGTAAGTTATGGAAATGTGTCCTCAATTTTTAAATGGCTGTTATTTGATGGGGCATTTACTGAGTACCAGAGTAATAAATTGAAATTGAGAGGGGAGAGCTGATGAGACCAGGAGGGCCAGGAGAAAGGAGAGGCTGTCACTGCAGCTCAGGCTCAGACAGACAAGAGAAAGGCAGGCTACAAAGCAGCCTTTGGAAAGTGTTGACACTGCTCAAACTTACTTCATAATGCTTAGAAAGAAAGTTCTGAATAGGTGTCTTAGCATTTCTATATTGCCAGTTCACATAATGCCAACAGTAAACCAGGAAAAAAAAAAGAGTGGGGAGCTGAGAAGGGTTGGTTTTGATTATCCGTGGCAGGGCAAATTTTAGTAAATATTTGGAATAGAACAGAATAATAAAAGTAACACTCTTTTCTGATTATGAACCTTTTGATAGAAGCAAGAAAAATTTTCTAAAGTGACTGGTTTTTACAGGCCTAAATGTTGTTCACCTGCTTTTGACCTGTGACAGGGTTGCTATTAATGCTCTGAATTTTGGCAGATAAGAGTCAGATAGTTTATGTGCTTCGCTCTGAAGCCCATTTGCTCTTTTTTGACTGTGTTGATGTAGGACATGTTAATTTTGTTCCCTCAGGGTGGGTTCTACAACAAACATTATAGAATATTTTTAAAGAGGTACTTTCTCATTTACTCCCACTGTTAGATACCTACCAAGAAACAGGTAAAGGCTTTTGCATCTCTAGGTTCCAGTCTACCTGCCTCTGGCCTTCTGTGCATTTTAACATCATGTATATTGATGTTTTGTTTTGTTTTGTGTTGGTTCAGTATTTGCCCCTGAACTTTATTACCTGTATTAGCCAGCCCTAGAAATCCTCAACCTACTGTAATTAATTCTTATGAAGTTACTGCTTTAAATGATCAGATTTTCTTCTGTGAGGATTTCTTGATATTTTTTCCTGCCAGCTTTTAAGACATTGTGGTGTCTCCTGTCCATTTTTTCATTGCAGCGACCACCATAATAAGTCTGTTTGAGCTGAGCTTTCAGCTCAACAATTTAGAGAGGATGGAGAATAAGGGAAGAGTTGAAGGGGGTTAATCACTTTTTCTCACTTTTTACAAGATCCCAGAGAATGTGATTTTGGATACAATGTAGAATGACCATTAAAGAGAGAGATGTTATTTTCCAGACTAGTAAATTCCTGCCTAAACAGTGGATTTGCTTTACTTCCACTCTTGTCAGATGTGCCCTCAGTTTTGAGAAGCAGTCAAGTCGTGCTGGACTGGAGTTTTACACTGCTTTGTTTAGTTTTTGGTTGTTTTTGTGGGTTTGTTTCAGGGGGGCGGTTTTGTTTTTGGTTGTTTTTTTTTTTTTGTCAGGGTATTTAGGTGGTTAGGTTAGAGCTGTCTTAAAAACCTAGCTCTTAGACTCTTCTTAAATAAATTTGGCTGATGCTTATATTATGAAAAACTGTGAAGCCAAAACTATATAAAGCCAATATATAGACAATTAAGAAATAATGGTGTGAAGATTTTGTGGTTGATTTTGTTTTGTATTAATATAAGGCTGAAGAGTAATGGAAATGGGCAGTAAAATCCCCAGAACTGCCAGTCACTGGCTAGGTTATCAGTGGCCTTTTGTAAAGGAGTATTTCTACATAATATGAATAAAATGTGAATAAAGAAATAGTTTAATCTCTGAGGTTGCAGATTCCATCACGGTTTCTGTAAATGTGCATTTGTTGCTTGATATTAATGATTATTGAAGACATTTATATTATTCACCCCCCAAACTAGACTAGTATTTGTAATTTAGAAGTTTAATTCCTTTTGATGTAGAACACTGTGCATATGTAGAGCTTTCTATAAATTTTAGGTATTAATAACAGAACAACCTGATAAGGCACCAAGTGATCTCCTATGGTTGTCTCTTCTGCTCCTAAAGCTACAGTTTAAAGGATCCTGTATTGAACAAGGAGATTTGTGCAAGATTTACATGGCAGACCCATGATTTGTGGTCTCATCACTCTCTTTTCATTTCTACACTTGTAGTAAATCAAATGTGGACATATTACTGAGCTCTGCTTAGGGGAAAGTATTGAAAATGCAATACAGCTGAAATAACAGCTATAATAAAGGACAGAGAAGTTTGTTTTGGTTTGGGTTGGTGTTTTTTGTGGTTTCTTTTTTTTTTTTCTTCTTTAAGAAGCCATAAGCAGACAGTATTCTGAAAGATTTCATGTTTGTCTTTAGAATACACCTTGCTTTCCAGATAATTTATTCCTCTTCCTCCTAACTTGTGTTTGTCACTCTTCAGAAAAGTTTTCTGTCTTTGCACTCAGAGCTTGGACTTCATTTCATTTATCATAGTTCACCCATTTAGTTTCAGTTTTAACTAAATTATGATATCTCTGGCAAAACATATGCAGGTATCCTGTTACATTTCAGATCACTCATTATTTTTCACCTGACCAAATTGTTGAACACCTGCCTTTTCACTTGTTCTTCTGTCTGCAGAAGTGCAGCCTAATTCTATTCATTACATAGTTTTTTGCAGTTTGTTTTCAAAATATACTCATATCTCTGTTTGCAGTACCATCTTTTTCTGCAGGAATTGTATTAGCCTGAATTTTTAGTTTCCAATTCAGTGTATTTTTTTGTCTTTCTGTGTTTCCTTTGGAAACCCTTTGAAATTCCCTGCTATACTCACATGGCATCTGTGCACGGTACTGAGGTTATGTAGGCAACTTTTGATTCATGTTGGTATTCTTTGGAATCTAGCTGTATTTTTTTTAACCCTCCCCATGCCTCACAAATTTAAATAGCCATTAAAATACAGTGCTACATAACACTGCTATTCCTAATATCACTAAGGAGTATTTCCATATGCATATTGCAATGAGTATTAACTTCTTCTATTTCAGCAGCATTATGCAAAAATATATTTTGTAAAAGAAGTTTAATATAGTGACAATGTGAGCGGCTTCACTCAGGGTCAAGTTAAGTGATTGCAATAGAAAGTATCCATCAGGATATGAGAAAATATCCTTTACAGAAAATATCATTTTCACTGTATGATGAACAAACTGTTTTTACTCCAGTATATGTAAGTTTTTTCATGATTTGTAATGGACCTACCATTCTGCTGGTTTTCATTAGTCTATCACTGCACCAAGTAGGAGCTTTCACCTGGATGCAAATATTCCTGAAAACAGGTTTTGTTGGATTTTAATCGTGCTCAGAACTATTGTGTGACAATACAAATGCTAATGCGAAAAAAGCAAGAAAGTTTATGAAAAGGTGAAGTCAGTGTGGAAAAGCTGTCAACCTCAGAGCTGATAAGAAATAAATTATTGCAGCAGTGCACACAAGGGAATTTAGTGTATCCTTTATTTTCTGAAGGCGGATGACAAAAAAAAATGTCATAAGGAACATGATTGGTCCTTGAACTCTCTAAATTAGATGCTATTTTCTCTGAAACCTGTATCACTGAAGAGCAAGATGCTTCAGCAAGGAGCCTAAATATCAGCTGCTGAGTAGTGTGGAGCTAAAAAGTTAGATTTGCAGGTATTATAAGTTTGTTTGGCTTTAAATTTTACCATGTGGTTTACACCCATTGATTGGGTCTGTATGGGTTGGATGGCAAAGATTTGTCTCTGCAGAGATATTTTAGCCATGTTATTGTTATTTAGACCTCAGTGTCTCATCAGAGTAGGAGTGCATTGGTTCTTACTGACTGTTATTTGTTGCCCTTTGAACAAGATGACTTTTTTTGTTTGACACTATATATTGTTTTATCCTTCTACCTATTAGTAATTGTGTAATTTTTACTTGTTTAAAAAAATATTTAAATCTATTATGCCCTCAAAGTAGCAATTGCAAAGGTAAGAGCTCCAGATTTATGAAATGCAAGAGTTAACTTTGCAGCCTAAGTCCTCATTTGTTCCCTTTGTATAGGTGTCCTAGCTGCCTGAACTATGAGAAATTATGAGAATCTTTTTTTGTCTAGAACACCATCCCAAAGATTTGCATGTATCCTCTCACAGGTGTAGACATAGTACTTCATTTTCTCAATGATGTTTATATTCTTGCATACAATGTGTATTGAGAAATGTTCCTATATTGCCACAATTAGTATATATTTTCATTAAATAACTAATGTATGATATAAGCACAGCTGGACTCATGAACAATTGAAGACTGGGTTTAATGGCAAGTTTCTTTGAATGAATATTGATCAAAATGTAGTTGAAATGTCTGTATAAACTTCTTACATAATTTATTTTTAGTATTTTATTACATAAGTGATTAGCCTGCTGTTCTGTAAAATAAAAACAAGTATTTGAGCAAAGAATAAAATGAAGCCAAAAAGTTCAAAATTTTCTAAATCCACATTGTGGAAATATGATAAGGAGTAGTCAAAATTACAAAAATCCTAAGTATTTAGAACTCTAAAATTAGAGTTTTTCAGAGAAATAATAGAAGAGTTTGGGAGAATTGAAACAAATATTTTCATCTTTACAGAAAGATAAGGAAGACCAGTGGCTAGAGAAAAAAGTACAGGGTAGTAGAGACCACATTATCTTAGAGCATCTTCAATGGACCATGGGTTACGAAGTACAAATTACAGCTGCCAACAGACTGGGTTATTCTGAACCAACATTGTATGAGTTCAGCATGCCACCAAAGCCCAACATTATTACAGGTAAGTTAATTACATCATGTTTTCTCTCTGTGAATTATTTCCAACTCATAGTACAATGTGCATAGCTGAGCATAATGTAACTGAAGTCTTAGACTGGAAAAACGTGAGACCCCAGACTTTATTATCAGCAAAAAATTTGATTCAGAACCTTTAAATGAGACCCTGTGTCCAACTTTTCTCTTATTAATAAAGTAATTTCTAAGTATAGAGGAAACACTGATTCTTCGACCCTATTGATGGCACTTAACAAGAAATACAATATTTAAGATACATCTGCTTTTCAAGTTGCCTTGTACTGACTATTGTCTGGTTAAGCCAGTTATTTGCTAGAATTCTTGATTTCAGTCCCATCCCTACATGTGTATTGAGCTACACATGTAATAAAGTCATTTATTTTAGAGTCCAATAAGGTTAAGACTTCAACTAGTCTTGTTTAGATACTGTCTGAATGATTCACCCTAACATAGTGACCAAACAATCTTCTGTGAGGCTGATTTACAAAATCTGAGACCTATATAAACTTTGTTCATATTTTTAAGTGTGTAAATAGGAAGGTTTGAAATTCCATTTAAGAAAAACTGCATGTTAGTTAAGAGTGAGTGTATGAGCTTTAATGTTTCCCACTATAAGGCTTTATTTGGATGCAACAGTGAAAAATTACGTAGCTATCAATAAACCTAAAATCGGGTATTTTCAGAAGTATTGTGGGTCATTTTAATTATTAGAAAGAAAATTATATGAGGAAGAGATTTCAAACTTGTAATTAAAATTATGAGCTGTATATTTATAATTATTTCTAAATTAGATAAGTATAATCACTACCACTTGAAAAATCAGGTTCTAAATGCTCTAACATTGTATTTTCTGACTGCTATTTTTCAAATTTTTAGTGTAATAGAATCAACAAAAAACTTACCAAATAAATACAGTTGCAAATACATTAAAATATTAACCATATGAATGCCTGTGTTTCAATCTGAACACCTGGCTGCATTGATACAGTGCCAGTGAGCTGGAATGAGTCATGGACTAGCATGTCATCAGAAAATTTTGAAATAACTGGCTGGTTTTTTTCTTGTCTATTGTGAGTTTCCTTCAAATATATTTTCAGGAAAGTTATCTCAAGATCTCTGCATCATTTTTGAATATTACATAGCAGGATTTGTTTGTTTTGGTTTGTTTTGGGTTTTTTTAATATTAGAAACATCCTTGCCTTTTATTTATTGAAAAGAAAACACATTTTTAATTCATTTCTAGATTCAGATTCAGTTCTAGTACAAGTATTTGTTTTATGCACTTGAATTGAAGTAAAGTTGATTTGCATCTTGATTGAAATTCAGGGTCTCAATAGGTTCTGTGTACTTGTTTTTAAACAGGCAGGGACTTGTGATTGCCACCATTCAGAAACAAAATTTCCCATGATTGAAAAAGAATAGGGAAAAAGAAATGTAGGGAAACTCATTGTCACAAGGAAATAAAAATATCTGTCAAGAAGAAAAATAAGTAAAAACTTACCAAGGGAAGAGCTAAGCCATTTTTCAATTTTGCGCATTTGAAACAAAAATATTACTTCTTTTGCAATGTATTCTAACTTTAACCTTTTATAATTAATTAAACTATTCCATAGTATTGCTACAGCTGCTGTAGTAAAGAAACTTAATTCTCCTCTGTAGATGAAAACATAGGTGGTCTCTAGACATTCAAGTAAAAAGTAGCTTAGTTAATTTAATTTCAGAAGATAGAACATTTCTCTCCAAAAACAGTTTTATAGGTGCTTAGGGGCTTTTTCCTTTCAGTGCTCCCCCATAACCTTTAAGTAGTTGTAAGAAGTCTGTTACACTATTTAACTTCAAGTCTTCTTTATATGAATCATTACTGCAATTATGATTGTGGAACTAATTAGTTTCCTTGACAACTGTTTTTTCAAAGCCTGAAAAAGAGTGTGAAATTCCCATCATAAGAACATTCTCTAGGCAATTTTTAAAAGTATGTCAAAAGGCATTTAGAATCAGTGGAACAATAATGTTCATATTCATAAGTCAGCATGATTATCTTGTTTTGAAATGGCATAATATTGTAATCACAATATAATATTATATATGTATATACATAATGCTGCAAAAAAATGAGTGTAATCTATTATAACATAGTTGGTTTTGTGTATAAAATGCTTAAGTTTGAGCAGAATTATTCTTTCTGTTGTCAGTCAGTTCTGATGATGCAGGATTTCTTTGAGGCTTTGGTATTAATAGCTAGGTGTCTACAGATGAGTTTTGAGAAGAGGCAAGTTTTGAAAGGCAACAAGAATGAAAGTGGGTAGAGTTCTGAATGAAATCTGCATCCTTTGTCCTGTGCTCTCTTAGTAGCTACAGTAACCAAGTGTTCCTTTCATATTAGTAATGTAAATATGAAAAAAGTCTCTTAAGACTCGTGAAGGTTTTCATCTGTATTTCCACAAATCTGTGACACTTCAACTGAACTGAGTTTATGTCTGGCTCTAAATTTAAACAGAAATAAATCAACAGACCCTATGTATGCAATCTCATGAATATTACTTATCCCAAGAGACTTTTAGGATCCTCTAAGTATCTTGTTGGTTCACTATATATAACGTAATACCCTGGTGAGGTGTGTGCAAGCTAATGCAATAAATTAGAGAACTGAAGGGAGATGTCAGCAAAGATATGTTGGTTGTCCTTCAGTGGGTGCTTAGTAGAGAAATAGGAGTTGTCACAAGAAATAAAACTGCTTCTGAATTTTTTAGAAAGAGATTTTTTGTGCTTTCAAAAGCCATTGGCTATCAGGCAGAAGTAGTAATCCCTGGGATCAGGAACTGGAAGCCAAAATTCTACTTACATGAATATACAACTCCTGTGGGCACTGAATCCACAGCTTCTGTTTCCTAGGGAAGCATGCAAGTACCAGCTCCTGGCTGCAAGTCAAATTCCATGATAATACAGTATGATGATCTTCCAGTAATAGTCTTAGGTCTGGGAAGGAGCTTGAGGCTGCAAATTGCTCTCTGGCATCAGGGAGATGCATGAATGAGACAGACATTCCTTTAAATTATCACATGGTTGGCCTCAGCAGCCTCCAACTGTAGATCTACTTTATTTATTAATGTGTATTCTTAGGCCTGTAACACAGTATCCATTCACTGAGTCACTCTCATTTGTGATTAGTTCCTCAGAATTTGTAATCCTTTTAATGAAAGCTTCTTGGTTTTTTGAAGGGTTTATCAAGGGAAACTTGCACTGACTTTGAGAAATGCTCAGCAAAACTTCTGAAAACATTTTGCTTTAAATAACTGCTTGTATAAAATTATTAATGTATGTATACACATAAATAAGCGCATATATATATTGGTTAAAATTATATGTATATATCTATATACCATATACCATCTATACACCATTTTTCTTACTACTTTTTGAGTTATTTTTTGTGGTCACAAATCTATATCTGTATTTCACATTTCACTTAGGCATATGAACATATATTTTAGACTCATGCTTGGAGAAAGAATGACGCAGTCTTAAACGTAATATTTTATGTGTTCCAAAATCCTGCTAGGGACATCAGTTAGCAATACTTTCAGGCAGGTACAACTCTAACCTCAGTGTGTCTGCCTCTGAATGAAGTATTTATCAAACATTTGGTGCTGATTTGTAATTTTTTATAAAATTTTCTTCTGGCTTATCTATACCGTTAAGCTCCTAGTCCCGTGGGATTCTCAAAGGAACTGTGTGCTTTAGCTCTTTATCTATGTTAGGAGAGCATGGACTAATCTCTGCAGCCATAAAGACCCCTGGGAACAGCTAAAGTCCATCAGCTCCCAGAGCTGACTCTACAGCCCATGTGTATGGGCCTTGCACTCCTGCTCTACAGTGACAAGACAGACACCCTGTCTCTGTACCCCACAGCTGGTACAAGTGTCCAAATCTGTTCTTTCTGAACCATTACACTTGCAGCCTAAAAACACATGGACAGGTTTATAGTAAATCTCAAGAGAGGGTGGAATGGAAGGTGCTAAAAAAGATCCTTTCTGCAAGTGTTAAATATATTTTCTGGAATTACTGGCAGATTTATGAAGGTGCCATTTTCTAAAGGCTCTTATCCACTCAGTGCTGTTACTTTAAAAGGGCAGTAGATATATTAAAAATGGTTGCAAGTTGTGTTTTATCACAGTTATTTTCTTCCTCACTAGAAATTAATAACTTGGTTCAATAGTGGGAAAATTATATAAAAACATTTGGGGATAACAAGATTCATTTTTCTTATTTTGTTTGAGGCAGGGGTTTTTTTGTTAAAACTGTAAGAGTAGTTTTTTATTTGCATGCCTGAAATCCTTTTAATCCCTTGAACATCTAATTTACTTTTTTTTCCATACACACTTTAAATCATATAGTGGGAGTCAAAAGAGGGACGATAATATACAGTATATCATCATTACCAATAGCAAAGATGATAATCATGATGTCAAACAGGATTGTTATCAGTAGTTTTTACAAAAATACAATGGGATCTGCAGTGGTCTTGAAATGAATGAAAGATAATAGTAGCTCTTATCATTGCTTCAGGTATATGTGTATGAATTTGGGTTTGCATTTTTGTATATATATATTATAATGTTTTACTAGAGCTTTTGAGCTGTATGGAGAATATTTTGTTAGAATAGAAGTTAAGATAAGGTTTTTCATCCAGAAACTCAAAATTACTAGTTACAGCAAAACAAAAACAAGTTTCTCTCATTCTCACAGTTTTCCTTTAGGGCAAGTATTTTTCTTAATTTCTGCTCTCAGTCAAGCAATTAGGTGACCTTTTAGGGAAAGAAATAAATGCTATATGATCCCATCTGTGTAGCTAGGGTAGGTTTTTGTTCCTGTCGCCTCTTGCAATCAAAGAGAATATTCCCTTCCTGCACCTTATCTCTCACACCCCTTCAATCCAGGGGCTGTGGGGGTGCCCTGGTGCAGTTTCCCTAGCTCTGAAGGGAATAGCCCCCTTTCTCTGAAGGCCTGACTCACCACTCATCCACTAAAAGAAGCCAAAAACACACCTTCCTCACTCATGTTCTGTTCTCCACCACAAATGTAATATTTGTTGACTGACTGTTCCTATGGGCAAACTTCCAAACTGAACAGCTTTTGTGTCCTTTGAAACATTTTCCCTAGATTTTAAATCATTCCATATCTGTTTGAAAACACATTTTATGCAATTACCACCAAGCCTCAAGGTCAGTGTCTCACATGAGAGCAGGCTTGCATGGCCAAGGCCTCTGCTGTCATTTCCATTGACCTTTCCTGCCTCGAGAGCACTCTTGTTAAACTTGGTGCCCAACAGGACCTCTGGGGGCTTTTCTCCAAAGCTGCTTTGCAGCTGGATGGCCCTTAGCTGTGAACTGGTGACCAGGGTTGCTTTTTCCAAGGGGCAGACATTTGCACTTCCTCTTGCTGAACTTCTGATATTCCTGTCAGCCCAGTTCTCTGGGTGCCAACACAACCTTCTGGTTCCTCAGCCACTGCACTGAGATGTGAGTCATCAGAAAAGTTCCTGAGGGTGCTCTGTGCCCCATCACCCAAATCCATGACCATGTTGAACAGGATTGAAACCCATACTGACCCACAATTTGGCTCTTGGTACCTATCCCCAATTCTAGAAAAAGTTATGTTTCATCATTAAAAGTTAGATTAGGGGAACTGTGGGGACTTTAAGTCTTCTTTTGTATTCACTTTCCATAAAAAAAAGCTAGAAAGGCTGCCACTAGGTACTTGAGCAAGGACCAAATGTTGTCACTTGTGACTTACAAATTGTCTGTTGAAATCTCAATAAAAAAAGTGTAGAATTTTTCAGGATTAGCCTGATTTTTAAACATATGGTTTGTGACAACACTGCCTTTCCATTTGTGTATGTGTGTGTGAAATCCATTAGTTTGTGGCTTCTGATAACTTTTTGAATATAGCTGACAATTTCACTAAATTTCTCAGAGAATGGAGACTTTAAAATTAAAACATTCCTGTAATTTCTCAATAAAGTCTTACCTGAGAATAGAAGTAAAATTCTCTGTAGTGCAGTAGGCAAAATATTATATTAAACCCTCACACGCTTCTAACAATTAAAATGATTTGGAAAAGAATAGTTGAAATTTTCTGACCTTTGATCCTTACACCAACCTGGACAGCTGCAGTACATTTAGACCACAAAAGAAAAAGAAAAAACACAGAAGATGTTTAAAATATTTTCATGGGTAAAATCTCCGTTACGTAGATCTGATTTTTTTAGCTGATAATTAGTATCTTTTTTGTATGACTTTGTGCATTTCAGGATTTCTCAGTCTGCCTCTACAGATTTTCCTAGCTAGGGTTTTAGCTAAATCTTAAATGAAGAACAAAATGCAGGAGTCAAAAAGGAAAACCTGTGGGATGTCAGTCTCCTTAGAACTCTGCTCATATTCCCAAGGCAAGGAAGAGCTGCAGCATTATCCTTGTGAAATTACCTGACACATTTTCTCATAGGCTGAAAGATATTGTAATTCCAAAGTAAGAATTTGAAAATGAATGCTTTTCTCTGACTTTTGTTCAGATTGTAATCCTGAGATAAAAGTGTAAAGTAAATTCTTCAGGAGTATTGCTATTATGGAAGAATAATTTCGTTATTTTATTTTCTGAAGAGAATAAGGAAATGAAATGTATTTTTGAGATCTCCTGCTTTGAGAAAAGAAGTTGGTAGGACTCACACCAATCAGATTAATTAATATCTAATACTTCAGAAAGATAACAGCCCTTACAAAACCTATTTGGTTTTGTTTTGCAAACCAGTACTAGAATGTGCCGAATAAGAGCCATTTCTCATCAAATCCTGGAGATTATCATTGTTGAAAGTGATAGGGCATGTTCTTGCTCTAGGCTAAAATCAGCTGTTTGCTCCATCCCCTGCAAAGACTAAAGTTATTACATGAAAAGGGATAGAAATCCCTCTCTAAAATTGATAGAACTTACTTGATATGAATCAGAGAGAGTGACACAAAGGCTTGCACCATCAAGGATGTTCAGAGGAAAAAAAATACACTATTTTTTAATAAAATCTAATTCTTATGGTAGAGCTATCACAGACATTTACTGCCACTGAATAGCAGAGGAACAGCAATCAGAGCTGTTCTGTATTCTCAGAATTTCTGCTTCAAAAGGAATTTAATTTTTTTTTCTTTTATCATATGAATTTTAGTTTGCTTATTTTTTTGAATGTTATGAAGAAAAAAAGAAAAACACTATAGATGTTGCATGTTGAAGTGCAAGGCCACTCTTTATAAGTATGGTACTCTAATCATTGTTTGTTGCAGATAATTGGTAGCGTGATTCTTTCTAATTAAAATAACCCTGAGTGCCAATTAAAAGATGAAATGCTTAGGTATATTCTCTAAAAATATTTAAAAGCTGATTTATTGAAGTAAATGTTGAAGTTTATTGTGCTCAGGATTTGTGGTTTTTTTTTTTTTTCTGTGAGTATATAGACCAAACTATTTAAGTCTTAAGAAAGGAACTGGTGGTGAATTTTGAAGGGCTTGAACACAATATATGCATATTGTATATACATTGAATACACATTGAAAACACCACAGTAGAAATATGGGTGAGGATGGAATAATGTCCATAATTGCTCTTATGCTGCTGTCTTTTCCACTTGATAGTTATCTACATATGATAGTTCTCACACATCTATTTGTACAAGAACAGACATTTGTGTGATGAGCAGATAATGCATTGGTTAAATATTATGCATACAAGACAATATATAGCATTATAGTTTTCATCTGCTTCCATTAGAATTTCTTAAATCAGTTTTAATGTAGAGACTTAACCAAGGTTATTGTTTATACTGCATAAGGTTTTACACATTTCTTTTGAAGTCTTTTTAAAATATTAGTTTAACACTGATATTAGTTCTTACCAATATAATTATTGTGTCCCTGTAGCTGGAAAAAAAATCTAGCCAATACACTATATATTGCATAAATTTGACTGTATTATTTGCCAAAAAGTGAACCTTAAATATAAATATTTGTGGAAAAAGTATATTCAAACTTTGTATATTTAACCAGACATACTGTGAGGATGTGAATGTCTAAGAAGCTACTTTGTTCCCACCCCAGTGTCAAAGTCAATATCTAATTACCCAGCTTCTTGTGCTAATTGCATGAGTCATTCATGTTTTAATTGGACCTGTGTCCATATTATTGGAGCCAGTTTTCGTGGTGGCCCGCTGTAAACCCTTACCATAATTCAGGAAGACGATAAAGCCATTAGCAAGGAGAAACAGATAAACAAGTTTCTCTCTTCTTATATATGATTGGAACCTTCTTTTTGTGTAATTATTGACACAGTTCTAGTTTATCCTTTCAGCCTGTGAGCTGGTGTTTCTCCTTGCTTTCAATACTCCTTGCTTTAAATAGTAGTCACTGGTTCTGATAGGTGCTGCATGGCAGTTTTTTGACTTCCAAGCACCTCCAACAGAAAATTCAAAATGGTATTTATATTTGGCTTGGGTGAATGGTCTAAAGGGGAAATAAGAAACATGCTTCAGGTAAAGCACTTAAATAAATTGTTTTAAAATTAGACCAGTTTGCTCCTTTGACTGCTGCGGAGGACCACATTGCTGCTATGGAGGTGCACCTTTCCACAGTTTTACTACTATGTTATACAGATTTGGCTGGGGTACTTCAGTGGTTGCCATTCCATCTATGCTTTAATCATACTTTGATGTTTCTGTTAGAGTTTTTCAAGTTATTGTCTTTGGCCTAATGTAAATATTTTTTTTTTCTCTCTTTTTTCTTTCCCACTGTCACTTTTTTTTTTCCTTTTGATACTTTTCTTTTTCATGTTGTCTCAACTTTTCCACTTTTTTTTTCTAAAATTTACTTCTTTTTCACACACTTGATTTTCTATAACAATTCTTATCCACACAGACAGATGCTGTGAAGCTACTAGACGTGACAATGGAAGCCAGTCCCTGCAGCTGAATGCTGCTGTTTTCTCTCTCACTGTAGTCATAAGTTTCTGGTGCATGTTTTTATACTGTTGAGGATAAGGCAAGCAGTATGTATTCTTCCTATGTCTCTTAGTTTTTTATTTGTGGGGAAAAAAACAGCTTAAAAAAATTGTATTTTTAAGAAGCTCTTCCGAAGTTTCCGTTCCTAGACAAGATCCTGAACAGTGTAATTACTTCAGTCTGCGTGTGCAAAATTCTTCACTGGGCTTTTGGGAGCCTGGTGAATTTTGTGAAAAATTCAGCAGGAAATGCTTGACACTCCAGTCTGACAGAACATGGAGAATCTGACTTACCGAATTTGATCAACGTGATTTGATTCTATTTTCTCAACTAGATTTTGATTGTAAGGATCCATGCAGAGGCCTTACCATTGTCAGTCGCATGGCTTTCCAGGTACACCACCAATTCATTTTTCAGGAGAGAATTTTCATTTTGTAAACGATTTCCTTTATCTGTAGAGGTATTTTCCTTTGCAAAGGGTTGTCCTTGCACTGGTTCCTGACACAAGGTGCTTAAAACTTTATGCTTAATAAAAAACTGTTCAAGTCCAGGCTAAGTGGAGCTCTGAGAAACCTGAGCTGAGTGGAAAGTGTCCCTGTCCACAGCAGAAGGTTGGATGATTCCTCCCAAACCAGGCCATTCTGTGGTTCTGTGAACATAGACATGTTTTGTACTTTCTAATATATTTTAACAAGCATGTCTTCCCTACCTAATTACTTATTAATTGTTTTAGTTGGTAAGGTTTCATTTCAAATGCTTTTTCTGTGCCTCACCACTGCAGTGCCTCAGCACATAAAACAGGTCCCTGCCCAACAAAGTCACTAGTGACTGCAAAGGTGCCACATTTCATTTCATGGCATCTGTTGGACTTGGAAGCTCCAGAGGTTCAATTTTGACCTGAAAAAAAGCATTTTTTCCTATTTTACACATTAAAATCATGACTTATGAGTGTTGCAGCAGGGTGTGGAAAACCTCAGGAAAAAGATTTTATTTAATAAGAGTCCATATAGATATTTTATTACATATATTAGATTTTAAAATTTATGTAGTTGTCTGGGTTATGGTTCATTTCTCTGTTGCATACAGAATAACCTGAGAAAGCAATGCACTTTAAAGCTAAGGCAGAATTAAATATTTATTTTAAGATACTTTGCTTCAAACTGTTACTAAAGATGACAAAACTGATAATTTATATGTTGATCTCTTCCTCCTTATAGTTCATAGCCTTTTTGATCTAAAAAAATTACCTTAAAAATTGGAAATCAATTGGTCAGAATTAAGTATCTGTATATCTGCACTCAGTTAGGTGATTTTCTTATTTCTAAGAAATACTGATTATGATGATTTTTGCCAGTTTTGAAATGTTTTTGAAAGTCTAATTAAGGACATCAATAATGAAACCTCTCCTTATCTAAATCAGCTAATAGTCATTTTATAAAATTGGACTACATCACAAGTTAGATGTGTTCAGAATGCATGGGTGTAAGTCTACAGACTAATTTTATTGACAGAAATACTTTTTTAAATAATTCACAAATTTAGTGTAATGAAGTAGCTGGAATTGAAAAGATTACTACCTAGAAGACTGTTGGTTTCATTATGATCTGCAGAAAAGCTCTCACTATAACAGTGAGTGGCTTTTCCATCCATGGCTCTTGCCACTATGTTCTGTCACTTTCACTTAATGTCATGACATTACTTGGAAATTAATTACATTGACCAGTGCATGACAAACTATGGTAAAAAAAGACTTTTTTTTCTAATTTCATAGGAGTTGAAACTTTGGATTCCTATTTATGATCAGTCAGGAGAAAGCCCATTTTCTATGCACAAACAATATATATTGACTTTGTAATATTGACTTTAGTTGTGTAGGTATTCTTCCAATATACAGTATTTATTTTTAAAGTGATTAAGCTCTTATTGAACCAAGCGATGTAACTAATGAAGGCTAGGTAATATTTTTAATGAAACTTTTAATTTTAACTATGTTACAGTGGATTTAGATTTACTAGCTACACATAAGTTACGGAAAACTTTCAGATTTGAGAACATATTTTCAATTGAGTATAATTTCAACAAGTGCTGTTGCTAAATTTATTTTTAGGGGAAGGGTCACCTTGGGCAGGAAGTTTTGCAAAAGGTTTTATTTTTTTCCTCTTACCATTTCAAAAATCCAGATAGTGAAAATGTTTCTTGTTACCACTGTTGCCACTACTCCCTTCTGTGGTAACAAAACAAATAACAAAACTGCAAGGATATCTCTACTTACCATCCAAGAGCTGATGATTGGCTAGTATCTAATAAGTAGGTGCTGTAGTAGATGCTAAGGGGGAAAGAAACCCACAGTACAAGCACCCTACAAACTGTGGCTGTGAGATCTTTCTCAGTCTGCAGGAGCACAAACCCTGGGCCTCCCTTTTGGTCCAGGGGAGCAGCAAAGTCTTTCTAGGGGCTCCTCTTTGCACATCCCTTTTGCATTGTGATCCCACTGTGAGATAGGCACTGCATGCACATGAGGGAACAGAATCTTCTCTGGTGGACACTTGGTTGCTGTTCGGAACAGTAAAGGAAACCACATTGCAGATGAAATAAAAGCTACTGAACACCTGCCACTGGATTAAAGAGTCTTGAGTAACACTTGCATTGTCTCATAAGCTGAAAAATGAAATTGGGTCTTGTAAGGTTGCACAGACAGTCTGATCCAAATATTTCTTTATTTTGTAGCATTTTCCTAATTTTCTGAAATTTGAAACTTTAATGCTACTAAATGTTGTCTAACCTATTTTCATCTTCCACATACTTGTTACTGTTCTTAATGTTTGGGGTTTTTTTTAATAAAGCAAGACAGAACACCACTACAGGTATGCAGAAGAGCAGAAAAATGAAAATTCCCATTTTTCTACTCTGGTGAGACATTTGAAGAGCTCTTTAGAAGCTGTATTTTATTATCTTAGCAGGTCATTCTAACATTGCAGGGTATACAGGAAGACAAGATAGGAATTAGGGCGCAGAGACTGATCAACTGTGAACTCTGCAAACATACTGTGAAGGAGATAAATGAAAAGCCTTGAGAAATTTTACCAGCTAAATATACATTATGAATGGCAATTTGGCTTTTATCCTCAGTGTCACAATGCCAGTGGGATAAAGAGACAAATTTGGATCACTTATCTTTTTTCCAACTGATAGTAGCTTTGGCTGGGAACTATATAAATTTGCTCCCTTAAGTGAGAGAAATTTTAGTCTGCTCCAATTTAAATTATTATGTGCTTTGTATTTTGAGGTTATCAAGTACTTTGAATGTGATCCTTTTCTTTTGGCCTTCCTCTTCCCATCAAATTCCAAAGAGAATGAGTTAAGCTGATATTACAAGGATTATGTGACTGCAGATCCAGGCAGTTCTGGGCAGTGACCCAAAACCTCTGTAATGAGAAAGAAAAAGTGTAAGAGAATAGCTTCCTTGGGTTGTCCTATATCTCCTCAGATGAATAACTAATACAGCTTTGCATACAGTTCTCTTTATGAGTCTTTAATAATTTTATTTTTAAGAACAATGAGAGAGAGTTTATTTCACAGTATTTTGTGCAATCTGTGGGAATATTCAGAAGACTTTGAAATCTTGGCCTCTTACAAACAAGAGCAAGAAAAAAAATGAACAGAGACATTTTTAAATTAAATTATAATTCATAGGTATAGACTGAACAGCTTAAAGTTGTAATTTAAACTCTATTAAAATGATAAATATGTCTTCACAAATTGAATTCAGTATACCTCTGACATTAGTATTTGAATGTTAGATAACTAAATTTGTCCTTTAAATGTTGTAATTGTAAAAAGGATTTTAGGTCTTATGACTGACAGTGTAAAATGTTACTCATTTTTTTAAACATTGTCACATATTTTGAAATGCTAATATTAAACTGTCTGTAAGACCAGAGTCCTAAAATATTCTGTGCTGATCTTATGCTTTAAATCCAAATTGGTGGCACAGAAACTTAAAAAGGGTAATGATTATTCTGTGATGTAGCAGTATATCTCTAAGGAACAGTATTTTTAAAATGTTCTGATTTACAACCTTTACAGTCTAAGTCTGGCTTCTTTCCTAATCAGATTTTATTTGTTGTGTTCCTTCTTTCCAGAGTTTTGACAAGTTTCTAACATATAAATTTGTTCACAAATCAAAGTATTTACATAATGCAACTTCAAATGCAATCCTTTATTTACTACTGTAGGGTTATTGGAATATAAATTGCTGTCTCTCTAAATAGGAAAAATTCTGTCCAGAAATAGACATGCATATTGCATACATTGGAAATGAAATATAACTTCTGAGAGCTTTTGTGAGGTGTACAAAACATACTACTACCAAATAAAAAAATAACATTCCATTTAATGCTTTTGAGAAAGTATAAAGCCAAGGACTTATGCAAAAATTATTATATGCATGTGAGCAATATTTATTTAAAAGATGAACAGATATGGTGCTTTAATTATACATCTCAGCTTCTGACCAATCCTCGGTCAGCTTTCAGGGTGTTACCACGTACTCTCTTTTCATCATGGAAACCTGCATAGGCACCACTCAAATGTGTATGCAAATGTGAAATCATTAATTAAGCCTAAAAAAACAGGTGGTTTTTTTTTTTTTTTTAAGACATAATGTAGATTTGTAATCATTTTGTGATTGTGCTAGTATGGCAAATTCTCTGTCTCTTGTCCAGTATGTTGATGATTTCTGATTGTTCATTTTTTCAGGACTTTTAGGAGCAAAGGAAAAAAAATATTACTTTTAGGATGAAAGTTGAATATTATATAGAGATGTGTAGCTTCTGAGGTCTATAATGGCATCACCAAAATCTTTCCTTCACTTAGCACACATTTATGCTTATCACATTTACTTAATGCATTCATTTTCCTTTAGGCATATGAGAAATGCTGAGTTTTCCATTGCAGCTCATTTATCAGACAATGTATAGGTGATGGAAAATCACCTTTTCCCTTTAATGTCAGTGACATCTTAGTATAAAGCTGATGGCATCGAATACCAAGTGTAGAGATCAACCAATTTTGCCTGTTTAGAAACAGTACCTGTATGTAAGCAGTACACTTGAGAGCTGTGCTATGTTTAGATATTTTACAAACAGAGCAAGAAGCTGAGGTAGGAATATCCATCCTTGTTCATTTATTACAGGGTCACAAGTCTCAAGAAGCTGTGGCAGTAATGTTTGCCACCATACTATCATTATGTTGTACGATATTCTTATTAACAGTTCTGTGTATTTATTTTACATGTGTAGCATTTTTGTAGAGGTAATTTCCAGTGCATATTTCATTTACATAAAATTTGAATTTTAATGCACGCATTAAGTGCCCATAATAGAAGCAAAGTAAAGCTTTCTCAGTGTATGTTTCCAACAGAATTACAAATGAAAATACAATGTAGTGAAAATGATTCTGTGAAAAATATTGAATACACTGCAACATCTGTACATTTCTGTTTTCAAAAACAGTGTGAAAGGCAAGGAAAAAAATCTGCACTTAAAACAGTTAATTTTAATTTGTGAAACATTGTTTATTTTTGTCTTGTTCATAATTCACTACCATTTTGCTCCACTGATTTTTTCATGCATGCAGCACTTGTCATCTCTGCTTTCTCCCTGAAGAATGTGTGCATGGTGTAACTGTGATGTCCCTCAGAACTTTTCCAAATACAATGTCAAGAAATGTATGTATCTTTGTGTCTATCATTTGTTGTTCAAAGTTCATTTTAGTTCATGCAATTTCTGTCTTCATTTTTTGTAATAAAGAAAACTGACTGAAAGTGTTTCTATATGTATTTTCTTTATTGCTGATAAATGCTCTTTTTTCTTGTACTATCTACACGATTTATTTTGTATCTGAAGAGATTTTTTAGAGTTGTATCTGTATTTTTTCTACAGTGTTGTATCTAATAGTGAGTACTAAAAAAAACCCAACAAAAACAAACAAACAAACAAACAAACAAAACCCCACCACACCTAAACAAACAAAAATTCACCACAAACATCAAAACCACTAAAAATTGGAATTTGTGAATTTTAAGTTTGGTTCATATTAGGTGGCTGCCATACTACTGCACTAGTGAGGCAAGTATGTGCAATGTCTGTATAAATTTGCAGCCTGAGCTTGATGCATTCTGATATAATCTACCTGATTGAAGTTTTATCCTCAAAGGCAGATATTTTAATAGTGGGAAAAGCTATACTCTACCAAACAGGACTCTGCTGGAAGTTGCAGTTGTAGCAGTCAAACATTTTAAAGTAAAAATATGCACCATATACTGGCAGCACTCATAATATTAAACTGCTTTTTTGTAGCTAATGCTATAAAATATTTTTTATTAATTTATATATAATAATAGATTTAAAATATTATTCCAAGTATAACTTCTTAAAAATGTTGTGTTTGAATTTACATGTGTCTTAAAGAAAATGCTGTCAAATGTGAAATAATCTCTCAGTTTAAATACAATCCCAAGATAGTTTGATTCTTTTTCAGACCTCCTGGCTACAATACTCTACTTAAAGTTGTCATCCACTATAAAGATGCAAAAATTTTCCATGTCTCTGTAGTATGTGCACAGCACGATTTTGAATTCTCTTAAATGAAGCAATTAAAATAATTTATCCTTTTATGTAATAGCAGTACTGAAACCACACATAAGTGTATATTCTCAATTCTCACATCAATCTTAATTAATCTGCAGAGGTTCTTAGAAACTCCTCCAAGAGACGTGTTCAGTAAATCTGCTGTCAGTTTGAGTGGAGGAAACTGGGACACACAAACATATTTTCCCAAGTCTATTGAAAACCAAAACCTGAGTGCATTGCTGATGCCGTGAACCCACAGTGCAGTCTTTCCCTCTCAAGGCACAGGAGGAGTGGGTTCTCTCTTCCTGTATTTTTCTGGGGCTTCCCATGGAAGGAGACAATGCTAACAAACTTGGATTTTTAACTTCAGTCTGAGTACCGAGTAAATACAAGGAAAAAGCAGCTGTAGCTGTAACTGGTTAACTCATCAGGTGTATTGGAAATGTGCCTGCAGTCTGCTTAGGGATAGTTTGATTATGCAAAGAATCTCTTCTTTTAAACTGTGCTTAAAAAATAACAAATGACAACTCCAGAGAACATTTTCTCAACACAGAATTTTTTTTTAATTAAGAAAGGGTTTTTTTCTATCCTTTCCCTTGTTATCCTTCAATGGCCTGGACAAGATACTGTTGCCAGAAGCACTCAAACTTCTATTTACATTATATTTCTTTTATTTAGCTGTTGCATGTATGTCTATTAAGAAACCTTCCTATGAAAAATGTTATAAAGGGCCGTTAGAGAAAATGAGAACTCAAATCTTACTTACTCAGTATCCTGAGAGAATCATAATACAAGACATTCTCCTGTAAAATTTAAAGGCAAAAATCCATTTCCAAAATCTTGTTGGCAGGGGGATCTCAGCCTTAATGAAGAAAAACGCCTTCACTTAGATAAGCATCAGAAAAGTACAACCTTTTAGACACACATATTTCAGCAGCTCACATCTGTGTAACTGACAGTCCTGGTGGCACCACAGGCTCCCCTGGCCCACTCTGGCCCAGACTTCATCAGAGATGGGAGACAATGAAAATCTGTCACTTATGAGTAGAAAAAAGTTAGAGGAAGCCAGTAGTGCTCTCCTCTTATTTTTCAAAGTTGTGTGTCAAGTGTATCTGTCAGAACACATTACTCAGTTGTGCAGCTCAGAGCACACATCCATGTGTTTGTCCACTGCCCTTCAGCAGTATCTGTCCTAGCAGAGAGTTATAGGAAAAATCACTGAGGAAGAAAAAGCATTACAACTAATGTCGATTATAGCCTTGTTAGCATCTTTTTGTATTAAGGAATGGGATAGAAAAGAACACTCCTTACTGTCACATTGTCTTTTGCATCAAACAGGCCCCCTGTAAATGTTGCATAGAATCCTAATGATTTCTTGCAAGCAAATACAGTGATTTGTTCATTTCATTTGAAGGAAGACATGATGCTTCCAGGCACTCACCTGGCTCAAAAGACAAGTTTTATTGATATAACTTGCTAAAAACAGGTCATGCAGCTCTGGCTGAGGCAGCCAAAGTATTGGAGCTTCTTTGGGTAGGGGGAAGGGACCACTGGTTCTTTACTTCCTTTGGTTGTGGCCTAGCACTGTTTTATTGTTAAATGGTAGAAAATTTTATAGACCCAATAAATTTTTTGAAACTGCATTATGATTGTTTTCAATGCTCATCAATGGACACAAAATTTTAAGACCTATATTTACTGTCTTTTTACAGCTTTTGAATAAATGTATGCATTTTGTAAGACTTTGAGTCTAGAAAAAGTTCCAAATTAAATATAAAATCAAAGACAATATTCATAGACAGTGCAGCAATAACTGTCATAGCTGGGCACATTTTGAAGGGTCAATACAAAAGTGTAGTTCAACTTGACAAACAAGAATGCTTTTTCTTCCTACCTTGACCCAATGTAGTTAGTTCATAATTTTTACATTTTTACTTTTGATTGAGAGCAGTTTACTTTATCTTCTTACTGTCTTGAAAGAAAGGAGAAACATGCATCATAACTCTCACCATGCATATGTAGTAGCCAGGTGTTACCCTATAAGCTAGGAAAGTACTTTATAGCATTGGGGTTTTTTTTTGTTGGGTTTTTTTGTTTTGTTTTGTTTTGGGTTTTTTGTTTTGTTTGTTTGTTTTTGTGGGTTTTCGTTGTTGTTTGTTTGTTTTTTGTGGGTTTGTTGTTGTTGTTGTTTTGGTTTTTTTTCTTTAAAAACACAACTTACTGCAAAAGGGAAGTTTGGGTAATTGTCTATCTTTCATCTTAACTTTAATCCATGTCTGTTAAGGAGCAGAGAAGGGAATAATGCATAAGAAGTTGCTTTTTTTTCTCCCAAAAAAACCTTATTATGACTGAATTTGTGAAAGAGGCCTTTGGACATTACCTCATCCAACCCCCCAGGTCACACAGAGTACTTGTTATAAAGCTTGCAATTATTGTTTTATTGTAGCAGTAACTGAATATATACAGTGTGATTCTGTAAGAGCACAGAGAAATTCTGCCACCTCAAATGGCACAGTTTCCTGTAACATCATTGATTGTCATGTAATATATTGATGTTGCATGTTTTGATCCTGTGCAGAAGCAAAAGTTCTTTTTTTGTGCCATGTATAAATCATTCCTGCTCACTGGCACTGATTGCCCAGGGAAGCTCTGGATGCCCCAACCCTGGAAGTGTCCAAGGCCGGGTTGGATGGGGCTTGGGGCCACCTGGGGTAGCAGGAGGTGTCCCTGCCATGTCAAGGGAGGTGTAATCAGGTGAACTTTAAGGTTCTTCCAGCTCAAACCATTCTCTGATTCTGTACACAAGTATAGATGGAGATTCTCCCTTTTGATCTTCTTCCCTTAGAGTAGCTGGTGCAGAACGCTCACAGGAACTTAGTCCAAACTTACATTTGAGAGTCCAGAAAATTAATCTTTTCACTTAGTTCTTTTCACTGGAAAATCCTGGTTTACTTCTTCATTCCTCTTTCTTATCAAATAAGGATTCCTGGAAAAAATGTTCAATTGTCTCATTAGAAATCATTAGAAACATAACTTATTCCATAAGACAGAACTTGCAAATTGCCAAAACTTTCAATGACATTTGAAGAAACTTGCTTTTGGCTTTTTTAACTTCTTTTTTACATTTTTGAAAGTTTTTTAATCTTATTTCCGTAAGTATTCATTACGAGCACTTATTTGAAGAAGCGGATGAAAAAAGTATCTTTAAAATTGTCAGTTTCCTTCATCATCATGGCAAGGTATTACATTATTTATGCCACATTCTATATAACAAAACAACATGCTTTTAAATTTAGTATATTTTTAACAAATTCTAATTAAAACTCATTCAGAACTACAGAATTTGTCCTTTCCTTTTTTTTATTTAACAAGCAGTGTTTTAAAAGGCCCTCTATAGTTAGACAACTAAGCCAGATACACAATGAACATTTTCAAAAAATTTCTAAGAACTGATTCTTTCACATCAACATTGGATTTTTATGATTTAAAATGTTTGTTTTCAACTAGGAAAATAAAAAGCAAATAATACATAAATACTTTGTTATTTTATAGCACAAAGTAGAACTCCTATTTTGAGTTTGTTTGGTACATACTGGGAAACTGTAAAAACCCCAAATATTTAAAATAACTTCTGTAATATAACTATAATAACAATACAATACTAATAATTTAATTTAATTTAAGGCAATGCTTTTTGATAATAAAGTTGCTTTTCAAAGTTGACATGTTTGCAGTATGACATTAATATTTCACCCAGTCACAGAATTAGAACTTCAGTTGATGTCATAACATATAAAGAAAAAAATCACATTGTTTTGAAATTTTATGTATATTGGGATATGATTTTTGAAACCAGTGAGGAGAGGTCTTAATCTGCTTTAACAGTTATTTGGATTAGTTTTGCATCTGACTTTAGTGGGAGAAGATGGGCAAAGCAATTTAAGGAAGAACAGAATAAAGACACAGATGAACTTCTAAAAAATAATTTTAGATGTTTTCATTATAATTAAAGACAAACCATAACACAGTTAGATTTGAAGAAGAGAGAGGATAGGTTCTATCTGTTTTCAGAAAAACATGAGATCCTCAGAAAGGTGAGAAGGCTGATCACAGCCATGCTCCTCACCCCATCACTACGTTTGGCCACATTCCTGTCACTCTTTGGGTGCAGGAGAGAAAGGAGAGAAATGTTGGGCAAATGTTTGTTTCAAGTAATCAGACTTACAAAGCAGAAACCTGCAGGAACAAAAGGGTTACAAGTAGGAAAAAAATTATTTGGGACTGGTAGAGCAGTAGGAAGCACGGGGAATGCTAAATGTAAAGGAAATCATCAGCCATGAGGAGATGGAGAAATATGCAGCAGTCAAATACTCGTGTCTCAGATCTCTCCCCCATACGAAGAAAATTGAAAATGCAATTCAACAGAGTGTCCCACGCAACTATGACAAAGGAGCAATATTGCCACTGTAAACATTTCCTTCACTTGCCAGTGAAGATACTCTGTAGACATTTCTGTCACTGCATCACTTAGAATGGGAACCTTGCCATTTTATGATGTTCCAAGGCTACTGAGGGTGCTGTTCACAGCAGTGGAAAATGTATCTCTTCATAGTAAAAACTTCTTAACGCTGCATTAAGAAAAAAAAAAAAAAACCAACAAAAAAAACAACCAAACAAAAAAAAAAAAAAAAAAACACAAAAAAAAAAAAAAAAAAAAAAAAAAAAAAAAAAAAAAAAAAAAAAAAAAAAAAAAAAAAAAAAAAAAAAAAAAAAAAAAAAAACCTCCTAAAACTAAACCAGAAAAAAAAAAACTGGATTTCTTTCAAAATTTGGAATAAATGACCCCATTTTTTTTCCTTCACATTGTAGTTGGTGGTTGAGAAAGTGCAAACATTCATTGTATTAGGTCTCTAAAGCTGACTATAGAATTTACTGGTATTATAACAACTGAAATATAAAAGCTTTTTAATAAACTAGAATAGTACATCTACTCATATCTTCCTGACAGTTCATACTTGTGAACAAAAGTTACTGAAGGCTGCAAAGGAATTCACCAAATATTTGGGTGGATATAGGGATAAAGTAAGGTTTGGAAGATGGATCAGAAAGTGTAATAAATATTTAAGTAAGAATGATGGTTTTGGAAAAGGAAAAACACCAAATTAATTTAAAATGTCAACTTCCAACATCGCTGATGGGGAAATGCATAAATGACACATCATTTCATTGCAGCACCATTATTGTTATAATTTATGTACTGTTTTTTAAGTCTTTCTGAACAAAGAAAAATAACTTTGAAATAATATCTCTCTGTTTTTCTGCTTATCCATCCATGGAAATACATTTAATTCTAACTTGTATAATAATATTGTGAAGATCATTGTTGTAATAAAACAACCTGTACAATAGACAATGAAATCAATTGCTTAAGAAATAAAATGTTTCCCTTCCTTTGAAAAAAGTTTTTACTATTCCATTTTAGAGTTCTAAACAAAGACTAGAAAAATAATATATATTTATTGACTTACAATGACTTTCAGATTACATCTGAAGTGGTAAAGATATTATCACTAAAATTATTTAAGCAGAAATATGAAAGCTTAAATGCTGTGCTTGATCTGAAAACAATCTATAGTGTACAGGGGAGTTGGAAGAGAAAGAAGAGGGAGATGATATTAGAAACCAAATTAAAATATTTATGTTATGTT
Source organism: Cisticola juncidis (assembly GCA_013400215.1). Taxonomy (NCBI): domain Eukaryota; kingdom Metazoa; phylum Chordata; class Aves; order Passeriformes; family Cisticolidae; genus Cisticola; species Cisticola juncidis. The sequence goes on along the minus strand of VXBR01009109.1, from coordinate 63,187 downwards.
ACATTATATAATGGTTTGGTGCCTGTTACAACAGTGTTCAAGTAATCTCCAGGTCAGAATAATCTTTCTCTTATTTTGGCAACAGGCAGAGCAGCAGATGGAAGTGTCCTAGTGAGTGCTGCTGACTCAGGCATCGCTCCAGGGCATGGGAGTGCCAGGGAAGCAAGGCTGGTGTGCAACACCCAGGAGCAAACACACCCAGTCCCACTCCCCTGGGGTTTGCTCAGCACAGTCTCACACCAGGAGATTGTCACTGGCCAATTTCTGAGCTACTTTGGCATCTTCTTGAACTAGCTGGGTGCATGAGCCTTTACTGAGATGGCTTTTTCCCCTGGATAATGATCAGATACAAATCCTCTAAGCCCCATCTGAGTTCACAGACTCCTGAGAATCACACTATCCAAAAGGGTTTGTAGCATTGCTGTCATGGGAATATCAACCACGGCAAAACACTAAAATATTTTTCCTGAGGTTTGTAATGAAGTAAAATTAGCTAAACATCAGCTCTCATAATTCAAACACAGAAAGCAGATCAGGTGTGGAATATGGCTATTTTGAAGCATATGATTGCATTTTCAAGGTACAAGACTAAACAAGATGAGGTCCTAACCCTGTAATCATTTGATGATACGCATATATTCCCCCTTATTAAATTATTTAAAACTAAGTACGTGCAACTGTTAGCAGATTAAATAGCTTGAATTAGGTTATTTTTCACTCTACTTCAGAAAATTACAAGAATAAATACTGGTTTGTCAATCTCTTAAACCTTTCAGTAATTTTGCTTAGCACCAATATTAATTCATTTTATTTGAAATGTAGAAAGGACAACTTACATCAGTGTTCATGTTGGACATTGAAAATGTTTTCCTTAGGCTGCTGATACCCTTAGTCATGGAATGTTAAATATCAATACCCTTAGTCATGGAATGTTAAATGTGATTATTTGCTATTAAATAATGCCATTTATGTTCTGTGAACTTTCTGGAATTTTGGCAATGGGAAAATATTGTGCAGAAGAAATGCGGGGGTTTTTTGTGATTTTAATCAAGTATTATATGTGGTTAATCATCAGGACTGTTTATTTTCAATAATTTCTGAGTGGTTCATTCCTAAAAATTCTTTACTCTCCTGACCAGCAGCTTGGAAAGGGATATTTTAGGATTTATGTTATTAATAAGTCTTAATTTTCTTTCCTTCAAGACACTCTTTTTAATGGTCTTGGACTTGGTGCTGTCATTGGCCTGGGAGTGGCAGCCCTTTTGTTAATCCTGGTTGTGACTGATGTTAGCTGCTTCTTTGTACGACAATGTGGATTGCTCATGTGCATCACCAGGAGGATCTGTGGGAAAAAGAGTGGTTCAAGTGGAAAAAGTAAAGAACTGGAAGAAGGAAAAGCTGCTTACTTGTGAGTATTAATCACGTGTGTTGGAAACATCCTTAAAAGAAAAAGTTGGCTGTCCAACTTACAATAATTTTATGGCTATTTTGTGGTGTCGCAATGAGAATTAATAAACTGCTTTTACTACTTGGAAAAGTGTTCCTCTGAAGTTTGTAGAGTTATTTATTGCCTTTAAAAGAAAAGTTGAGACACAAAAAGGGAATATACTGTAGCTCAATTTAGGATGACCTCTTTGTCCAGCTTGACACAAAGGAAATCAATTGCAATTCAGTACTGCTTACAGACACAGATTTGGTTCATGAGAAGCAGGTAATGGATGATTGTAACTCCATTTCTGCAAATCCGTCTTTGAGCTGCTAACGCCCAAAAGCTCAGCCTATGGCTGTGACAGTGCCTGTAAATCCAGGAGTGAAGGACGTGGTATTACAGAAAATCCGTGAGGGACTTTTCCTTCTTAGATATAGCACTTGATGGAAAATCTTGATTCTTGCCTTTAGACTTTGGGAATAAAAGGTTTTGTTGATTTTTTTAAAACTTTTTTTTTTTAATAAGAGTGCTGAGTTGGATGTGGGTGAAGTGGTGGTGAGTGATTGTTTTTCAAAGCAACAGCCAATGATTGCTAACATGAGTGGGAAATAAACAATACTGATTCTCACAAATACAATTCTGTAGTGGCTACTCCATCACACAAATGTGAATAAACTTATCATTGATGTGAAGATATGATCTCTTAAGTTATTTGAGTGGACAGTGAGATCTCTGGAAAAACAGTTCAAGTACTGATTACATAAGATAGTCACACTTTAGAGACATGACATTTACTGAGTTTTCAATAGGTAAACTGGAAAGAAGATAACATGGTCCTTCATGTTAAACATTTCTCTTTTTTTACTAGAAAAAAAAGCATAATTTCCTCATCCTGTTTATCAGGGAGGCAACTTACACATGCTCTGTAATATTTGTGAGAATGCTGTCTGCATGTGGTTTAAATAACATTTGGCTGGCCCAACTGCTATGTGCCTCTCCCAGTAGTCAGGCCTTGCAGTTCATTGTCCTTCAGCTTCGTAGATCCCATCCATCTTCAGATGGATGTAGAGCACACCAGATATTGCAACTCTCTTTATTCATAAGTTAGCAGGTGTCTCCATTGCCAGTAGTGGAGGTAGAAGTGTCTTTTTGGGGTTTAATTCTGGCTGTTCGGTTTCAGGCTGTGTAATTCTTATTAATTACATCAGCATCTTGGTTGGGTTCTTCTTAAAAGGTGCCATTTCAGAAACAACTCCACAAAGCAAAAGCAGTTGTGAGAGAACACAAGAGTATTTATATTAAATAATGCTTCTAAAGAGGAGTAATGATATAAAATAGCTGTTTCCTAATTCTCCACATCTGACAGTGAGAGAAAGACTAGCAGTGTTTTTTCCATCGTGTAAAGCCAGCCTGTCTGGATCAATAGAATCAAATTGTGAAGCTTCTGGCACTGACTCAGCTGTCCTTTCCTATTGAGCACAGCTCTTCAGTTTATGCTTTAGTTTCCCATTCAAGGAGTGGCCAGCTTTAAATTGATGTACAGATTCTCCTGAATGGGAAGACCTTAGGGAGATAAAGTTGGAAATGCCACTTGACAGCAGTTTATACCTTGTTATCAACATCTTATAACCAAATGCCATCCCATGCTGTCCCAAAAAAGCATTGAACTGGTCTCTTGATATTAATTCTCCTGTTGCACTTCTTTTGTAAGACCAACTCTGTTATTTAATCATATTTCTTTACTTGTCAGAGTAGTCTTCAGTCAGTCAGACCTTAAAATATTTGGGACAGTTCTTATTTTAGCCTACTCTCTGCATTAATAAACTGTCAGACTAAACTTCCAGGACAGACTTGAAGAGTCAACATTTAAATTTATATAAAGGCAACAGATGTTCCCTAAAATTCACTGACATTTCCCTGTTTTAAATATGCTAGTTTGCATTCTGGATTTTTGGGTGGTTTATGATATGGTTCTTGGTTTCATTTTGACTGTAGGATGTATAATAATTATGTTCTATATGTAATGAATGATGATGATGCAATCAATGTAAGATACAGACACCCACGACATAATGGATTTCCCACAAATCACTTTCCCTTCTTTGGAATTTGAAATGTTACAGTTTGTACCTTGTGTAACTATGCATGACTGCTGGTCACAAATAAAATCTTTTTTAGTCTTTTTGTCATGGGATATGGTTTCTAAGACTGTAGAAGTATCAACAAACCAAGAGGAAATTACCAATCCATCCACCAGTCCAACTCAGATCCCTGATCTTGACCAGCTATGAGGTAGCCATGAAATTTAAGTGCATCATCTACCAAAATAAGTTTTGTACTGAATTGTATATCTTAAATGTCATCTGCAGAGATAAGTAAACACATGCAATTTTGGTGTTTTTTTAATAGACCAAAATTTTTTAGACTTCTACCTATCAATTCTCCTCCACACTATTTCTCTATCTGGGCTACATTCTTATTAACCTGCAAAGACTTTCCTTAAGGATACCTATTGTAGGATGGTAGAGTTTTCCTGACTGTTGCAAAAGCCTGGTTTATCCATTACCTTGAAGAAACAATATGAAAATGTGAGATATGAATTACAGAAGAATTTAGCCAGGTCTCTGGTATGGCCTATAGCACTCTATCAGCTCCCTACAACATCTCTGTTCAGAAAATAATCTGTTACATATAAAAGTGATTGTTCATCCATATCTCAGTTACCCTCTTTTTGTAGACTGCAGCAGATGCTGTTCCAGGATATAGAAGAATATATTTGCATCAAAATATATTTTTATTTTTGTGAATATATATATGTACATGTATATATGTATATATGTGTGTATCTTAGGTGACATGTGATCTGCCTTTTGAGAGTAAAATTGTATACAAGTTAATTAATACATTTAGTAACTATTGTTAGTTGGTATGTATTGTTAATACTGTGTAGCAGTGAACAGGTATTTCCAGATCATGTCCATATTCCTAAGAGCAGCCCTGCAGAGAAGGACTTGGGGACTCTGGTTCATGAACAGCTGGACATGAGCCAGCAATGTGTGCTCACGTCCTAGAAAGCCAAAGATGTCCCAGGCTGCATCAAAAGCAGCAAGACCAGAAGTTCAGGAGAGGTGATTCTGCCCCTCTTCACCTCTGAGAGGGTAGATTTAGGTTGGACATGAGTAAAATCTCTTTTACAGTGAGGATGGTGAAACACTGGAACAGGCTGCCAGAGAGGTAGTACATGACCCATCACTGGGAATCCTCAAAGGCAGGCTGAATGAAGTTCTGGGGAACCTGATTTAGTTGAAGATGTCCTGCTGGTTGCAGGGGCATTGGACTAGATGACCTATAAATGTCTCTTCCTACCCAAACTGTTCTATGATTCTTTGGTTACCATCAAAATTATAATGACAATACTCACTGCTCCATACCCCTTATAATTCATTGTCTAATTAACACAATATTTATACATTTATTTACTTGTAAGAGACTAGCAGTTGTTCCTAAAATGGGGGAAATATGATGTAGAAGCAGTTTCTTCTACCAGCAAAAGCAGAAGGGCTTCAAATTTTACCACACAAGGGCTTTTGCATCCATGGCAGCTGGGATTTTGCCACAGTCCCAGGAGATTAAATCACACAATTTTTTGTTGTGTATATACTCACATAATGGCTCTTTAATGTTTCCAGAAAAGTTCAAGTATAACTAGGCATCAAGTCCTGTTATTATTCTAGGTCAGGGAAGTTTACATCAATTCCCATGAAGAAGCTGTCGCCTTAGTATTAGTCATAAACAAAATGCTCTTTTGAGATGCTAATTCATCACGTTTACAGAGTTAAGGAAGTAACCATGGATACAGGATGCTTTGAAGACTTCAAGGAATTGGGAATACGCTGTTAAAGGTGTCTTGGTGGTGTTAGTCACTGATAATTGGTTCTGCCTTTTCGTTGCCAACTTTTGAGAGAAGAGATCATAGTAATTTTTCATGTGCAATGTATGTAGTTAATGGGATGATAATAGACTAAAACTCTTTTAATAATTTTTAGGAAAGATGGATCAAAAGAGCCGATAGTGGAAATGAGAACAGAGGATGAAAGAATTACCAACCATGAAGATGGGAGTCCAGTAAATGAGCCAAATGAGACAACTCCTCTCACAGAACCAGAGTAAGTAGCCTGAGATTCCACAGAGTTTCACACAAGCTGATCTTGGCTGTCTGGACAGACTGGACTTCCCACACTTTGAGGGAAGGCACACAGCATCACCAGAGTGGTCTGCTGTGGCAATGCAGTGTGTGAGTGTAGGGTTTATTTGATTGGTTTGGTTTTTACAATAATCAATCTAAATCATGGTACTTCACCAGCACTGGCTGAGCACAGCAGTACAAGGATTTTTAAATTTGGTTGCACCAGCTCTTTACCATCTGCCCAGCATTTATTAACTACCCTGTGGGAACAGTCTCCAAACTCTCACCTTAAATTGAGTCTCACACACATCTTCACAGGAATCCTGAAGATGGGGCACAGGGATACTGAACTCCAGAAACCCAGCTCCTCACTGGAGTGGCCCCTTCCTGCTTTCATACATTTAACTGAGAACTTAGTTCAGTATTTAAGTCCACACAGTGATGGGATGGATTGTACTGATGGGCACCCTGTGCTCCATTTCCTCATCCTCCCTTCCTGTCCTTGCAACCTTCTCACAGCACAGAAACCTCAGCAGTTTGCAGCCATGCCCATAGGCTCTGGCTGCCTTCTGAATTATGGGACCGGCCTTGTGCCCAGGGATGAAATCACTGAAGAAACCTCTGAGTTTTCTTTGCTTTGAGCCCAACACTTTTCATGTGTTGGGAAAATATCCTACCTCAAGACATCAAGGCTGTGAAGGTGATTATGTAGTAAATACAGACATTCACTTGTTGATAATTTGATGAAGTCATAGTTGTTCTTTGAGAAGAGAGGGTGTTCTTACAAAACAGTCTTTCTCTTTTCTGAAAATACAAAGACATTCTGGTTTTGGCCATTACGTAAAACTGTAAGAGCCAGAAGCTTTAATTAAAAAAAGGTTTGCTACCAGCTGCCATTGATATTTATATTAAATAGGGAGTTAAGTAGCTGCACATTAAGCTGTATATTTCTTTGAAGAAGATATGCACAGAGAGTTTGAACTTGTGTTAATGAAATAATTATGCAATCTGTTGAGTGACTACTGATATGTTTGCTTTTGATATTAGAATTTATAATCAGGGGCACAGTGAAGAGCCCACTGTAATCTAAAGAGTCCGGGGAATGTAGTTGTAAACATTGTACAAGTCCAGCAAGCTTTGGATATGTTAGTGGGTAAAGCAGCAGGTCCATGTTTGTTCATGATTCAAGACTATTTTCAGCACTAGATCTTGCAAATCAGGTGCATCTTACAGGAAACATGATACCAGGAAAGATCCAGTTCACTTCTTTCTGCTCGCCACAATCATTAGATCAGCTGGCAGGAGTGAAATATGAGAAAGTTAAAATCAAAAATCATTATCCTAGGGGAGGGGGGAAAATCTGTCCCCACTGTCATGAGAGAAAAAAAAATCCTGAGAAACTCACTCACAGGAACAACTAGGATAAGGATTTGACGGGCATTATGTCCTTGGAAAAACAGGACTGTTAAGAGCTACTAATGATGACAGTTTCCTTCTTGGTAATTTCCTCCCTCACAACCAATGTCAAAAGGCATCAACAGTCCAAGGCACTGCTGTACAGAAGTCAGCTTAAGATTTGGGACAGTGTCACCTGGGAAAATAAAGATGAAAAAAGATGGTGCAATCAGGACACCTCAAGGGCCACTGGCACCAGGGGAATATGGGAAGACCTTTGACTCACACACAGGTCATACCCAATGAAACAGAGAAGAATATAAAGTAAGGAGTGAGATGCACAAAGGGAAGATGCAGCAGAGTAGAAGTCAGTCTCTCAGTAGGAATAACACAAAAATAGATAGTCAACAACAGCTGAAAGACACATGCTGGGCAGGGTGAGGATGACCAGCAGGGATCTTGGAGGGGAGAGCTTAACTTGCAGGAAAGAAAAGTTTCAAGGACATTTCAGGCAATAAAACAAGGTGGGCTGTCTTAAAGGTATACAAGATAAGCCTTGATGTTAAATTAGATGAAATATTATAAATAATTAATTGAATTATTTTGAATAATAGCAAATTACACTTAGAAGTTCAATTGCAATTTAAGAAGTTGTGAGAACTAATTAGTAAAGAGATTATTTCCCCTTAGAACAATATTCTTTATTATATTGCTCAGTATATTATTTGGCAAATTACTTTTTACCTTATCTCAGATGATCCTTGTCAAAGCTATGTTTGCAATCCATATGTGGCAGATTAGCTCAAGGCACTTTACCTGCAAGTCACCAAGTTTTAATCATTCTGGCAGGAAATCAATTTAAGCTATGCATTTTATATCATGCTTTTGTAATATGATTAAAATACCACATGCAGTGTGGTGTAATAATTATATTCCTAGTCTGACATTAATTTGTTTCTACTATTGGTTGAGGTTTTTTTTTTTAGTATTAATGCAGTTGGGTGAATTCCAGTATCAAAATGGCTAGGATTAATTTTTATATAAAATAAGAAAGTAAATATTTTAGTTAAAGTTTTATATGGGTGTCAGCAGACTGTTTATGTTAGGGCACATGCAGTGCTAGAGGAAGTCATTATTATTAACAATTGATAGCAGTCACCATCTGATTGAAGTGAAAGAACTTTTTGTTGGGTTTTTGTTGGATTTTTTTTTAATTATTCTAAATTGAATAAACATTTGAAAGGATTAGTCTGCCCAACTGAAAAATATAAAATTCTTTCTAATACATGTGACTAAAGAAAAATTTGGTGTAGAAAAATTGATATAATTAGAACACCTACATTTGAATTAGTTAATTGAAAGAGGAAAATGTTTGAATCTATTTATAGAGATTAAATATGTATTTAAAGCAAATGGAAACAAAAATTCCAAAATGTTAAAAATGTCATAGGGAAAAAGAACAATGTCTAATGATACTGCACTCCTAACTTACACCCTATTAAAAAAAAAAAAGCCACAAGTTTTAAAATACAGTAAGGTTCAAAAATTGTGCATGGACTTTGTGATGAGGAAAGTTTTGACGCATAAAATTTTTACTTGCGTGTAGCTTTTGTTGCTGTTCTCTGTTTGCATGTAAAGCAAGGCTAATTTTATGTCAGTGTTTGCATGAACATGGATTTCAGTTATGTTCAGTATCCTTCAGCAGGGTTCTAGCAAATCTTCCTAATTCAAATATATTATAAAATGGTCTTAATCCACTTAAATCAATTTCTTTAAATTTTCACACAGTATACTCGGTCAATTCGTCAGTTTTGATTTTGACTAAATCTTTCCTTCGTTCCAGCACCATCTTTTGAATAATCATTGTGCTTTTCTTAAAACTACACTAAATTAGGTTTGGGGTTTTTTTTTTAGTACTTGTTTAAGTGCTTTGCCTACTCAGGTCTTTGACACACATCTGCTTACCAAAAATGCATGTCATGAACTGCTCTTCCTCTGCCCCAGTGTTTTACTTTCTGTTAAAAAATAGATTTGTGTTGATGTGTTGTTTCCATTCTTTCAGGCGTCTTGCTGTGGGCTGAAATCTGTTTCCTTTAGGTGTGCCATGAGAAAGAGACAATTAATAGATACCTCCCTCTGTGCTCAGAGCCAGGCATCTGATGATACATCCCATATGTTTTACTGTAGTAGAACTGTAAAGTTCTACTTTACTGTTAATCTTTGTTTTTTGTGCTCATTGTTTAACCTCTGGATAAACAACATCTTTCTTAGTTCTGTTTATATAACCAAAATTTCATAAGACTGGGAATTCAGGTATTGTTTTGTTTTATTTACTGCTATTAAACACTGTCTTGTAATAAGACATTCCTAAGAGATTCCTCAGACAGGTTTTGAACACTGTATTGCTCTTTGGGACATCAAAGCAATCAAAGCGAAAATTCACTGAAACATTTAACAGTTCTTATGAATAAAAAAGACATGTACATCCTATTCCCTAGTTTAAAACCAGAAAGCAAATCCAAACTGGAATTGAAATTAAGAGCTATTATGCCCAGGAGAGATTATTAGAGGAACATCACAGTAAACCATACATCTTTTTGACAGCTATATTTTTTGACAGCTAATTACTGGCAGTAGGGAATCAATGATTCTCAAGACCTTTTTCAATGAGATCACATTCAAGAGGGTGGAGACTCTCTTGCCAAATCTTCAGAGTTTTCACTACTTCTTAAAAGAGTTGTAAGTTATTAATGAAGCTACATTGTGTGTTCCATGCAAATTAAATTGTAGAACTTTCTTAATAATAACTTCCATTGCCTTCCTGCACTATGAGAAATTCTTTACCTATGTCTTGGCATAATCTCCAGTAATAGTTGTGTTCCTTTGCATGCAATTGAATTTACATTTAGAAAAGACATAAAAAAAGAATTAAATCAAGATTTAAAAGTCAAGCAAAAATCTTGTCTCTGAGTGTTTCACAGTATCCTAGGCAACACATACCTCTGTAGGGTCGTTGGTCAAGTAATTTGACATTTTATTTTTTCTTTTGTCTTATTGAAGAACTGCATTTTGGGCAGCACCAATGTTCTTATCATGGGATTTTTATGGCTTTACAGAAATTGAAAGAGTTAATATAAATTGCTTTAAAAGCAAAGATACTCAGTGCTCATAATAAAATAATTTACATTATTTTCAAAAAATCATTATTCTACACTGTGACCTGTATATACCATACATGTGTTATAGACTTAAATTAGAGATTGTTTTATTTTTGTGTTACCATGTTTCCTCTTTTTTTCTGATAGGAAACTGCCACTAAAGGAGGAAAATGGCAAAGAAGCTTTAAATCCAGAAACCATAGAAATCAAAGTTGCTAATGACATCATCCAGTCAAAAGAAGATGATAGCAAAGCATAATAAAATAAACTACACCTGTCTGGATAATGCATTTGGATTGAAGTAATCCCGTGACCAAAACTTAAGCTGACCTTAATTTCTTGGGAAACAAGCTTGGAATAGTTAGTACATGTGTACATATGATGAAACAGTTACTGTCTACAGTTCTTTTTTTTTTTTCTTTTTCTTTTTTTTTTTTTTTTTTGTGTTGGTAATGGTTTTAGTATGTAGTTTTGCTGACACCAAGTCCCATGCTATAAATTTGAAAAATCTGAACTGTAGAACTATAAGAATGAGAACTATAATTTATTATGTGACAAAGCATGTCTGTTTGGAAGAAAAATTCTAAAGGATCCCTAACCACAATCAGCACATTAGGCCTCTCCAGATCTTACAATGCAAGCTACATACATAAAGTGCCATATGATAATGTATTTATTTCTGTTTATTAAAAAAAAAGATATTTTAGGTTGCCTTTAAAAAAAAAAAACAATTAAATCAGTCTCAGTATAATGTTTTAAGACCTTAGCTCTGGCTGACACTCAATAATCATTCGAGCTGTGATTATCACTTGAAGCAAACAAAAAAAAAAGACACTCTTCAACACAGAGCCAAGTCCCATTGCAGTGTCTCCTAGGTTCTTCGATTAAAAAAAAAAAAAAAAAGCTGGTAATCAAAATATAGAAACTCAGATTAAATTGGCTAAATATTTCACAACAGTCTATTGGCCTCATCCTAACTACATGAGTGTGACTCTGAAAGGCTCCAGAATTTTCAATGCTTCATGTTTTCTGTATGAAAGTTTTGGAGATTACATGTAAACTAAAATGTAGCCAAGGTGTAAAAAGAATGTTTGTTAATCATAATCTTCACTTCAAATGAAAACTTGCAGTATTTGTTCCAAGATATTTATACATATAGGATTTTAAATTTTGTGTTAGTTAAAACCATTTAGCAAAGGGATTAAATTGTGATTTAGTGAAGTAAATACATTTTCTCCCCAGATCAGTATATAAAATATTAAACTTGGCCATTTTGAAGCAGGACTTTTTCTTTGTGATTTCATACCCTTTGTCTTAAGAAGTAGAATGTAAGGGCAAAGAGGACTTTGTCTAAGAAGTTAGGAACAATTTTAAATTATTAACTAATGCAGTCTTATAGTCAACCAAATACTTTTTTTTTTTATGTCAAACTTTCTCTAAGATATTCATTTTTATTATTCTGATCAACATTCCCCACCAGGAAATTTGACGTATTTATTTGATTTATTCATTCATATGAATGAATCATTGATATAATGGTGCCACTAAAAGGAGCAAGATAGTTTGTTTCCATTCCAGAATAACATATGCACACCTACCAAACTCTTCAAAGCCTTACTTTGAAAGAAGTAGATAAAATATATAGAAAACTAGACTGGAAATTTCTACTTGTGGGGAGTAAATGGTAGAAAAAGTTGTGAATTTTCCACATCTAAGTCATGCCTGAGGTTTAAGTGTACTTTTACTCAACAAATTGTGTTTTCTCAACCAAATACCTGAATTTTGATCTTTGAAATTTGATATTTGAAATCTTTGTACTAGGTGACTGTTGTGCAGTAAAGTGAAATGTAAAAGGATCTCCTAAATCTGGGGAAAATGTCGTAGTACCCTTCTTGTTAACCCAAGTTTCAGTGCATTTGAAAGAGCTGAGGGGAATATATTTAATTCTTAGATTTTCTTCTTTTTCAAAAGCAAATTGTTTTATCAGTGTTTTTACAACTTTTTCTCACTTTGGAAAATACCAGAAATGAACCAAGGAGTTGAGAACAGAGGCATACCTCTGATGTGGCTGGGATAGGAGCCAAAGTTCCCACCAAATCAGGACCAAAGTGAGAAAAATGGGTAAGAGGGGATGGCAATATGGTATGAAATTCATGGAAGATGATAATTGAAAACAGCTGAGAAGAAGTTTCTCTAAATACTGAGGCACTAGTTCTGGGTGAAGGGAAGATGACATTCTTTATGAAGTCTCAGTGTTGCTCCCATATACTGAGCAGGCAGTACTACCAAATAGCTGCTTGTCTATCAGATTTCTGATAATTTCTAATCAGATTTCCTGATTCTTTCTAAGTACAACAAGCAGGCCTGCTCCTAACCTATAATTAGGAGAACAGTTGTCTCATTTATTTATATGGATTTACACTCTTTCAAGAAAGTGTGTATTTGCAGCTGGGCTTTCTTCTTCTATCAAAATGCAAAGAAGGGACCTGTGCAACTCCAGCAGTTGAGAATAATGTGGTTGGTGTGGCTTGAACATTCTCACACAATACTGCTACTGGGAGGAGGATCAGGATGGTAGACACACTTTCCTGTTTTACCTGCTGTGACAAATTTGGGTGGTGCTATTCAATCTTCCCTAGGCAGATGGTGTTTCCTCTGAAGCCAGCCTGATCATTTCCACAAGAAGGTGCCTATACAGTGTAGCAGAACTAACAGTGTCTAGGCTCAACTGCAGCTGCATTTCAAATTTTAGTACTACTTAGTTAAACTTGCACACACCCCCAAAAAAAAGCCTAACAGTTCTATATTGGTGTTGATTTTTTTTTTCTCCCTGAAATGTCGTCTAATTACAGTGTGAAGGGATGAGAAGATTTAGGAGGACTTGTCAGCACATTTATTACTAATACACCTGTGCTACTCTTTACAAGCAAAATCTATTGCAGTATTATTTCAATATTGGAAGCAAAACATGTCCCACTATACTGGATTACAAATCAAAAGCTGTTTCCAGGAGTATTTAATTTCTTCTTGCTGTTATGTCTCTTGGCAGTTGGGCTGTGTGAGGGCTGAGAATAAAACAGCTCTAAATTGCTGATGGACTGTCCAAGTACATTATTTTGGTCTGTGGATTAATAGGTTATCTCTTGTACTTTGACTCTGTTGCAGGAGAAAACCAGACTCTCACTATGAAAGAATGCTGAAAACCACTGATATTTCAAAATAGCTCCAAATGTTTCCAAATGAGGGACATTGCATAGTAATTTGTAAGATATATGTAGAACTGGAATAACAACATTTGTTTACTTTCTTTTCCTATTCTAGATTAAAAACAAAACAAAAACAAAAACAGGTATCTGTATAAATGTCACTTTTACTGTCTAAAAGTAATTTTAAGTGTTAGTATGAAATGTCAGAAGAGTTGACAAAATATAACTATTTGTAAAAGTAAAATGAATTGTTACACTAACGTACTCCAGGGACCAAGGTGGGAGGGAGCCATTGAAATTAGTACTGAATAAAATGTGGCAGTGACAATCTCTTTTCAACAAAAAGAAAAAAAAGGGAAAAAAAAGAGTACAATTAAGTAAAATTACTTAAAGCTCCTTGTTATTTTTTGATTTTTTTTAGTAGACCTCAGTTCTGATTTGCCACATTAATAGCAAAGTTTTAACTACTATTTTAGAATTTAGTAATCAAATGTACCCTGGAGAGATTTTTCCTGGTTTTGTTTGTTTATTTGCGGTTTTTGACTTCTAAGATTTTTTTTGTGGTTGCAGAAACATTTACTGTTCTGGTGATGCTAATGCCTAATGTGACAAAGATTAATTTATTCAGGCCTCAGTCTTGCAAAAAGTTTTGTGTGGTTGAACCCACCCCGTATATGGCACTGCACTGATTTTGGTGGGGTGGATGTGAGCAGGAGGATGGATGTACTTCCATAAGAGAGCTTGCAGGATTGGGCCTACTTTCTATCTCTTCATAGATATCTACAACATAATCACACCATGGCCATCATCCACAAAGGCTGTTTGACATCAGTCCCTGGTGCAGTAAATTCCAACTGTTGTCTTCAGCCTCTGCATCGATGTTCATCCAAAAAAAAAGTGACTTTCTTTTTACGATGGTAATTAGTTTGATTATTTAAGTGCCAATCATCAAACTGTAGTATAATCATCATGCCATTTTTTCTGTTTCCTAGATCAGATAATGGAAATGTATTTGTGCCTTTTGATAGCATGCCACTCTGCTTTATTAAAGAAAAATCTTCAATAATTTGTCTACAAAGCCTGTTTAAAATAATTGAAAGCTTTACTGCTCACATACTTTTCTGCTCAAATATTCTCAAATATTCATTTGAATTAAAATGAAGGTATTATTTTCAAGTCACATAAATATTTGAAACACAAAATTTTCAAAAATCTATTCAGATCACAGTTCCAATGAGGGTCATGATGGATATCTTACTGCTGAAAAGTTTCAAATAGATGAAGAGCGTGGTGGATGTGTAGGGGTGTTTTGACCAATTTCTCAAGTTGAAGAGTCAGATATAAAGTCTCTCTAGTTCTGTTTAAGTGATTAGATGTAAAACATTAAATTCTTTCTTTAAATCTGAAAGATGATGTGGAGCATGTTCCCACTATTTTACCTCTGGAGTAAAACCAGAGAGAATGTTTGTTTCACAGTCATTTGCAGCCTCACCATCACTGCGTAAGCTGTTGTAGGAAGTAACAGCTTTGTAGAATAGTTGTGTCTGTTGGATGATATTCACTCCTGATTAAAGGACCTCCAAAAAGACCATATACTGAGAAAGCTCAAAACCTTTTTGATTCTATGGCAGGATGCTAAGAGTACTGCACAAAGAATCATAGTGGAATCCAGGCCTCGATCCAGGCCCTAAATCTGGACTTTATGACACAAACTGATTCCAGCAGGACCTGGATTTCATTCACTCATCTCAGTGAGGCTCTGCATGTCCTCAGCTGATCAAGTTGCTTGTGTGAATTAGATTTCCAGGTGTAAGTGGAACTCAAATGTCCTGCTGGGCTCCTACTGGACTTTTGCACAGAGGAGGTTTTTCTATCAGGAGTTTTCATTGATCAGGAAATGGAGATAGAATATCCAATGACAGTTTTATCCCATACATCACTATGTGTCTAGAAATAAAACATCTCTTTAAATAACTCATTGTGATTACGATACTTCTTTAGGTGAAGACAAAAACATTCTAAGTAAATAATGCTCCCTCCTAAATCTCTTTGTTTAGCTTCAGATAATCTTTCTGCTAGATGGAAGCTACCATGGTTAAATAAATCCTTTTAAAAAACTCTTCACTCCTTTTTCAGATTTATTTGTATGAGTTCCTGAAGTACCCTGTCCACTTGACAGCAGTTCTGTAAGTTTTAAGTGATCTTCAGTATTTCCACTGCACATATAGATGTATTCTTATATCAATTTGCTTGGACCCGAGCCATAATAAGCCTTACAAATTTGGCTTTGGATCGGGTTCTGTGAATATTGAGTTTACTAGTCTATCTTTTCTCTTAAGAGGCATTGAGAGCCTCATAATGTTTGACTTTCAAACTTGAATATTGGCCATTTCTAGCCCAGAGAAATGAAATAAATATTATTGCCAAATTTGTATTGGCAGCTCTTAAGTGACAGGTGAGATGGGGAGCGGGCGAGGTGACCAGTGCCGACAGAGCTCAGGAAAGCGACTGCCAGAGAGAACAGGTGCCAAGGAGTGAGCCAGGAGAGGGCTGGGAGCATCTCTCCTTAGCTCTGACAAGGGAAATGGGGAGCAACTGAAGCAAGGGAGGCTGCTGAAGGGCCCTGCCAAAAGGCAGGGTGATGAGAGCTCTGAAAAACAGAGGAGAGGGGACATTAGCCCTGCCACATCCTTTAACTCTCCCATGTAATTAGGCAGATGGAAAATGAGGAGTTGGAGGAAGGCAAGACAAAACCTCAGAGTCTCTACAGTGACAAATATATAAAGGAGTCAGATTCCCCCAGAAGATAATTTTGCTGCTCATGGTCTAGAGTTCTCACTGAGAATTTTGAACTACTTAAACAAGGTTTTAAAAGGAGGGGAAAAAAAAGCTTTCCTGCTACAATGAGCATTCGGTACGTCTTTGTATGCTGTGTACAGTATGAGCTAATGCATACCATATATTGTTTTTGTTATTCCACACGTTGTCAACAGCCCACTTGCGATATCTGCCACCTGAATTATATATTGATAAGTTAGCTACCACTGGAGCTAGTTTGTTTATTGTTTCAGAATCTTATGTCCCTATGAAATGCTGTGTGTATATATATATATCTCTATACTGTAAAAAGAAGTAATACTGCAGATGCTGGTTTTGTATTTATGAAAGACATTGAAAGTATGGCTTAAAGTATATCAATTATTTGTCACTCTTCACCATTTGTATATTAATAGTAAAGATACTTTTACTTTAATGAAGTGTTGTAGTTACATTTATTTTTGCTAAGTGTCTTTCTGTCAAGATGTTCGATTCATTAGGAGTCTCATTTCCAAAAAGAAACATACCCCTTATTTTACCCCCATTATAGAAGTACAGAATAATGCTCACACAGACCTGCAATTTATTATTCTCTTTTCTGTCAAAATACATCTATTGTTAGCATTCTGAGTCTTCAGCTGAGCCTGAGGCCCATTATGATCTTCTCCAAGAGATAATGTGCTGATAGATAATATTATTTTATTCCAAACAATGCAGGTGTGACATTTTAGAGGCATTTAGTTTATGCCAGAAAAAAAGATGTTGTCAACAGAAGCCATCTTAGAACATTCCAAAAGTCTTGTAACTGTATTAGCACCACCAGGAGCTGGAGATACAGGTTGGGCATTGTCTGCAATGAAATGGGCTTTTACTGCAGTGCTGGGGTTTATTCCACTAGGATGGAAAATGGGCAAAGCATAGCCCAGAGGATATAGCTCAGCCACTTCACTGAAATGGCAGAAGGATGTCTGTGAAATGCATTTTGCCACCAATAAAATTAGGTAAGCCAAGAGAAACTTGCTAGATAGTGTATTCATGCCTAAGAATCAGTTTTCTGAGTGTAACCTAAGCTCTAAAAAAACCCACACTAGCCTAAGAATGGTGAGGAAGTACAAAGAAGGAATACTTTTTTTCACCCAACAAAGTCTTCACAGCTTCATCTTTTTCCTGACACAGATCCTTAAGCTCTGCCATTACAGATATCTTAGGCATGTGCTTCCCTATGTGTCACTGGCATCATTAACAATTAGCAAAAATGTCTCTTTCTGTTGAAAAACTGAACATGAGGGAACCACTTCAGTGACATCTCAACATCAGCTTGTCACTGAAAGCTATTCATATAACATGTTTCTTGGTCATAAAAAAACCCAGAGGTCCTCAAACAATGCACAAATTTAGTGCAAATCTCTTGAGAGCCAATCAGTTCAGTGCACTGGCCACAAGAAGGATTGCCCCTTCAATTTACAGGTGAGTAATAATACAATTATTGCAAAATGCTGCTAACGAAAAGGTAATGAATGACATGTTCAGAAATGGATTCAACTTTTTAAAATTTAACCTTGTCAAAATGTATAATGCTCTCACATGTTTCAGACATGCTACTCAAAATACAAGACAAAAAATTTATAGTCAGGTACCATGATAATGACAATTTATCTGTGTCATTCCTAAATTAGGCACAGCTAGCACTGCACCAAGAAAACCCAAACAAAATGGAAAAAAAGTGTCACACTGATTCTTGGCAAAAGATGACTAACTCTCTCATTTGAGCCCCAGCAGATCCTGAAAAACAAGCTGTATTTGTAAGCTCATTCCCATGCGGAAAATGCTTATTTTGGGGAGTGTGGTTAAAACTGCTTTGTTGATTTATTCAACACTTGTAGACAAAGCCAAACCTCTAAACTGAACATAGTTGCATACTTTAATTTCTGTAAAAAATCCTTTCTAAAGTAAAAAGATAAAACTGTCTTTGATTAAACAAAGCACTGAAACCCATTCACACTCAGTGCCAGTGTAAAGCAATGTCAGTGGTGTGGCTGAGAAAGCAGAATGAATCACATCTGGCAGGAGAACGTCAGAACTCTCAGATTTGTCAGGCACAAATTTGTAGAATTCTTTCAGGCAATCTGATGATAAAGAGAACAAAATGTTTAGAATTAAAAAGAAAAACTTTTTCTACTAAGCAAATGCCATTTTTTAGGACTAAACTGGAGAATGAGAAATGATATGGTATTATTTAAAATTTAAAAAGGAGTCTGTCATAGAGCACAACATGATGAATGAATTTTACTTTGACACTTATTTTTATCATAGATCATGAAAATAACACTTCTTCATTAACTTGTATCTGAAGGCCTAAATCTTTAATCACAAGACATAGAAAGGTGCTATGTACTGCTGTACATTTTTCCAAAACCATCAGAAATAAACATCAGGATTTTTAAAGAATTTTTTTCAAATAGATTTATGAGTTGTATTTTTATATGTATTTATAAGTTTATATCTTCAATAAAAAAAGAATTTGGAGAAAGTGATGACACTTGCACATAGTGTACTGCAAATTTAATTGGCAAGGCACTTGCACTGAAATTCAAACTACTGTGATAAGTAGCACAGAATAAAAGTGGTGAATGATTTTAGAGGTTTCTTATGCAAAACTTTTAATTATAGACAGGTTTTGTAATGAAGCCATTCCCTAATGGGATGTGTCAATTGTTGCACTGAAGTAATGGTTCTGCCCTTCTTTGAATTCATGACATGCCCATCTGCAGCATTTTACTCTAACCTTTCTATAAAGCATATACTCAGTAGAAAGTGGAATCTTTTGAAAAATTAGAGACATTTATTCTGAAAAATATGATTTTATTTTCTTTGCATAAAGAAAAACAGACAAAACCCACTTGTATAATCTGGTGATACAATACTCAGATATTACTATCACTGCGATGCACATGATCACTTGTGTTTTTCAAGTCAACATAAACTCCCAAAGCTGAAACATCCTAATGCTAGCTGAAGGATCCACAGTCTTGTCTTATGCTGCAGCATCCATATTTTTTGTGTTAAGCTGAAGGATGGGGACCTAAACATGCTGCATATTTGACCAAAGAAAGTATTTGATTGTTTACTGGGAGTTTAATTCCTGCATCGACTAGGAATTCTGAAGATACCACTCTCTATTTGCTGGGAATAAGAAGGAAACAGTAATGTAGAGGCATGAAAGCCACTCCATCAATTACTGATGAATTTGCTGTTAACTCCATTAACTAAAAATATCCATAAAACCCATGAAGCAGAAAGAAGCTAGTATTATATTTCTCTGACATTGTTGAACTGCCAGTGTTGAGGCGCCGGGATGTATAGGCAACAACTTGGCACTAGGGTGTTGGGAGACCCATGGGGGGTCTGGGAGGCTTTGGAAGCCAGGGTCTCTCCCAGCATCCTTATCCCAGCAACAAGACAGGACAAGAGGGAAGAGTAGGTGAGGCAACCTCAGCCCCAGTGATCCCAGGACTGGCCAAAATCAAGCCAGGATCCCCCTGGTGTGTGAGTGCAGCTGAGGTAGGGACAGGGGCTGATGGCTCTGGGAGGCTGATATAAGTTCTGGGTTGTGGATAAGGGGGAGCTTCAGGCTCAGTCAGGGTTCCCAGAGCCTGGAGAGTTAGAGAAAAACTTAATGAAGAATTTAATCTATTCTCAGATGGAGGTTAAATGTTGAGAAAGAAACAAACAAATGGTTTTGGAGAGAGGAATTAGGTAAGTGCCCATTGCCAACATGTTAAAGCAATAAGATATTGATTATTCATGTGTTTCAGGTTAAGCATGATTCTTAGCTGAGGAAAATACAAGTAGACTGATCATACTCTTTGCAGATTGGTTTTATTTTGTATGAGATTCTTGGGAGATACTGCTTGTAGTTTATAATTTGTCTTAGCTGGGAGAGCGATGAGAAAGGCTGTAGCACTGGATTAAGGGTCAGAGGATCTGATTTCCATTTTGGGTGACAGTTCCTTGGACTGAGCAAATCAGTTGACAGAAAAGTGTAATCTTTTTTTCCTCCCTTTGGCTATTTTGTGCTAAAGATCTATGGACCCATTTATCCCACTGATTTCAGTGAGACCACTCTGAATAAATACAGGAACAAGCATAAACTGTTTGCCAGATTTACACCTTAGATTAAAAGTGGGTTTTGCTGTGTTTTGTGAGAAATCCTTCTCCTGCTGCTTCATGGACTATGAGAGTGTTTGTGTTTGAGCATACTGGAGCATTCAGCTCTTGCAATACATGTGTTACTGAGCACACATTTAACAGCTGAGTTTATGCCATGATCTGAGCACAACAGCAATAGCCAAACCCTGAGAAGAGAGTATGCCCTCTGTAAGATATTTAAGTGGCAAGCTAGGCAAATTAGAACTATTATCAATAGTGGTGATGTTGATAACTTCACCCAAAGAGTTATGAATTCTTTATCAAATTATGAGAAACTGAATGCCTGTGCTTAGCTTCCCAAACCTCTGCTATATCAACCTGTTATGCTGCCTGTTGAGACATATTTCTCTGAAGTGCTGGCAGTAACTTCTGTGTGAAAGGGCAGCCATGAATTAATTTATTGTTCAGAGAATAGAGGCAATATCTTCCTATACCAAATCGACCAAATTTCGCTGGAAGTGCTTGAGTAACTTAACATACAACAAAAGAAACATGATCTTATCCCAGCTAATCTATTTTAAAATTCTTTGCTATCTGTAACAGCAGAATTAACATCTCTTAGGATTTTTTTTCTTTGCTAGGCTTTTTGAGGGCAGCACTACCACTCTCAAGGAGTCAAAAAAAAGCAAGTGTGGTGTAACATTTTGCAGCTGGCTGGTGCATGCAACTTTGCTCTTTCCCAGAGGTAAGTACATATGTTCAGGCATTTTTACACCTTCAGCATTCTGACCTGCATAACATCACCTATTCCTATAGTGCTGAGCACAAAACCTAAACTTTTTTTTTTGGTGCTAAAAATACATCACTTTCCTCTCAGGGTCTATTTCACTATTTTTTCTGAAAACTGCATAGCACCTGGATGTGCTGCAAAGCCCTTCTGAGGTAGAGTTTTTGCTTAGTCCAGATAAATTATATTCCCTGCCTATTTTCTTTTTATGGATTTTTAAGAGTACCTTTAAGGATGGATGGAGTCCAATTTATGTAATTGAACATTCATTCTAATATGTGATTTTTTTCACTGTCAAGCTTGAATCAAAAAATTTGCAAACATCAGAAGTATACTGTGTTTTCCTTGTTCCCTTCTCTGTGCACAGACCTTTTCCTTGGGCCACTTGTGGATCTATTGACTAATGAGCCTATGGCATGACCTCCTGTTCTTCCTACTTGTGGTCATGACTCCATTGCTTCAATCTCAAAAATGTTTCAGGAAGACAGGTTGTGTCAGAATTTTTGTGGTTTACTTCACTCATTTAGCTCAGTAAGCAGGCAGATGACAACAACATGCTGGACAATCAGGTTTATCCATCCTTATATAATTTTGGCTTTTTCTTAGCAACTATTCCCTTATCCAGAATTCCCTCATGGGAATGGGAGGACTGGGAGGACTGGCAGGCTTTGTAGAGTTTCACTCAGTTCAAATGTTTGAACAAACTAACCTGTTGGAATAGGGTTGATTTCTTTTTAAATTGATTTCCATTTATTTGGCTCTTACTAGATGTGTTTACAGAATGACCATACAATACCTGTGTCTCAAAAAACCCTTTACTACAATAAAAAAACAGGACTCAATTATGAATGGTTAATTTGGGAACCTTTGAATATTTGTATATTACCTTGTGTTAAATCTCACTTGTATTACTTCAAGTTAGTTGAGACCAGGCTGGGATTTTCTAGAAGGAAAAAGGACTGCCTTCCTGTAGCAAAAGAATTTGTAATTTTGTCTGTTGTATTAAGTAATACAAGATAGTTTAAAAATTAGTTCCAGCTTGTGTTAAAATTGATTTCTGTCCTGTGTTTTCCTTATATCCAAACTGATCACTGTTTATTTGCCTTTTACAAAGAGTTGGTTAGCATGAGGTTTTCAGTCTCTTGTCTGGGTGCTAGTATGCATAACCACAAATGTGTTCAAATCTAGAAATTTTCCATGACAGCTGCAGTCTCTTCTCTTTACTTCCTTTGAGCCACTGAACACAAACCACCATCACATGGTGCTGTGTTTATTCTGCAAGGAATAATACTTGACTCTAAAAGGAGTTTCTGCTTGTAAAGATACACCATACATCTGGATTTCATCAGTTATTTTTGTTAGGGTCAAAATACAACAGCAGTGCAATCTAAGGTTGTATTAGATCTGAGTTGGGATGGATGCAGATGACTTACACACACCTCTCTGCACAGCTGCTCTTCCTGATTTTTATGCTCCACTACATGTTATTCTGCTGTAGTATGAAGAGGTAGCATTTCCTCCAAGGAAAGTCTCACAGCTTTTTTAGATACAGGCAGGTAGATATGGATTGTTTGCTTTACTTTTTTTTCTTAGCAGTTTAATTTCTTCAGTGAGATAAGTATATACCTTCATCTGAGTTAAGATTGATTCATCACTTGCTACGAAACATATCAGAAATAAACATCATAATTGCTTCCTTTTCATCACAATATTGTACCAGCTTGACTTCTTTTGCCAGAAAACCTCCTCAGACCATCCAGGACTGCCAAAACATCTGAGATAATACACATTAAATTACAGTATTATAAAGATGAACCATCTGTGCTAAGGTTTTCAGTGTTGCATGGGAATGAAAATAGGAATATGACAAATCTCAGATAGGTTGTTATAAGACCTAACATGATATAAGTAAATTGAGTTAAGTCAGCCTCTGGTATGGTTAAATAGCCATCACAGATTCAATCACCTACAATTAAACCCCAGATTAGAAAGAGTATGTCAGACATGCTGTGGAATCCACAGAGAGCAAAGGGAAGCAAATTGACTCCACTGGTACTTTTATCAAAGCTTTGCTTTTGTGATGGATCCCAACTCAGCCCCCATTTAAGGAGTCTAGAAGTAGGCTCTTTGTTATGCTTTACTCTGCAAAAATAGAAGGGATAATGGACAATCTTCACCATTAATACTGATTCACCATGCAGGTTTTCTCTTACATCTTCCATTTAACTTCAGTAAATGGAGTTTGTACACCTGTAATAACCCATTCCCTGGTACTGCAGTTTGTCTGAGCTTCCTCTCACACTTGGAGCAGCAAAGCTGGTGCAGAAAATGCAGAGCTGATGCCTCACAGCTGGTGCTTATATTCATCCATGGCTCATAAATAGGTCTGTCTTTCAGTGCACCTCTTGCCTAAGACCTCCATGTAAACATATTTTGAGCTAGGTCTGCTATATTTGCTAAGCTAAAATTAATTTACTAATACTCAAGAGTTAACATAACATGATAATTTAAAGCCATGTAGTTTGTTATTTTTTAATATTCACTAGAAGGACTTTACCTTTTGTTAAAGATAATTAACATCCTTCACTTGTGCAGAAGCATGGGGTGGGGGGAGGGAGGGGAGGCTGAATAGAGGAAAAAATAAAAGTTTTTACTGCCTAGTTAATTATTATCCTAATGACATTCCTGAGGGATTAAATAGCAATTCCTTGTATACAAAATGTTAGCCAGATATAGAAAATAATTTATATTCCATGTGCACTGTGCTTGTGTAAGAAAATAAAGAAGGAAAACATGGAGCAGGATGGGAGAAGGAAAAGCTGGATACTGAGCTGCTGGAAAGACAGTGTCCTATAAGAAGGAAGTTCGTTTTAGGATTCTTCTTTTTTTTCTCTCTTCTTCCAGTCAGAAAATAGCCTCTTCTTTTGTGATCCAAATTAGAATCACAAAGGCTTGTTGACTGGGTGTGTGATTTCATGTGTTAATGTGTTAATGTAATGTGTTAATGAAGAGAGGATGATAAGATGCCACAGCCATTAGAATGATCTTTCTTTGTATGGGTAAGGGGACTCTAGATTCAATTGGGAGCAGGATTGTCCATATCCAGCTCTCTCTGAGCTACAAGTTAATCAACAGAAATTCCTTCTCTTCTCACCTATTGGAGGAACTCTAGAGAATACCAGGGTAAGTTCTCTGCCTTTGCTCAGGTTGCAGGGAAAGTGGCTGTTAATGGCCCCACACATCCTGTACGTGGGAAAGATCCAGGCTCTGAAATGATTGCTCAGAACAGAACATGCTGAAACTGAAACAGTTGTTTCCCAGTGTGTTCGGCATTTCAGATGATTGCTCCTCTTCACATTGGGTACATTTATGGCTGCAGCTCTGCAAAACCAGTGTTCCAGGTGCTGGTTCTCAGCCTGTCTGGAGGCAAGGCTTTCCCCAATCCTGATTTTTGATGTCACCTCTTAAAAAAACACATAAATGTGCAGGGTAAAGAGGTCTGGTTTGTGCCCTAAGCATAAACCAGGCTGCTGGTGTGTGCTGACATAGTCCTACCAAAGCCAAACTATATCTAGCCAACTGCCTGAAAAGACATTTTGCAAGTCTTAATAGAGGCCTCCTGCTCCTTGCAATCCAATTTTCATACCTGACTTAGTCCGTCTGGTTTTTAATGATGGAAAACATAATTTGGGTTTTTCATACCATTACATATGAAAAACTAGGCATAATAGTAATGAAGCAAAAAATTTCTTAAACTGGCCTTGTATCCAAAAAGACCGGTTAATTATATATTTAATGAGGATTAAAAGATAAAAGATACAGGTGAGAAGGCATCACCAAGTCACATTTTGATTCTGTCATCTTAAAGTACAAGGAGGCAACAACGCAGCTCTTGATAAGGACTAGGAA
Organism: Cisticola juncidis; assembly: GCA_013400215.1. Classification (NCBI taxonomy): domain Eukaryota; kingdom Metazoa; phylum Chordata; class Aves; order Passeriformes; family Cisticolidae; genus Cisticola; species Cisticola juncidis. Next base: position 38,151 of record VXBR01009109.1, on the reverse strand, counting down.
CTTATGGTTTTGTTTTATTTCATGCTTTCAAGGCACTTATTTNAAGACAGTAATTTGTTTTACTTAATTTTTTTTTTTTCCTGGCCTGTCATATCTTATATATCAGGACTGCAACTTCGGACTGCCAGCTTTTCCGATGTCTATGAACAGACCTTAAAACAACTGTACACACAGTTTATTTTGGGAGCTTTTGAGATATAGTCCAAGTAAATAAACTGAGATGTACAAAGTTACAAATTGTTATTACAGGGAAGAAAGACTACATTGTATACAGGAGAAGGAGTACCTAGAATTTATTGTTAACCTAACAAAAAATGACAGACCTAATCACAATATGGCAATTGTTACTAGTCCAGCCATATGAACACAGTCTCAAGTAGAACAGAAAATTCTCATTAATAATAATTCCATTGAAATTATTAAATATGATAACTTGTCTTTGTATTATGCTTGCCCCTCCAATACCTCCCTGGATAGTCAGGTGTTTGAGCCGAATAATGCTCTGCCTGATTTTATGATGAGCTGTTCACTCCTGCTGTTCTTAAATTTAGTTTACAGACCCTTGTATCCCATTTAATAAAATATTTTTTGTAACACACCCACAGGTTGCTGCTGATTTAGGAAGCATTCAGAACAAAGTATCAACTGTAAATGTAAAGATATTTTGAAAGGTGATTGAATTACCAGTGTGACCCTGAGATTTTCAGAGGTATTTTTCAAGATGAAGTGGTTAATATTTGTCTCTGAACCTGCATGCAAATCAAACATAGCCTGATAGTTCAGAATAACCAACTGTTGTATTCTATTTATTATGTTTAGATGCCTATTCTCTGCTGAAAGAAGGTTGACTGCTGCATCAAAATATCAATACTGAAAAATTCCGAGGTATTGTTGTGTAATAATAACCAGCTCAGCTCAGCACTTACCAAGTTACTATTTATTTAATTGGGAGGTTAGGGAGATGGAAGCTCCATAAAATCACAGTAGTTCTGTTTAGGACTAATGAAGTAGTGCTAAAAAAATTAGTGATTACTTACTGTAAGAGTTACAATTAGACCTTTTTATTTTTCTTTTTTTAGTCAAAAAGTGTTTTGTTTTGCTTATGTTCTCTTATTTAAGATTGTTAATTCTTGTGTGTGTCAGTTAATGTACAAAAATGAAACACTTTTTATTTTTATGCTGTTCCATAATCAATGATCTTGCTAAGATGCTAGGGTTTTATTGTCATCAGCACATGAAATTCTGATGTCTCATGCATGCAATTTTTAACAGACTTTGAATTGGACCCTCTTGTGCTAGTTTGGGCTAAGATACGGGTAATTTTCTTGAATACGACTTGAATTCTGAAATACAAAACTCTTTTCTCTTTATGTAGAGGGATCCATAAAGAGAAATCAGTGTTTAACACATACTGAAGTGGATGAGATTTTTTAACAAAATGGTTTCAATCCAACAGACAGAAATGAATCCTCCAAGAATACAAAAAGAGAAAACATATTTTGATGTTAATTCATAATGCATGTTGACCAGATTGTATCCTCAGTGAGATTTCTAGGTTTCATAATTGTGCTGTGAACTCTTTGAAAAAAAACTTTTGAAGTTGTCTTATGTGTAATGTTTTACTCATGCAACTCAATATCTTCCTTTCTTTTTTTTGGAACCTTTTGTTGATTTCTGTCTTATATAGTATTATTTGGTCTTCCTGTGTACTTGCCCAGCAGGCAATCCATGCTGTCTCTATAAGCTCCTTCTGGGTCTACATTTTTTCCCCCTAAGCTGCTTTTGGGTCTACATTTTTTCCCCCTCAGCTGAACAGTAGTTCATCAGGAAGAAAGACTTGAGAAGCTCTGATTGCAGACATAAACACAAGCATCTCCTCTCTATGCACAATTATATGCTTCTCCTGTTTGCTCTCACTTAAAACTCCTGATCAGTAGTCAGATCACAGAGGTCACTCAACAACATTTGGGTACAGTCTAAGTGTTTACTAGCTACTAATGAACTTCTATAAATTTTAATCTGCATTATGAGGAAGATTTAATGAAAATGTATGTTTATACAGCAGTTTAATGGCAAAGTTTTCCTCTCTGGGTTTGGTATAAGATCATTCCAGGTGTCTAATGTATAGTCTGAAATTCAGTGCAAATGCTGTCTGCAGTCTAGATTTTCTATTCCCTTTTCCTAATGGTATATTCAAATGTCATTGAAATAAAAAAATGCAGAAAGGAGCTATTGCATGACTTGCTTTACAACCTTTTTTTTAAACAGGCTAATTGAGTCTTCCAGAACAAAAAATACTAGAATGAAAAGTATGTTATAATGAAAATGCACAAATATTTAATTAACTCTAAGCCAAGTGTCTCCAGCTATGTGTCTTAAAGTCCTCCATCAGTTTGTTAAATACATGAAGTCATGTTTTAAGTTCAAAAGTTTCCTGAGAAACTTTCAGTTTCAGTGTACTTATAAAGTCATCATAAACATACAAATATCAGCCCTCTACTCTTAGAAATTGGTGGCTAATTTCTAATGAATGATTTGGCAAAAGTTTTACCTTTTTCCTTTTGACTTTATCAAGGGAACAATATAAAAGAATATATTTTTATTGTTCAAAAATATTAGGTTAATGGATTTTGCTAATATACCTTGCTCTGTATTAAAGGGAGTTCCAACAAATTACATGTACTAGATAAGCTGGCCTGGATAGTACAAACAGGGTATAAGATTAAAGTTGGCTTGTAATATAAAAATATTTACTTTTTTAACCACTTGACATTTTGGAAAACATACCAAAAATTATATATAAAACAATAAGCAGAAAAATTACTTTGAATGGCCTTTTTTAGATGTGAATTTGGTTTGGTTTGGTTTCTTTTTCCAAAATAAGAGCAGGTAGGTTATGTTGAGTTTTTTTTATTTCTGAAAATTAGAAATAACAGCTTTTTAGAAAGAAAAATAACACAGATTATTTAAAATATCTCTTTACAATTGATTTTTTATTTTAAACCAGCTTTGTTTGTTGCTTCATCTATTATTGTGTTACAAAATAGCTACAAATACTTTTTATAATATGGTTGATTTTTTAAATTCCAAAATGCTTGTTTCAATGAAGCAGCTGTTATTAACTCCATCAAATGCATCAGGAGGTCTCAATCCAGTAATATGCTTTCAACTATAAGGCACAGAGATACAGTACTTTTTCCCGTCAAATGTGGATGATGTTGTTTTTTAATGGAATAGTGACTGCCTGCTTGTCTCTTTTAACTCTATAATGCAAAACTCACCTTTTTTTTCTCAGATATTTGCAGGTTTTTTCTGTGTTTGAAGCTGTCAATATATACAGTAGAATTTTCAATGGCAAAATCATCAGCATATTGGCATGAACCCCCATTCCCTATTCAGTCATTCACCTGGCCTTTTTTAGGAGTTTTGAATCATTTCATAGTTTGACTAAAAAAATTAATTAAAAAAAAATAGTGAAGTATATATCACACATATATAGTTGTTTAGACCAAAGAAGTACGGACAGGAATATTATAGCAGTAATAAAACTCTCTGTGTTTAAGGTTTAAACTTTCCATAGTGCCTAAATGACCAGAATAACTTTTAGAGATGACTCTTAATCATGCTGGTTTAATAGAGTCTGTATCCTTATAAATAGTTTTGACTTTAACATAATATTTAATTCATATACTGAGAGAGGCTTTACTCAGTTTATACACAAGTTTCCTGTGCTACTCTGTGCTAAGTTTTTTCCTTCAGCTCTTACCTTATCTCATTCTTTCCTCTGTCTGTAGTTTGTTTCAATGAACCAGTTTCTTTCTAATGGTAAATCAAATCTAAATCATATTATATCCAGTTCTTCCTCGTGAACTGGAGCCTCCTTTGTTATTGTGTAATTAAAAGTAATATAATACTGAAATTTCTACCACTTGAATCTTTCTCAAGTCTTCAGACTAAAATGACGTTGTTTTGTCCCTCACATTCAGTATCCCTTTTCTATACTCTCAATCTGCCTCTTTCATTTTTGTTCATAGTGGTGTAGCAGATACACTTTTCCAAGTCCTCTTTGTGTGGCACAACACATACTCATGTTAGCTTTGAATGAAGCATTTCTTGGAAGCCCTCAATTTAATTTGCCCACAGGCAGAAATGATAGAGGTGATGAAACTGAGATACTTCAGTGCTTAGATTTCAAAACACCCAATTTGAAATCTGCCTGGAATCTGTCTTACAGCAGGCAGAGATAGGGCTCTGAAAAGCAGTTTGTCTTCTCATGTCAATTTGCAGCTCTGCACAAGCTGAAGTGCTTGCAGCTCTGCACAAGCTGAAGTGAGTTATTTGACACAGTGACCTTGAGTTACTTGTAAGTATTGACAGCTTCAGCTCTTTGCCAAACCTCTCTTTATTTTTACACAGCTTCTGGCTGTCCTTGTTACGATACATTAGTGTCAAATTGAGGAATTCTGATTAGGGAAGACGAGCCACCTGCCATGGACAGGCTTTCTATCACAGTCTCATGTAAATGAGATCATAATGTGTTTTGGCTCTGTGGAGAAGATACAATTTTAGATGTCTTCTTCTCCCTTTCCTCTTCCCCAACTTCTTCTTGGATATGCAATAGTTTGTTCAACTAAAAGTAGCAGTGAAAATTAAATGCCTGCCAAGGCTGAAAATAAGCAAGTCTGCACAACCAGGCTTGGACTCAAAGCAGGACATTTGAGAGAAATAGATTTCTCCTAGAAGTGTGCAGTGACTGAACCTCAGACCTCCGTGAATCATTCTTAAAGGAAATGGACCAAAAGCTTGTACCTGAATAGGAGGTATTTTATTTCAATAAAATTCAATAGCGTGACAATATAAAATGTTGAAAGTACAAGAAACTTTCACGTGGTTTCAAAGAAACTTAAAGATGACATAAGCATGAAAAATATTCTATATCTTTTCTGTTTAAAATTCAGAGAATTAGTGGAGACATTTTAACATTTTTCAGAAAATTAAATGAAAACACCATAAAATTACACATACAGAAGGGAAGAGTGAACCGTAGTTACTTCCAAATTACTCTGGGCCATTGATATCTCAGTGCTGCACTTCTCGGAATAAATTTCAGGCACAGCTTTCTGGGATCATCTTGGTTGTAGATGGGGTGATTTATTGCAATGCTGCATCTGCAGATAAAATGGAAGCCCAAGGACATTTGCTGATCATGGCTTCAGTCCTGATCTACCTTGATTTTGATGGAGATGAGTAGCAAATGTGTGTATTCTCAAATAATAAGAATGAATTTTGTCAGATGTTGCTTGCACATGCCTCAAAAAAGATTTTAAAAATAGTCTGCTTATTAGGAGCCCAGTCTTCACAAGAATAAATTCTGTATTTTTTTTTCTATGTCCCCAGCCATGCATGGATTTTCTATTTGTGTAATTTAATGGGTAAGTATCAAAATATAAACACATCTGCACATACTTAAGAAGATGTGCTATATCTCATTTGCTGACTTAATATTAAAACTCCTAATTGACCACTCTCCACAGGATGAGGTATAAATTAAAAACTGACTCTGAATTATACCTGTCAGTATTCATTGACATGCATAAACAAAAATAAATTTGGGCTTTTCCTGACAGGATTCAGCATTTTTTTTCAATAAAAAAATTAGATGTAAATTAATTTAGAAGAATTTTTCCCTTATCTCTTGTGTTTAAGATCGTAGTTTCAAAATTGCTGCTTTAATTCGAGTCTTTGAAGGAGTCAAAACCAAATAAATTCACTAATATCATTTTCCTGTGCTCTGTTAGTGCATGGAGGCTTGGCAAGCTGTATTAACCAATCCCATTTTGTTAGATATTGCTCACATAAGACTCAAAAATTATTAAAATAAAATAAAATAAAATAAAAAAGTCTGTTTATTAAGAGCCCAGTTTTCACAACAGGAAATTCTACATTTTATTGTTATGTCTTCATCTATTCATTCTTATTCTTTTGGATTCAAGTTAAAAAATCTGTGAGCTGGATAAATTTTAAATTTCAAATTTCTCATGGTTTTACAAGGAAAGGAATCTCTGCCTTCGTCCTTAAGAAAGCAGTTGATATAAGTCTAAATACTAGTGAGGTATGGCATCCCAGCAGGAATTTTACTGGAAAGTGTGGTAATTCCACAGTGCAATGTAATAGGTACTGTTGTTGTCATGTTGTATTCTGATAAATATATATACTTAACTTGTGTCCTTACAATAAATACACATCTTCAGACCTGCCATTAAGGAAAAACTTTATCTTTGTTGTTGCTCTTCTGATAATTTTCTTCTCAAAAATATCATTTGTGTAAATTCTTGCTTAGGTAACTTTGAAAAGTAGTCCTCATTTTCAAATTGTATCTTCAGTCATATTTATTGTAAGATACGAATGGAAAAAAACCCAGACTTTGCTACTGCAGACTATGTGCTACTCAATGGTTGCAATAAAGTTAGGGTAAAGAGATGTGTGTAAAAGGAAGTTTCATTGAACATAGATCTACTTCTTAACTAAGGTGCCCCAGAGACTGTTCCAGTCTTCTATTTTGTTTACTTTGAAAGAAGGAACTTTGTATTACTTGATCTCAACCTGGCAGTATCTCTAAAAAGGTAAATAAATTCTCAGGTTATTTGGATTCCAAATAATTATATTATTATCTTGAGTGTCTGTTACCCTGTTAGCTTTGTTACACTGCTGGGGCTTGTTTATTGAAGCAAGTCCTCCTGCCCTCACGTCCAGTTTGGGAGATTATCTCCATTGAGGAAACTGCTCAAGTCACTATTCAGAAAGGCATGCAAAACATGACTGGAAATATTCCTGTACCTTTTCCCTATGTTGGAATAATTCTATGTTATCTCATAAACAGATAATTAATACATTTTATATATAAACTTATTGGACCTGGAGTTTGTATGCAGTGATGTCAGTGATATGCTTTGGTCTGATGTCCAGTAGCAGCTGAGCATTTGTGTCAACAAACAAAGCAGAAGTAAGACTGGATGCCCAGAAGCCTGTTGATCAGTCCTTTGCACCACATAGTAACATTAAATAAAAGTATTTCAAGTAAGAAAATGTTTTTAAACTTTTATCATGAGGGCTATGATAAATACTGATTGAATGGTAATTTTTCTCCACCTATAAATACTTTGATTAAACAGAGGTATTTGTATAGTTCTGCAGTTCTTCAAAGTTTTGATAACTTTGAGCTGACTTTCATCTCTGTTCAAGTAAGTTCATCACGATAATAACATTTTATAACCTTTCCAAGTTTTCATTTTCACCTATTTTATGAACACCTGCATAACAACGTAAAGGGCTCATATTCTTTGCCAAAATGCTAATCAAATAACTTCTATTACTAATAAAAAACGTAGGAGTTTTTCCCCTTTTAACCGAAGCTCCTGTATATACATGTAATAGATTTCCTGGTGAGACCATCAAGAAAAAAGGAGAGAAGAGTTTGTAAATCCTTCTCCTAACTTGTAAATGTGGTAATTCAAAGAATATGACATGACATAAGCATCAAAGTATGTGATATGTCAGTTTAAGCATGTGCTTTATATTCTGAACAATACATATATATATATATATATATATATATATATATTTAAGAGTTTAAATAAGTATTAAATCACCATTTCCACTGGGGTTACTGTTTTGACAGGCAGGCTGGAATGATTAAACACCTTGCTAAATTAGAGTCTTAAGCATCTGCCTAATTTAAGCAGTAAATCCTATTGAAGTAAATGAGTCTTATCCTGATTAAGTCTCTTACTGAACTGGGTTTAAGTGAGAGACAGATAATCCTGAGTAACCTTAAAAGTCTGGCAAGCAGGCACTGAAATGAGTACAGAAAGTGAAATATGAATTATAGCTCCCCAGCCAGCCATGTCTAGGACAAATTCCAAATGGTGCCAATCTCTTTATTTAGCAGATGAATCATGCTGGAGAACAGCTGGAGAATAAATCTATTAAGGTAGGTAGCTACATGTACCTGGAAAAAGCAAAATCATGTTAACAGGTAGATGCTGTCAGGGCAGGTACTGGGCTGTGCTGGGTCCCGGGGGTGGCTGGGCTGCCCTCGCTCTGAGGGAGCTCAGCTGGGTTCCCATTGCCTGAACTGCCTTAGTCCAGCTCTGGGAATGCCACTGGGGAAGGGACTGACAGCCCCAGGGATACTGGGTGGCTGTGGGGGAGCTCCCCTGGGAGAAGGGAGCAGGCCACAGCATGCAGATATATGCAAAGAATTCTAATCTGGCTCTGACAAGGAGTGCCCCTGCCAGTGTTCCACCTACCCCAGAGAGAGCTGAGGATGGTGATGTGTCCGTGACATTCCCAGATCTCTGCCTGGGGAACTCCATCAGACCCCCACAGCATTGGGAACACGGACATACCACAGAAAGGAAGGGCTAGCAATGTCTTTTTTAGTACAGTCATACATAAGGATACACGTAACGTCTTTAATCACTGCAAATATTCTGTATTTGATTATTTGGCCCAACTGAGTATCAAAACATTCACTAGGCTGATAATAAATTCTTGATTCCATAAACGTAACGTGCTCGCCCGTATTGAGATTTTGAGTGTGACATTTCCTCCCAGCAGATGTTGGTAATGTGTATTTAATTTATTGCAATCATGTCTGAAAAGCACCTTAATCCTGATTCATGGGGAAAAGAGGGAGAAACCCTGCAAATTCAGTTTAAAGAAATTAAAACTGAGAAGGCTGTGCTTGATCCCTTATCTTTTAGTTTTAATGCTTCCTTTTTTATTTACTAAAGAAAACTACATTTCAGCTGAAGTCTGTCAGGTGTCTAATTATCATCTGCAATAAAATTTTCCATAGATGTTTTGTTGTTTATTTGGAGTTCCTAGGAAACTTAAGAAGCAGTGATGAGACACATGGTTTTAGCAGCTTCTGCTCTTTTCTGTTCTCAGAATGACATTAACTGCTATAATGTTGAATTTTTGTTGTTGTTGTTTTGTATGGTGTAGGTTTTGCGGGGTTAATTTTGGGGGATTTTTTTTTTTTCTCAGTGTAGGATTTGGGGAGTTCTCTTTATTTTTTTTTTCAATAATGAAACTGCATTTGTTTCTGAGAGTGGGTATGCTTTTGTTTGTATTTGTAAAGTATCTGTGAATATTGATCAGAGACCAGTCTCACTGAAATCATCTGACTTAAGAGTTTTCAATATTTTATAATTTTTCCTTCCCCTCAGCACAGGAAAGAGTGTCTTCTGGTTGTGGGGATTATTTTAACCTAGATGTTTTAATGATCTACTCAATCACTCAGCCCCAGGAGGAACTAGGGTACTAGGACCTTTCTGTATTTAAAAGGCAGAAAGAGCTGTGGGTTTTGTTTTGTTTGGGGTTTTTTTTGTTTGTTTGTTTGTGGTTTTAATTTGTCTTGGGTTTGGTTTTGTTTGTTTGTTTTTATTGGCTGTGTGTTTATTTCTGCTTTTGTAATCTGGAGCACATGGAAGTTCCTAAAAACTTTCTGAAATAATCCCTTAGGATTTCTTTCATTCTGTCAAGAGAAGCAAAGGTCTCATCATCTGAACTCATTTGCTTAGGGAGAGATCACCTTCTATCTAATTTTCTTGCCTCAGTGTGTGATGCTTAATTGAACATCTGGAGGAACAGCATGTCCTTTCTCCCAGGTTCAGGTTGAGAACTCTTATCTTGCTCCCAACAGAAAACTTGAGTTTCAAGTGTTTATGTGTGTGCCTGAGTTCTCTCCCATCCCCCTGACAACTGATTGTTCCTGCGTTTCAATCAATACCATATTTCCTATGAGGCAAATTTAAGAGTAGATCTGTTTCTATTTAAAATTAGTATTAAGAGACAGGAGGAAAAGCACATGAGAAGTCAAAAAGTGCAGAGAAAATGTTTTCACTTTTTGAAGGAAAGTGATGGAAATACACCCTGGTAAAAGCTGGTGCTAGCTCTGTGTGCTACCAATAAGTCCCTTGGTATAAAATAAAAATCATTAAAACAGTTTAGGCCTGTAGGTTTCTTTTATAAATTTGCTTTGGAATTTTGTCACTTTTATTTTTAATGTTATATATGATACTACAATGAAGACCTGGTGGTTTTTTGTTTGTTTTTTTGGTTGGTTTTTTGTTTGTTTTTTTGTTTTTAATTTTTGCAATGACAGAATACTCCTAAAATGCCTGAAATGGCAAAAATATTGGTTCCAAACTGGAGAATGTGGGGTTATTTCTGTCATAATCACATAGTGAAAGATATCCATAGATAACTGAATTCAGGTAAAATAAGCCCAAAAGTACTATCAACTTCTAAGGTCAGAGGTAGCCATACCAATTCATGTTTGCCTTTTTTCAAAAAATTAAATTACGACATATTGGCATGCTTTTTTTCCCACCATGTAACCTGTTGTTTGGGAAAAAAGAACCCAAAACTTCCTGAACTTAGCTCTTATTTAAGCCTTGCATTTTGTTGTCTCACACTGGCCTTGTTTTCTTCTTCCATGAAACCAAGTTCTATTTCCTAATTATGACAGAAAGAGAACAGCTGAGCTATTACAGGTTTTTCCTCTTGTTGGATTTAGCAAACAGAGTGCTTGATGATTGCAGCAGATGTCTCTGATTTTAGCCTTTTACCTCTTTCCATGGAGCAAATGTTAGGAATGATCATAACCTGGAGACAAGCCCACAAATACCAGGAGCAATGCAGGAAGATGGCCAGCAGCCCTAGGAATTCAGCCATTAATCCCAACAGCTTAGTTTTTTGATCAGCCAGGCTCACTACATATTCATTTTTTTTGTTTGTTTTTATAGCACATTCTGAAATTCTCTTTCATGGAATGCTGCTCTTCCCTCTTCAGAATTTTTTCATTTTTGTCTGAAGACATTATTCCCTTAGTCTGAGGGGACTCTCCACTACCTTTGTAATCCTTTTTGGGGGCACAGTTAGATTGAAATCTCACCCAATTTGTGAATGACATGAACTTGCATGATTGTTACCCTGGAGGGAAGGGATTCCATCCAGCAGGTGGATGAACAGGCTGGAAAAATTGTCCCATGTCAGCCTCAGGAGATCCCACAAGGTCAAGGGCAATGTCCTACACGTGAATTGGGGTGATCCATGGTATACAGGCTAGGGGATGGATGGATGGATGGATGGATGGATGGATAACAGCCCTGTGGAGGAGGAGTTGGATACCCTGGTGGAACTAGCAGTTGGTCAGTGTAGCCCCACAGGTGTGTGCTGCTGGCAGGGGTGAGGATGTGTTTTGTATTTGCTGGAACAATTTCAGCTGCCATGGAATAACTGTGATCTGCAGAAGGGACATCAGGAGAGACAAAGCCTTTTTTCCCCTAGTAAAGTCTTCAGGAAAAGTGACAATACCTGTGCTTAGTATCCACTGATTACCAATTAATACACAAAGCAAGCATTCTAAGTTCTGCAAAGGTAACTCTTGGCCCTCAAGAAACATAGAGTCAGCTGCAGGGTTTTGGCATTGTTGAGAGTTCACACTGATTGCAGGCAGTTCACTGCCAACCTTCTGCTGTGATCGATGGGATAGGAGACCCAGTTACAAAAACAGCTAAATGCTGTTTTGCACTAAGCCTCCATTTGTTGATTAATGACAAATGACTGGATGAAATGTACAATTTTGCTCCAGGTTATTGTTCCTAAGAGTGTAACAGCCACTCCCCAGTTTGGTGTGCCTCTAAAGGAGTGATATATGTACCACAGAAGGCTCACATGGAACATGCATTTGTATTGACAACATAGTATAAAGGAATGTACGGTCATTTGGTCAATGTATGGTCAAATATTGTTTCCCATTTGGAACTTTCTGGCTTCTCTTCATGATCTGAGCAATGCCTGGGGTTTTCCTGTTTGTTTTTCTTTTTCTAATCATAAGGCTTTTGAACTGTCAGATTCCCCAGTTGGTATCTACTAGTTGCCTTGCAAGATTTGGAGATATATCACTTCTGTCAGGTTCATACATTTCTGTGGCTCCTCAGAGTGTAGGTTGGGCAAAATCTGATTGTATCAGTCCTTGAAGGTGGAAGGGTAATGAAAACATATCTTTCTTTTTTCTTTCTCAGTATTGACATGTATTTTTATTCTTTTTCATTTTTTGTGCTCCTTGATGACTTAGTATTACTGCAGACACCTGCAGAGATCTTTCACTAGATCAGGTTGCTCTAAGCCTCATCCATCCTGGCCTTGAGTACTTCGAGGGAATAGGCATCCACAGCTTCTGGAGAAGCATTAGCTACTTGGACAGAGAATTTTTTAAAAGAATGTTGTTCCAAGGAGCTGAATTTTGAGATGGAAATGCTTTTTTCCACTGAGGAAATCCTGAGGATAATGCTGACTTAATTAGTGCTGTGAGGTTTTCCAAGACTTTCTTCACAGAAAGGGACAAGTGGTGCCAACCCTTTAGGCATTGAGTGGATGGAGCATTGTTTGTCATCCAGAATGCTTCTCTCTTTCCTCTTGAATCGTTTGAATCTACCCAGAGAAGGTGTGGGATGAATTCATTCAGGGATTATTGCAGTTTGGAAAATCATGAGGAATTCTGTTGGGATGTATAATATGTTTTACACTAAATAATGTGTTCTCATTACTTCATTGTTGTGTCTGATGTAGAAGATAAAGGAGAAGTAAAATTTCAGTTTGAGTGGTTCTTTGGAATGATCATCTGGGAAAAATTGTGAGGATATAAAGAGCAACCCATAGGGCTGCCTAAGTGCAGGAAAGCTGCAGATGTTTGTTTTTCTTTGCCATTCTCATGAGTTATGCATGTGTGCAAATGCTGTCTTGTCACAGATGTGTGGTGGTTGAAAACTGTAGATACAGTTGCTATGAACACAAAACCAGTCAACTTTAGTCAGTTATCTTCTCTGAGATTTTTGAGGTTTGATATAGTTATCGCCAGCTTGTAAAGTTTCTCAGAAAAAAAAAAAAAGTTCATGTTTAAAAAAGGGGTAATTTTCCTTTTTTTGTTTTCTTTTCTTTCTTTTTCCCTGTGAAAATAGTTACTGTGTTCTTGGATATTTTGCTTCTGTGAGTTACTGCATGGAGACACTTCAAAACACTGATACCACAGTGCATGTGTGGGTTTTGAAGGTGGGACTTAAGGAAAACATTATCCAAAAAGATTAGCAAGTTTATTTGCCCAAACAGGGTTTTAATGAATACTCTGTGGTCAATTTATGTTCTTCTTCTATATGCTAAGAGATGAGATGCATCTAAATCATCTACATCATCTATATATATTTATACACACACACAAACGAGTCTGTGTTAGGCTCATGAAGTGGTCTTGAAATTACAGTGAAGTTTGAACCAAATTCAGTACAAGGCTTGAAAACCACACAGTTAAGAAAACTTTGGAAGGAACTGAAAATGAGGATTTAACTTGCAGAAGGGCAAGGGTCCTGCCTGGGAGCTGACTGGCTGATGGGAACGTGGGCTCTGACCAAGCAAACAGGATACACAGAAATCAATGTGGTACCTGCCCACAATATTCCAAACTTATCCCAGCATGGAAGGGCACAGGGCTGAACTAGCAATACTGTGAAGGACTGAGGGAAGCACCAATATGAATCCATGGGAAAAGTCTTGATTAGTTTGTAGCATACAAACCTCTTGCTTTATTGATGTTTGCTAGTTCAGCAAGCTGGACCTATTTTGTAGATAATGATTTGAATATTACTTATGGCATCTGTGTCATTTTGCCTAAAGAGGGGATGAGAAGAAGTCTAGAAATAATATTTTCTTAGTCTTGACCACTTATATAGAGCCTCTTAAAGAAGGCTTCTTTTTTCTTTTTTTTTCCAACATCATGACTTCCATTAGATATGGATGCAATGATGAATAAGTTTAAAAACTAATCAATTTCATTAATCCATGGCATGTAATGAAAAGAGCATCTTATTCTATATGTGTAATAAAAATTGATGTTGGGAATTTTATTTTATGGAAGTGAATAATTCAGGGTATGTTGTAAAGGACAAAGATATCCCTAGAACTTTCAAATTTAATACTGAAGGCCAAAAAAAAGTTGAAAGATGGTGAAAATATACCATTTCTAAGAGAAAATTAAGTAGTTCTTTCAACTCAGGTATATTTGAAAAGGACAAAATAGAAACAGATAAAATACTAATGGTTGATATAAAAGTGCACAATAGTAAAACTTTACTTGCTAGTAAAACTTTTTCTTCTGAAATGATAGTTTGACATTATTTGCAGGACCATGGGTTCTTTCTCATAAATTTTAAGTTTGGGTTTGTTGTTTTTTTTTTTTAATATATATACCTTTAAAGCCAAAATAGAAGTGTTTATAATTCTTCTGTTTTGTGAGGAAAAATTGCAGTCTTTCAGACACCTTCACAACTGTGTATTGCAATAGTTGATGCTGGCCCATCATATACAAATACAGTAAAAACTTACCACAATTCTGATGCTTCTCTCATTTTGTCAAACCTTTGGCTGCAAAATAGAGCTGTATTATAGAGAAAATAATGTTTGTTGACAAGAACTTCTGTGGGGAAGAGGAGAAGATTATAAAAAAGATGAAAATCGAAGAATAGACCTGTCTAATACTTTGTGTGTGTTTGTGTTCTGTCTCAAAGAATAAAACATACAGTGAGAAAAGCTGGGGAGGAGGGAAGAGGTTGACATATGAAAAGGAAAGAAAGCATGAAGTTTCATGACTCCCTCACTGTCTGTTAAAAATATTTCAGGCAGTGTGACTGTCTCTAAAGGGAATTTTAGCTACTATTGGCAGTGAATTTTTGCAAAGAAGCTTCTTATTTTCCCAATGGAACCATATCTGAATTTAATCGCTCTGGTAAGCAATTGGTTTCTTTTATGGGCTTTAATTCAGCATGTTTTATGGATCCAGACCTTTCTTCCTCATGTGAGTTTTGGCTGGTTGAGGCGAGAGGAATTAGGCCCTAAAATACCATGATACTCAGTTTAAGGGGATTCTAAATCATGCAATAAAAGCATTTAGAGGCTCATGGTCTCCATGGCATGCATATGTAATTCCCATAGATATTAATGGAAATCCTTACCAGTACTTTCAAGGTCAGGTCTGTATTAAATGCTGAATCATAACAGTCAGAGTGTCTTTGAACTTCAGTGGTATCTCTCTGACTTAAGTCGGACAGCTGCTGGCAGCTTTTAACCTGCAAAGGACAGAAAGTGTAAATTATAAGGGTTGAATTAGGTTGTGAGTAGATTTTGCCCTTGGGCAGCAAGACTAAGCAGAAGTCACTGCTATCTGTAAGAAAGTGAGAGGCACTTATGACCATTCCCAGGGATTTCCCTCATTTATGAAATTCTTGGAGCTTCTAGACAGCCTGGCTTTATGTCAGGTAAGCTGCTCTTGTAGACCTTTCTGACACAGGTGAGTCTGCTTAATTTCTGGGACTGAATTCAGTGTTCAGCTAGATGAACAGTAAAAATTTGATGGTTATAAGCCTTGTGCTTGTGAAAATGACAACAAACCACTTTGTGTTTAAAAAATGCAGAAAGAATTCATCTGTGATTTTTATCACGTGTATTTTAGGGGGGAAACATGCAGAGCTGTTGAGACCAGTGCTCTCAACCAAAATCATAAAACTTTTTTCCCAGGTTTCTAGGATAACAAAGCAATGTGGGATATTTTCAGTTGTTTACACTCACTCTGAATTTATTTATGGCACCTAATACATTTCCAGAATGTATTGCTTACTGAAGACTGACATTACTTAGTATATCCATACAGCTGAAAGCAGCTTTTATTAGATAACTATTGTTAAAAAGCTATTGTTGCCTTGGGCTCCTGATATTAGTACCTCAATTCATAGTGTAATGCAGAAAATACACTTATACAGTCAAAGCATTTTGGTTGTAGCAAAGCATTAAAAGCAGAATAATTTTTGGTGACAGTGCTTCAATTTGACACTGACATTTCTGGAAAAAGTCATGAGTGCCCCATTGGACACTCCTTCCAGCAAAAATAAATCTTAACAAAATGAAAACTGCATTTTATAGTTTATTTCCATATTTCATTGCACTTCTGCAATTTGAGTAAAGAAGAAATAATCTTATTTTGATGATAAAATGAGTGGTTACCAGTATCAAGTTTCAAAAACTAGGCACCACACTGTGATTAGTTGTATTTATAATTCATCATAGCACAGGGGCTGGAAGGTAAACCTGTAGCACTACAGCCAATTTTTCAGTATCTAGTATATTTTAAAAGAAATTAAGGCTCTTCAAATACCATTGAAAAAAAAATGAGCAATGATGTGCAATTATGAAAAAGACAGAAAAATAATAAAATACATAAACCCCATCTCCCTACACTCTACACTCTAGATCCTTCACATTAATTGTGAAAAGAATTGTAAGGAAAAGTTCAAGCATCGGATGGGATGAGGGAAAGTGTTTGACTTCTCAGGAAATATCCAATTATATGCAGTGTGGCTGAAGAGCTTGATGCTGAAGACTGTAGGGATAGTATCACCACTGAAGTTAATGAGAAGTTTGTGTGTGCAAGATCAGGAGAAATCTGCATCTTGATTTTTAAATCCTGTCTGCTGGAGTTAAGCCACTGCAAATAATGGCAGCATAGAAGTGGCACACAAAAGTACCTTGAAGAACAAGGTACTTGTTCACTTACACTCTTATCTCAACCTAGTTATTGGGAGTTTATGGTATTTCACACTTCAGTTCAGGTCTGTCTAATCAAGTACTGGAGCAGGAAATGTTTGCCTTGCACTTCCCTGCTACCCACAGGAGCCTGAATGTGGTTCAGATTTTGTGCAGAGCAGGGGGGATTACTTCTGTTAACAGTTTGAGATTGTGGTAAGTCTAGCCCTCATCCCTTCACAGAATAGTTAAGCATGTTTGGAAATATCTTATTACTGATTCACATTCAGTGTAGGTGACACAGACAAAATTAGTATTGGATAAGGGTTTGCAACATTACACATTCTGTATGAAAGTGTAGAATGTGCTTTTACATATTTAAGCACTCACTCTGTATGTCAAAGTCAGCTGCTTGCATGGCTTTTGTGCTAGGCACATATTTTAAAGGCTTAATTACATACAGTAAACCTAGGAAATAAAATTTTGGCAGTTCTGTCTCTGTACAAGGGCTGTGAGTCCTGATAATTCTAAGCCACCCAAACATTCTTCTGAGGAGGATAAATACAGAGGGGGCAGGATAAATTAAATGAGGCAGTGCTTTGAATGTCAGCTGAAAAAAGCATTGCATAAACCTTTTGGTTTGTAACGTTATTGTAACAGCCTGGGGAAAGTGTTTATGCACCACATTTTCCTGGTGTTAGGGGTTCTGTGTATGGGTGTCAGAATACAAACTGAATTTTGACTGTGCAGTTTGTTTTCTACCATGTCTCTCTTCTGTTTTCATACTGAGCTAAACTGACAGGAGGTGTCAGAACAAAAATCTTGTACCTGATATAGAGATAACGATAGGGGATAGTCTGATTTTAACTGTCTATTCAAAAGAAATATCCTTTGGAGGAAAAGATGTGTATCACCCTTTCTAGTTCCTGCATAGGTAACATTTCAGGCCTGAACTTAAAAATGGAGCAGTCTATCACCAGGCAAGAAGCTCTGATCTCTCATCTACAGAATTTCCTGAATTGTGACAGGTCAGCTGGTAAAAGTAACAGCCATTTTTAAAAAAGGAAAATAAGATGTGATTAGGTGTATGTGGATTCTATCTTTATGATGTTTTGTATAATGCAGGTAACTGTTGCTGACAGATTTCAGCAGGTGTAGTGCTCAGAATACATTGCTTAATCACTGGAGAGCTGCTGCTGAGCCTGGTGAATGGAATCTTGTGACTCTTCTTTTGGCACTGACAGCGTAGTTGTGTGCAGATCTATCCTTTTGGCACCCTTTTAATTATTTTCATTGTTGTGCCTACAAAGACTACTTAATTCTTTTATTAGAAGAGAGGTCCAGTACTTCAAAGAGTTACCTTTTTCTGGGGTCCAGGGCTCTGACTCACAGGACTTGCACTGGATGATCTGAACTGGTATCTAAACTGAGGCAGGGAAATATATTTGTAGTTTTGCTGGTCTTTTCACATGACGTTGTTTTAGGATTTGCTGCCAATTTCTTTGCATATTTGCTTTCATCGATGCATATTTATAAAATGTTTTGGAGAGAGATCTTTGGACACTTATGTACCCAAGGAGTGAAGGTAGTGTGGTTTTGGAGACATCATGCATCTTTTACAGGTGAGTGCCTTTGCCTAGGAAGGCACCTGGGAGTCCAATACAGCAGAGATTGCAGCCTGTTGAGATCTGGGCTCCTCAGGACAAGAGAGACAGGGAGCTCCTGGAGCAGATTGAGTAGAGGTTACAGAGATGATGAAGAGATGAAGCATCCCTCTTATGAAGAAAGGCTGAGGGAGCTGGGGCTGTTCAGCCTCAAGACAAGACAACTGAGAGGGGACTTAATCAGTGTCTGTCAGTGCCTGCAGAAAGGGGTCAAAGGATGGACCAAGCACTGCTCAGTGGTGCCCGGCAACAGGACAAGAAACAAGGGGCAGAAATGGAGGCACAGGAAGTTCCATCTGAACATGAGGAAGAACTGTCCTGTACAGTGACCACACACTGAAACATTGCCCAGACAGCGTGTGGAGTTTCCCTCACTGGAGACATTCCAGAACTGTCTGGACACAACCCTATGCCATGTGCTTGGGGATGACCCTGCTTGGGCAGGGAAGTTGGACTAGGTGACCCACTGTGGTCCCTTCCAACCTGACCTTTGATTCTGTGATAGTGATGAAAACAAATCACAGACAAATTTCTGACAGAAATATAGTAATCCTGGAAATGCTAACCAAAATAAATTTCTATGCACTCTTGCATAATCTGGGGAGGAGTAAAATCATTGTGCTCTGAGATATTTTGATGCTTGTTCTCTTTAAATAAATGTCAGTTTTAAAACACTTACACCCTCAATGTTCAGAGAAGTACAACAGATGTTAAAGCGAAACTGTAGAAAGGAATTTTTAAAAGAAATCACTGAAAATCCTGAGCTTTTTTGTTATAGAAATCCTAACCCTCAAGTGTACTAAATTATCCAGTCCTTTGATATACATATAAGAAAACAAGAATATTCCAATACTTTTCAGTATCCTGTCATTGTTCCCTTTCATGGTAGTGACTAGATAAGAGTATCCATGGCTGTTATGTAAGAGAGTTGGGGGAGCTGCCTGTTGAGGGATGCACTGTTGAACAACAGAACTGCTCTGATTAAAGAGTGATTGAAATGCATCCTCCTGACTATTGTAAAAGTATCTTTGACTGGAGACCACACATAACCTTTAAATGATAAACTTGGAGACATTTTTATAAAATAGCACAGCTCTTATGTCTTATGCTTTGCCATAACTCTTGTTGCCATGTTTATTTTATGATATGTTCCTAATGATGTAATTGTGGGCTCTCAGTATTGCTTTTCAATTTAATCCCTGTCAGCTTTTATGCCTCGTGCTGATCCTCCACAGGCAGGCTGTGTTTGAGCTTCCTGGTTCTTCTAATGAGGAAATTTAGGTAGATTAGCATCACCTGCATCATTAACAAGGCTTTGAAAGATGCAGCCAGGCTTTGTTTTTCCTGACTGCTGATCCCATGCCTGTCCTGCCATCTTCCTAAAGAGGATGTTTTTTCCTTTCAGCTTCCCATTTGAAAAAGCTGTTTGTGGATGTAGCTAAGCAGTCACCTAATTTCTTATCCTGTTAATGTATGTTGAAGTGTTCAAAGAGGAGCTGTTGTGGCAGTGAAAAAATGCTGCTCTTTCATCTGAGTAGGATGTGCAACTTTATTGCTGACTGGTTTTATCATAAAAGGTAAATTTTGAAATGGGGAAAGAATTTCACAGTGTTTATACCTCAGGTTGTGGCTGGCCTTTTAGGGCAGCATACCAAACTTACCCATATGTAAGAAGTTTCAGGGTCTGTTTTAAATATGTTTAAGGACTAAGAGTATTTTATAGCACTGAAGTTGTGTTTCAGAGGCTTCTTCTGAGTTCAGTGGTCCTTGGGAATTTTGGTAAGATTTTGTAGGGTGTGATTCTAGAACATATCTTAAATATCTTCAATGATTAGAGAAAGTATAAATACCAAGTGCACATTCTTCCTAAAAGCCTTAGATCCACTGTTGGATCAGAAACATTGTCCAGTGAGTTACCCATGTGAGTGTTCATATTATCTGGGGGAATGGGGGGAAGTTGAGGAGACTCTTTCAAACACACTGCTAAATTATGGTACTTGAAGGCCAGGGAAGGCTTATTTTCCAGAACATAATATCTTTGTTCTGACTACATGGAGAAGTGATCTCCATTTACAGGAATTCTGTTTGGGCAGAAATTCTGTTTGGCAATTTGGATTAGTAAAAACACACATTATCAACACTGAGCATTAATTTTCTGAGGTAACCTGTAAATACATTGATATCATTTGGTGTCATTTACATTTTTTTTTCATATTAGACTAATATGGTGCTTCATTCTTCCCCACTTAATTTTTTATTGATCCTAATTACTTCTTTAAAGAAGCATCAGCTTATCTACATTTTCATAGAAGAACTGGTTTTTAATGTATTCTCAGTCTTTGATCAACAGTGGTATTCAGTGGTCATGTAAGAAGCATTTGTTTGAGTGGAACAATTCCAAAAACCTTTCTTCAGTAAAGGAGTGCATTTCAAATACCAGCTACTGTGCTTGAGAGCAGTATGTCTTGGAGACATACCTAAAGCTAAGTGGTCTCGTATATCAGAGTGAGACAAACCACATATTTCACAATTTTCAGAGAGAATTTTCACAGTCCTGTGACAAGAAAGTGGCTTTTAGTTGCTCAAGCATATTTGCTGAGAGGACAAAAATTGTATTAGAGAGAGAAATTTATTTTTTATTAATTTGAGAGAAGTTGTTTTCAATTCCCCTGCATTTGCTATAGCAGCAGAAGAATGAAAGCATATGTTTTATGTATATAAAATGTAGGTATATGTCTGTACACTTGTCCATGTGTTTTGAAAGACTGACTAAAAATTAGTAAGGATAAGTAAAAAAAATTGAGGATAGCAAGATTTTTTAAATTTATTTTGTTGTAAACTTGTCATCTACAGGTTGTGAGTTTGCTTATTTCTGAGCTGCCTCCCTGGGAGGAAAAAAGAGTATGGTGCATTTTAGTTACATGATGTATTTTCAAGTGTATATTTTGAGGCTGACTAATCTGTAGGCTCTGCAGGATCAGTGGAGACTAAGAGAAAATTTCAACTGAAGGTGACTCATTCTGGGTTTAGATAGTTCTTTAAACATAGAAAATTTATATTAGGTGAATTCTGCCCAAATACTAGAAGTGAACAAAAAGTATGTATGGGGAGTAATTTTTGTTTGGCCCTTTATAAAGACTACTTTTTACTCTTATACCTTTAGTGTGTCACTGGAGTTGGAAGTTTGCAGGAAGATAGAAATAATGTTTTTGTGCTTGAAATTTTGGAAAGAAATCTCATGACCTAAGCCTGAGCTAGAATTTTAAATGAACAGTTTCACAAAATCCCTCAATGGGTCAGGTTGGAAGGGACAACAGTGGATCATCTGCTCCAACCTCCCTGCCCAAGCAGGATCATCCCAGAACACAGGATTGCATCCAGACAGGTCTGGAACATCTCTGGTAAGGGAGAATCCACACCCTCTCTGGGTGATCTGTTCTGGTACTTTGTTGGAGTGCATAACCTGCGTCTTTCTCTCTCCCTGGGGAACCTGGGGGCATGCACTCCAACAGCTCTTGGGCCCGGGACAGGAAAGAAGTTCTTCCTCACAGTCAGGTGGAACTTCCTGTGCATGTTTCTGCCCATTGCCTCTTGTCCCACTGCTGGGCACCACTGAGCAGAGCCTGGTCCTGCTCTGAGCCCTCCCTGCAGGCACTGACAGACACTGATGAGGTCCCCTCTCAGTTGTCTCTTCTCGAGGCTGAACAGCCCCAGCTCCCTCGGCCTTTCCTCGTAAGAGGGATGCTCCATCCCTTCATCATCTCTGTACCCTCTACTCAATCTGCTCCAGGAGCTCCCTGTCTCTCCTGTGCTGTGTAGACCAGAATGCACACAGCACTCCAGATGTGGTCACCAGGGTGTTGAGTAAACTTCAGACCTATTGTGTTTATGTTTCTTAAGACATGCAGTAAACATTTGTAAATGTTGCACTGGCACAGACACTGGAATGCTTAGAGACCTCTTTCTATAAAAATGCTAAAAACAATGTTTTTATTTGTATTGCACAATGGGTGTTTTTTTTGTTTTTTTTTCTTTTAAGACTTGTTCTTTACCTGGTGTTTTTGTTTGTTTGTTTGTGGTTTTTTGCATGCATTTGGGAAAATTTTAGATGTTGCAATTTAGTAAACTGGCTGAGACAGTCCTGTCTCATGTATGCAATGTCACAGTGGCAATGCTGGCTATGAGTTTTACAGTCCTGAGTAGAAGTGACTGCCTCTTTAATTCTGGACATGCCTGTAATGCTACAAAATGGAACAATTACTTTACATCCAAGCCCCTCTTGCATTGAAGCAGGGCTCCTATTCAGACTTTACAATCAGAAAAGGATAGGTTAAAATTCTCCTACCATCCTTTGCAGCCTAATCCCTTATATGTTTTGGGATTTTCCTCCATTTGTTTGATATTACTGAGAGAAATGGAATTTGAAGGAAACAAGCCCAGTGCATACTGTCTCCAGGGTTTTTTTGGCTATCCCGTTGGCTCCTGCACAACATAAGTTGTTTTCACTTATTTTTAAAGAAGGGCTACTTTGAATTGCATTACTATGTCAGTCTCTTCAAATTTTCTGACAGAGCAAACCTGTTTTATAGACCACAGTTCAGGTAGCTGAACTCTGGAAGGTCTAGTTCTGTCTTTAAATATTTATATTTTTTAAAAAAAGATTGTTTTGTCCTGAGTAATATTGACAGAGTCATTAATGACCTGTCAAAAACTAATGGAGGGCATGATAGGAGGGGTGATCTGTTTTCTGTGTTCTCAAAGGGCGTTAGTTCCCACTCCATAAGTAGAGATAAGGTTTTTTGGTATGAATGAATGTGCTTAGAAGTAAATTGTTGAATATCAAATTGTTTCAAATACTATTTTATGTTAGAGGGGTTTTTTTAAGTGATGAGCAGTTCTTTCGTTATTTGAATTCTGAATCTGTTGCCTAGATGCCACATTTTCCTGTTGTAATGTATTACTTGTTAGTTGGAGCTTATAGAAATTTTGATGAATTGCAAATATGCTCTTTATTTTTTTTTCCTTTTGGCTGGTTTCTGAAGAACAGAGAGGTCTCTGTTTGAGAATTCTGAAAAAAAACCAGCCCTTGACATACCTCCCCCTAAACACTATCTTAAAATTCTGTTTCTTCTTAATATAAGAGGCTCTGTTTCTTCTAGATAACCTGGCTTCATCATTTGGGAGAGCTAGACATTAGGTCCACCTATTCCATGACATTCATCTTACTGATACAGTGGCCTTTTTTTAATGCTAAACTATAAATTGATAGACAATTTGGAAGCTTGTACTTTTTGAACTTTTTCATAAGTAGCACACCATAAATTGAAGCACAAGAAGTTCTACCTTAACATGAGAAAGAAGTGCTTTACTCTGAGGGTGACAGAGCACTGAAAGAGCTGCCCAGGTGGGCGCTGTCTCTCACTCTAAAGAAATTCCAAACCTGGGTGTGTTCCTTTGTCACCTGCTCCAGGTGACCCTACTTTGGCAGGGGTTGGACTGGATGATCTCCAAAACTCCATTGCAACCCTAACTATTTTGTGTGATTGTGTGATTTTGTTTACAAATTTTAATGCCAAGGTGCCCATAACACATCTCTGAAGACATCAGTATAAATTACAAAAATCTGACAAGCTAGACACTCCACATCAGCAACAGACATGAAGAAGTATGTTCTGTTTGGTCAATCAAAAGCACACACAGATCTGGTGGAAAAACTGAAAACTCGTGTAATAGGGCCAAAAATAACTGACTTTAATGGGCAGGAGAAAAATCAATACGTCTTCATCAGAGTGGGATCAGAACTACTCATGTAGGGGAGAGACTGTATATAAATATATACTAGCAAAGAAATCTTAAGCAGAAGGATGCAGCTTCATGTTGAGCACCTGTTGGAGAGCAGATTCCTTAACTCTAGTACTGGCAGGCACTGGGAATATCCAGTCAGCAGGTGTTGCTCAATTGGCTGCAGAAGAATAGAACTGTACTTACAGTGTGTTTGGTTTCTTTAATGAATCAAATTATAAAATGCAGCAAAATGTTGATTAAAGTCATATAAGGACAGGTTAAAACTCATGAGTGGTTTTGGAGAGTATTATGCATCTAGAAAATGCTTAGTTCCTACTTATTATTGCTGTGGTTTAACCCCAGCCAGCAACTAAGTACCACACAGTCACTTGCTTCCAACACCTTCCTGGTGAAATGGGAAGGAGAATTGGAAAGTCAAAACCCATGGCTTGAGAATAGAACTGTTTAATAACTGAATTATTATTAATATTATTATTAGTTGTCATTGTTGTAAAATAGTAATATTAGTAATGGTAGAAATAATAGTAGTAATAATACAAAATAGCAATGAGAATGGAGATAATAAATAAGAATGAAACAAAAAAAAGGCTAGTGATGCACAATGCAGATGCTCACCACCCACTGATTGATGCCTGTCCTATTTCTAGGCAGTGATTGGGCCTTTCTGGACAGCTTCTCCCAGTTCATATCCTGAGCATGGCATTCTGTGCTTTGGAATATCTCTAAATATTGACCCATTTGGGTCAGCAGTCCTGGCTGTGCTCCCTTGCAGCTCCTCGTGCACCTGCTCCCTGGCAGAACATGAGACACTGAAGAGTCCTTGACTTAGGTAAGCACCACTCAGCAGCAACCACACAATCAGTGTGCATCATTCTCTTATTAAATTCAAACCAGTCATCTACTAGGAAGAAAATCAGTTGTATCACCACCAAAACTAGGACAATTATGAAAAAAGCAAAAATAAAACCCAAATCAAACAAATAAATAAAACCACACACATGTTCCATCCCTGCAAATCACACACACACACATACACACACACATCAAATCTCAAAACAATGAAAATAATACAAAAAAATCTATTTTATCATCCCCTATGAACAAGGTAGAGCTGGAATTAATTCACAGTACATTCCTTTCAATTTATTTCCCTCCATTCCAATATCTGCTCTATTACTCTTTAAGACTGACCTTTCAGTGACATGTTAAAACACTAATAGTTCAGACAGTAAACACAGTTTTTATGTAGCAACAGCATTCCTCATTCCACTGCATTTCTACCCTACACAACATTACCTCCTACCTACCATAAGCTGTCAACAGTTTAAATTATCTGCTGTCTGCAGGAAATGTTGATATCCACACTAATCCTTGAGAAATACATGGCAGCATATTTTCTGCATTATTTCAGTGTTATTACAAATTAAGGTGATATGTTACAATTATAAGCCAAAGCATACCTTGTTGCACATGATCAAAATTGCAGGGTTTATGTAATTTTTTTCTCTTATTTTCTTTCCTTCCATTTCTAAATATTTTTCTAAATCTTTTTTTCTTTTGAACACCTCTGAAGCTGCAACACAATCTAAAAGTTCATAAATATCTTGCAAAATTAAAGAATACAGTTAATTTCAATTTAGACTATGCACATAGATCCCCAAAAAGCTAACATATGTTCCTCAAAGGGGTTTGATATAATCAAATAAGAGAAATGTATCTGTGGAGCTTTATATAATGCCTAAGATACAGATGTGTCTGTGGAAAGGCTAAGATATGATAAAAAGAGGATGCTCATCAGGGTGAGATCAAATAAATGTTCTCTTTCTTTGAGTGGTGGTTAGAAGCCTTTACTGGGAAAGAGAGCACACCTCTGTCCATCTGATCAGCTCATCCCACTTAGATTCTCCATTGCTAAGTGACATGGTTGTTTTCTGTCAGCCAGCTCTGGAGTTTGCTGTGGGGTGTTCTATCTGTTCTCCTCAAGACTGACATTTCTGATCAACAACAAAGGTAACATATTTCCTAGAATTCAGTGCTTACAAGCAGGAAATTACAACATAAAGTATTTCTTAAAACATATTTTATAGTGCCTAGAAGTTTTTATTCAGTATACATTCACTATTTCAAAGGAGATTAATTACTGTAGGGAATACTGACAGGCAGATAGCCACTCATTTATTTTATTGGTGACTAATTAATCAGAACATCATTCAGTTAATTCTTTAAAGGACCATTTACAATTACTTTGGGAAGGATTGTATATTATCTCTATTTACAGTTAAAGTGCTTGTTGAACTGGACACCTACAGAAAATGTTCATTTATGCATACAATATTCATATATACAGATAAAGACTGAACAACTAGGACATAACAACGATGATAAATGTATCTGCCTATTATTCTCCTTTAGAAAAACAAACCTCTACTTGAAAATATACTAGTTAGCTGACAACTACTGCTGCTGATTTCTGAAATTTAGTCAAAACAAATTGAACAAATTGTGATGTTAGTGAAACACCTGGGAAATATTTGCTATTAGGTTTTTGTCTGATCTCTAAAATAAAGGTGTAAATATTGTCAAGGTTACCATTATTATCATTAATCAAGGGATAGTTTAGACTGTGCTCAAAGCTTCTCTCACTCTAAAATTGAAAAAATATATCACATTATTTCTTTGTGCTTCTATACACAGTAACTAATTACTGTTCCTCACAATGACAAGTACTAATTATGTACGACTTTTTGGAGGACACAGGCTTTACAGCTGTCTGAATTGGCACTGAGACTCTTTCTGTACCTCCTCCATCTACTACCCTTTGAAACATTGAAAATTATGTAAAGCTGGAAAAAACAGGTGAGAATTTCCTCTTAAAATATCTGTTTCCACAGAGCCTGAGAAACATGCAGCTCTTATGACCTTTTCCAGAGACTGCCAGCTTCTGCATTTTGTGGACATTATCCATTTGTGACAGACCACGGGTAGAAATACAGAGCACTGTCACAGTGTAAGGGGCTCAGTTCTCCTGTGTATGTAATTACTTTAAAGATATTTGGTCAAAATACCAAGAACCTTATTATTTTCTGCAGCTATGCCACTACTATGTTCTTACACAAATGTAGCAACAATTTCATCTCTAAATTCACATTTGATAACTCATTTTTCCGTAATTCTGCACCTTGTACTTCTATATTCCACCCTGGGAATTTAGCTATTTCACAGAGTTCAACAAGGAAACTGCTCTAGGTTTAGCAACAAGTAGGGTTAGAATCACTAATCTTTCCCTCTAATGAACAAAAGGGGAAAATAAGTGCACTCCCCTTCCTAGAAAATTCAGCAGGGAGAAGTTAACTGATCCAAATCAGCAATGTATGGTCTAACCCTGATTACACACAAAAAAATTAATAGAAAGGGTAGTGCAGTGCACACCACAGATTATTAAGCACAATTGCAACACAAATAAAAATGAACCTTTATCATTAATGTTATTGATTAAAATATTTTGAAATATTCAAAGACAAAAATAATAATTTAGTGCAACTATTATGTAATTACTGTGGTAAATTGTATACAGTAATACTTCATATCAGATTCTTCTTTCAAGTAATTGATATCTATGTTGACACTTGATACAGTAGGAAAAAACTTGCAAAGAAAATAGAGAATAAATCACCACTGTATTTTTAGGTTCTTTAGTAGATACCATTACTACAGCATCTGCATACTAATACATAGATGTTTCTTCTTTCCTCAGAAAAAACTTCAAAAAAAGAAGAAAACTGTATTTCTGTCTTTGACACAGAGAGTACAGCAACAATGCTCTGGTTATCAGAAACCATTTAGGAACCTGCTTAGTGTCAAATTTGAGCTGAGAGCCTGTAGATTTAAGGGTCTTCACAAAATGACTCAGGTCAAGAGGCATCTCTGAGGGTTACCTAGTCCAGTCGTTGGCTCAGAGAACTGGTGGACTAGGCAAAGTGCCCAGGACAACAGCCAGTTTTTGAGCATTTTCAAGGATGCCACACAGGTGCATTGGTTGCTCATGGCCCCAACCAGGATGTCACCACCAGCACCCCATGCCCCTCCCATACCTTCTTATTCTAATTACTTTCCAGCCTGTCTGTCCTCAGCCTGTACTTGGGCACCAGGTTATTCCCCCCCAAGTACAGGACTCCATGTTTCCTGTTGCTGACCTTCACAGCATTCCCTTGCACCCATTTCTGCAGTTCACCTTCCTGTGGAAGGCTGTACAACCATCTCTTTGGTCCATCAGCCCACCCAGGTTTATCTACAAAGCTTGCTGAGGATGCACTCTGTCCTGTCACATGGCTCAGTACTGAGGGTATTAAGAAATACCAGGCCAGCACTGAACTCTGGAGGGCACTGCCAGGGACTGGATTTTGCCCCTGATCACAGCCCTTTCAGCCCAGCAGATTCAGTTCCACTTTTCTTCCTGTTAAGTCCACTCTGCATAAGTTGTTCAATTATGATGTGATGTGAGACAGCTGAATTCAGCAACATCTGCAGTTCCCTCCTCATCCCCAAGTCAGTCACCTCATCACAGAAACCCCTTAGGTTCATCAGCGTGATTTCCCTTGCTGCTGTTCCTCAGGTTCCTGAATTCCACCATCTCATGAGCATGACTCCTCCCACTCCCACTCCCGCAGCCTCAACTAGTCTTTCCTTGTTTTTAATACCAGCTCTTGTAGGTCATTTTCCACCATGAGGTTCTCCATCACCGGTGCCAGGAATGCATTCCAGAAACCTCCTTCATACTTATGGTCCACTATGCTGCCTCCTTCAAAAGACATCATGGTGGTTTAAAACACACCTTTGCAAACAGAAAAGAAAACAAATCCATCACCCCTTTTAGAGTCATTAGTTAAGTTACTTCCAAACTAAAGCTCCTCTCCACAGTTGTGTCCTAGAGATTATACAGACCATTAAATATTTCAAAATCCCCACATACGATAATGTTATGTGATTAGGACAGTGGTATGAAAGTGTTAAATTTTTTTGCCTTCAATGTACAACACTAAAGGATAAAGTCACACATGACAAAAAAAAAAAAAAAAAAAAACCTGAAAAAACCCATTTTTAACGTTGTAGGCAACAAGAATTGACTGAGGGTTTAACAAGTTGTATTCAACCTATTGCCTAGCAAAACATGCAGCAGTTGCTGAGTCAAGATTGTCTATTCATTTTATGAAAACAACTTGGAATACTCTTACCATGAGAATAATTATAATATGCAAATACAAAGCCTGAGCATTTGCAAACTGAATGCTTGTATATTCATATCCTTAGATGAGCACTGTGTGTCTGAAACATTTTCTATGCAACAGTTTCAAGACAATTTGCACCAAAATCCATTTTAAAAAATGTAGTTTTCTATATCTTGGCTTAAGTTTTCACATTTATATTACTATACATGTACACGTTTCTAAACACACAGGTGGAAATCCTTCAGTTCATTCATCACTTCAACTGTACATATTTATTTACAAACTATATACAAAGATTATATAATATATACAAAATATTATTTGTGTGTATGAATCATTAATCAGGGCTATTTGCCTACTTGTTAGAATGTATTTGCATACTCTGTCAGGAAACCCACATTTACAAATTGCAGGGAGTTATAATTTTAGAAGTCACTATGAATTTCCTCACTTAAATACTATCTATTACTTTCCCTCTCCACTCTTCAAAAATAACCCCCAAATTTGCCAAGTGCAACAAAACTGTTAAAAACCCTTAGACAAAGCAAATTTTAAATTGATGTTGTAAAGTATTTACTTGAATGCAAATATGAGCATAAAGTAGAAATACCCTTATTTTTTCCTTTTTTTTTTTACTAGAAGCATAATTTATTATGCGTGCTCCTAGTCTAATATGTAACCCATAAAGTTTCAGTTAGAAATAATTTTTAGAAAGAAGTTGCAGTTCCTTGCAAAGTTGATCTAAAAAATAAACACTACAACTGCACCCACAGCTAATCACAGTATTGTGTATTTTCCTTTCAGAATACAGAAAGCATTCTGTTAATATCCAGACTAAGACTTATGTATAATATGGTACCAAAATAGCAAGTTTTTCTTCAGACAGTAGATCATTTCAGCTGTTAGAACTGACTGTTACTGCATGATGCATTTTAATTGAATTTCTTTAGTGAATGCAATAATTTATGTTCATTTTATAATTCTGTTACCCATTTAAGTGTCATCTATAGGTCTTGTCCACCACCATTATCAGGTCTGCCCAGGAAATCTATTGCCATGCATTATTTACATCAATACTGCATTGTAAAGTGTGCAGAACTTTAGAAGTAATATAGATTTTCTGGCTCTGCATTCAACTTTCTTGATGAGAAAATCAAGATACAGTGTGGTTGCTCTTGCAGAATATATTGATTCTGAGCTCCCAAAGCTCAGGTAATCCAAGAAAACACCCATTCATCTGCAGGTAGCCAATGAAAAAGAAAACTAGAGGTATTTTGTCTTGCCTAGGACACAGTGACAGCTGTATGCCAGCCTGGCTGGAACATCTCAGGAGAGAAACATTTTTGAGGTGTCACAGAGTTCAACTGAGTGAAAACAGAAGTCATCAGTTTTCCAGGATTCCTGAAGCTGGTAAGAGAAAGAAAGCTGGCAAATCCAGCTGCAAGGATTCCAGTACATCACTGTCCTTCTGTGCATCGAGGAGAGTACATAATACACATGCCTTGCTATTTTTTGGCAATATTCTGTAACCACAAAAGTCTAATGGAAAAATCTGCCACTCAATTCCCACCTGGAGCCTGGGATTGCCTAGAGCAAGCAGCAGAAGCCCTAAGAGACAAAGCAAAAATTCCTTACAGCATTCTGATTAACACCAGTGAACAAGAGCAACAAGCAGTAAGGTCTTTCTCTTCATTCTGGCCAGGCATGCAGCAAGGGGAAAGTTTTCACAGTGACTGACAATGCCTCCAACAAAGGCCTGAGGAAGGAGGAAAAAAAAGATAAATTTTAAAGGGCTATATTGCCAGAGATCCCACCTTTCCCATTTCTAATGGCATGCTCACTCTCTGATTAGCAAAGAAAAGGGAGAAATCAGCACAAGTCAGTGCTGTAGACACAAAGTCAATTTTTGTAAATGGTAAGAAGGAACCCCAGTGGTAGATTGTCAGATACTGCACTACCGTGAGTAACAGTGTAGTTAGGCATGCTAAAAAATAAAGTGTGCATGGCATATCTCTAAGGACAAAGATAAGGTTGTTTGAAGTGAGGCAAAACTATAGTAAAATATGATTCATAAACAATTTTCTAAATTCACTGCCTTTAGATCAACAAGCTCAGAATTTCAATTGTGTTTACTTTGTGCTAACTCTGATGTTGTACAAAATCTCTCTTTTTTCCAGAGACAGTAAGCTTTAGAGCCATATGTGCAGACAAATTCCTTATTTGAATTAAATTAATATCTTACTGTACTTTTACAACGGCTGGGTCAATTTTACACAATTAGATATTGAAATTGGTCTGCATGAAGTTTTTTAAAAAATTGACTTTTGGTATCTCTAATAACAGAAGAAAATCCCGATTTTATGAAACTTCACTGTCAAAATTTTTTCCTTTCCTAAGTATATCAGACCTTGCTCTCTAGAGAGTCATGTCAATTAAATATCCAACAGACTAGTGCATCCAAGATAGAAAGCCAGAGCTTTTCAACTTCTGTGTATTTGTAGAGTTAAGTAAGTTAAATTTTGTTACCCTTTACTCTTATGATCAAACCTGTAACAAAACCATCTTTAGGGAGAACTGAAAGAACTTTAGTTTTAAATTTCAGTATGGAGTTGTTTCTACCAATCCTTTCTGGTTTGAACATTTATTTGAACAGGAAAGGAGTATTTTACTTAAAGGGCACCACATCAGTTATTTTATTCAATCCAGTGTTTCCTATAATCAGCAAGAGGTCTCTCACTGATACAGCAACTGTGCTTTTGAAGAGTAAATACTGGCCAGGCTATTATGCTGTCTTTTCTTGTCTCTTCTATAAGTAATTTATGTTCTCAGACCTTAAATCACAAGGATTATGGTTTTTCAGTTTTTTGTCCCTTGACCAACTAGGATAAATCAGAAAAGAAAACAATGTGTTTATACATGTGAATGTCCCTGGACAATCTCCTACTGTCCAGAAAGCATAAAGACCTTAATTCCAAATTGCATGCCAAAGAAAAATGTGCCAGTAGCCCTACACTCCCTGCTCTCTTCAAAATCCATCTGTTACAACAAACACTTCAGTATTAACATTCATCCTGCATCTGTTCTTTATTGAACTTCTATTCCTTTGAGTTTTAGAGGTTACCCCTAAGTTGAAGAACTTTTCACTTTTTCCCTATCTTCCTCCACTCCAACTATTTTAAAGATCCATACACATTACAGTGTAATATAAATAATTATCAGTCTAAAAAAGTAAGATCAGAATGAATGTTATGTTTACAATCTGTAGTAATTGCCCACCAATAAATTCTGCCATTGAGTCATAATAGCATAAATTACCTCATTCAGAGAGGTATTCTTTTGCTTCCCTTTGAGGGCTTCAAAACTTTCTAAAGCTGTTTGCAAATGCGTAAGTCAAAGGAGTTCTTTTGCTATGGTTTTAAACCAGCAAATTTCAGAAGTCATTTTGGCTGTATTTCAGAATTTTTGAAAATAAAATATTTATTTAGGAGTAAAGGAATTTGGTGCATATACCTATAAAGTCAACTCCTTTCTTTCTGAGCTTGGTCTACTCATTGCACTCTGATGAGCTGCTGTGATAATAGAGATTTCTAGAAAGACATTTTGTGTTTTTCCTTCAGGTTGCAAATTATTTCCATCTCCACAATTCCCAGTTTGAATGGCTAATACACCAGAGGGTTGTGCTGGCTTCCTGGGGCTTTTCCAGGCTGGTGAAATTGGCCAACAGGAACCTCAGGAAATTCAAAAAGGACAAGTGCAAAGCCCCTCCCTGGGGCAGAGCAACCCCAGGTGCCAGTGTATGGATGTTGGTAACCCAGCTGGAAAGCAGCTTTGCCTTGGAAATCTTGGTGGGCAGCAAGCTGGCCATGGACCAGGAATGTGCCTGGGTAGCAAAAAAGGTGAAGGATGTCCTGGGCTGCATTAGGAGGAGTGCAGACAGCAGGTCAAGGGGACACCAGGGGATGAAGTTCTTTACTCACCACTTGTGTCAAGGCCACATCAGGAGTGCTGGGTCAAGTTCTAGGCTCTCCACTGAAAGGCAAACATGGGCATCCTGGAGAGAGTCTGGCATTCAGGAGACTAATTGGCTAGAATATCTCTCCTGTGAGGAAAGGCTGAGACATCTGAAATTGTTCAGACTGGAGAAATAAATGCTATGGGGAGATCTTGATGGAATATCTGTAGAGACAGTGAAAGAAATGAGAGCTCGTGGCTCTTCTCAGTGGATCCCAGTGACAAGACAAGAGGCAATGGCATAACTGGAAGGCAGGAGGTTCCACCTAAACATAAGGAAACACTTCTTTTCACTGAGAGGGTAAAAATCCACCAGGGAGGTTGCAGAGTTTCTCACCTTTGAGCTACTTAAAAGATATCTGGGCATGGTCCTGAGAAGGTGGTCCTGATTGAGCAGCCAAGCAGATCTCCAGGAGTGCCTTTCCACCTCAACCATTCTGTCATTCTTTGAACTCTAATCTACAGGACTTAGCCATGTTGCTGCCTCTAAAGAATATCCAAACACATGCCTGTGGAAGTTGCTTCTCATGCAGCATTTCAAACAATACACAGTGTGCTAAAGAAAGCTAGAAATAAAGCAGGATGAACCAACAAAAAATCCGTCTTGACCGTGACGATACCATAGAGGACAGAAAGAATGAGTCATGCAAAGCTTTGGGATTCAGATACAAGTGTTTCCAGTATTCCAGTGTAAGGTCTTCCAAGTAGAAAGAATGAAATGTCCAAAATAACATACAGGAAATGGTAGAAACAAACACTTTTTAATAAGACCTTGAAATTGATGTGTAAGATGTCAGGTTTCATTAGTATCTATTGACAGTTTGAAAATATATTCTAAAGTACAAATGTGTTCCAGGAATCGGATAAAAACATTCAGCATCCTCAAGGTTGTACAAACAAATGAGAAATGGTTTTTCCCAAGTGAAGAGTTAGAAAGAATTTCAGTTCACTATTCATTGTTTCTTTTCCAGTGTCTGAGATTGCCGCATAATGTCAGACTGCCACAAAAACAGCGGCACATTGACTCTGGAATATTTACCCTTGCAGAGAAAGGAGACAACTGTCTACAGGACTTCCTCAAAACTTAAAGTTACCTGAAAAGCCATCTAAAACCTTACACCTTGAAAAGTACTCTTCTTTGCAAAAGAAAAAAAAAAAAGCTGCTCCTTAACATATATGAGATTGTTGTCAGGGTTTCAGGTTCTGTTATGCAGCTACCAGATGTACCCTTTATAGAGTTACCTCCTGATCTGACTGATTACAATGTGTTATTGAACACAAGTAAGAAGTAAAGGAAAATAATAAAGAAGTAACTAGCAAAACCTGGATAACTAGGAAAACATCAGGGCAAGAAGGAAGAACTCAGTTTATTCAACATTTTTTGACTTGTGCTATAAGTTCAGTAAAGAATTATTTATCAAAGTCTCTTCCATGACAAAACTAATATACTGCATGCAGCAGAGGAAGAACAGCATGTGAAAAGAAAACCTTATAAAACCTGATATATGGTACTGCAGCATAAGGTTACAGAACAGCTTCTGTATGAGACTAATCAGAAATTCCTTTTTATTCATATATGGGTGCTTCATCCTCCAGGTTACATGGGCATAACAGAAGTATTATCTTACCCAGAGCAGTCCCAAAACAATAATCGATGCAGGTATTACTGCAGCATTCTGCTTTCTTTATTCTGAGTCATGTAAACAATTACCTAAGTCAAATTGCACATTTTATCTGAGCAATAGGAACAATAGTTTCTGTACACGCTTGAACAGAGTTCAACCTTGCCTATACCTTGCTTTAATTATTATGATAAAATCTTTACAGTTGTTACAATCCCACTCAAATGTGTTTTGGGATCCTACAGTGAGTTTCTCTGGGCTGTAAATCATCGTGAAAACCTCATGCCCAATTACACACGAGTGAATGCTTTTGTTTGCACTAACATTGATCTATTGTGATGTTAAACAGAGAGCCTCATGCAAATCTGAATTTTTCAAGTAGTTAAAAGATATATCCCCCATTTTAATTTGCTGGATATCTGTATTCAACATATTACAGGTCAAACATATTGTTGGTTTGGGTTTAAAATGGGCAATTTATTGAAACACCTGATTTCCGTGGAACATTTCTGACTTTGTCCTTAATTTCATGCCCTTTTTTCCCTTCATTTTCCAGAAAAGTGCAGAAGAATAATTCTTTTATTAGTCAAAGGCCCATATACTGGTTACTGTGGTAAAAGCATATCCAGTAAGTATTCTACTAGCTCTTATTAACTCATATAGTTTAAATTAGACAGTTGAATATATGCAGTCATATAACAACTGTTAGTCAACAGTTGGACTATCCCTTGACTTTCATCTCAGAAACCAACCCTTCACACTGATCATTTGTAGCTAACAGCAATAATTTAAAGTTTCCTGAAATTCTTGCAGCATTTGTCCTCTGGGGGACATTGAAATAATGAATGTGAAGTAAATGAAAAAATTAATGTTATCAGCCTTTGAACCCTTAGAACTGGTCATTCATTTATTGCTGACTGCCTGAGGAACAGCTATCCAAGCATAATGACACATCAAAGGATCATTAAAATTTTACCTCAGGTTTGAGTCATCTTTTTTTTTTATGCAGCACTATTCACTGATTGATTGGTTATTTCTTTTAAAATGTACTTATCTAGTAAAGTTAACAAGAAAGAAGGTATAAATAAATACCACCAAGCAATGTGGCCTCTAACAGGATGCATGCAAGTAATCCACTGGGTAGCCAAGCAGCCTGTGGATGGTGAGGACATACTGTACTCCACAGGGGGTATCTGTGAGTGCTCAGGACTAAACTGGCACGTTGTTACACAAAAAACAATTCTGTCTTTTAGCTATGCTGCAGCAAACTCAGTGCAGCAACACTGACACCAGCTCTTCAGGAGCTGCAGCATACAGCTTATACAGGCAATGATGCAGACAATGATAGCAAAATTAATATTTCTTTATTCATTTATGTTTTTCTTTATAGTTCTATCAGTACTTCAGCTGCTGTATATTATTCTGAAGTATGTTGAAAATGCCAGCTTGTTAAGGTGGCATTAGGTTGCTCCTTGTTTTCGAGACGTTGCAAATTTGATGTATACAGTCAATTTTTCCACCATTGTCCATAATACTGATGGATTTCATGTGGCTTCCTGCATTTTATTGCACATCTGCTTCATTAACTTCTCCTAAGTTCTCAAAAGCTTAATACAAGATTACACATACTCTGCTATTTTAGAGCCTACTTTCAGCAAACTGAGATGCATTCAGGGCTTATAAAAGGGGAGGAGGGAGAGTCATTGTTGTGTAACAAAAGGTGTTGAACAGGCTGCCCTAAGAGGTACTTTTGCCCATGGAGATGATTACAATCTGCCTGGCCCTTGTTCTGGGCACCCTGCCCCATGCCCGTGTTCTCTGAGCAGAGGACTGGACTTGGTGATCTACAGAGACATCTTCCATTTTTAAAATATTCAGTGGGTTTGGATCTGTGGGTGCTGGGAAGCTGTCTAATCAATAGTGTAGAATGAAAACAAGGCATAATAAACTGTTCAGTCAAATAAATGACAAATACAAAGCATTTTTTCCCCTGTGAACATTCATTTAAACTAGAGAGCAGGTGACAGTTGGAAAATAAGATGCACAGACAATATATGCTTAGTTTCAACTTGCTTGTTTGGTTGGAGGGGCCACTTTCAGCTGAGACATAAAACATGGAGCAGATGTTATGACAGCATTTACTTTTATTGATATCCCAAAGATGAATCCATAATATATTCCCATGGCTGTATTTCTGCTGATGTTGAATTTATTTCCTTTCCATAGGTACAGTGCTGCTTTGTATTAACACAGAAAATGCTTAGATAAGGGAATAAGAATTGCTTGGAACAAATTTAACCCATCTGGACTTATAGTACAAAGAATTTAACTGTTACACAGTGCTCTGCCAGCAAGGTTTTAAATCAATGAAATACTTTCTAAAATGAAAACCAGTGTTTTTCCATCTCAGTCTGGGAAGTAGGCCATAACCTATACATTCCTCAGCTGGTGAAGCATATAGAGACTGGTGACATACACCAAGTAGGGATTTTTTTTTTTTTAGGATCTGATTTTTCTTTCCTTCTTTTTTCTTTCTTTCTTTCTTTGATGTTGCTAATTTCTCAGAATATTTATAGAGTGGTTTAGAGTTATTTTTGTTCAGAGAATTGTAGTGTAGATCTAAGAGTAGAACTGACTTGTGCACTACATGATTTTGACTATAACATCCTTTCTTTTTGTGGCTGGAAGTCTGTATGCCTAAAAGACCTATTGGAATGTAACAGAATTCATTATACTGAGAAACACTATAATGTTTTCAAGAATTAGCAAAAATAGATCTTTTTATTTAAGTTTTCACTCAGGATATGGAAACAAGGGCAGAGTCTTTGTTCCTAGTGTTCTTATTGATCTTTTAAGTGTTGGTCAAATTTCACGTCTGATGAAAATATGTTCTGATGTTAAACAAAATACTTTATTTACATTAAGTAACCTTAACATTACGTTACTGGTTCCTGATGACCTGATGGTTGGTCATGAAAAATGCTTCATCTGAAAAATGGCATCTTGATTAGGAGATTTGAGAAAACTTTGTTTCCAAATTCATAAACCCCAAATATTTTAGCTGTATTTAAATGCATTCAAAATATGGGAAAAAAAAAAATCTACTGAAGAACAGGGCTAAATCACAACCCATCATAATGCTACTAATGTAACATTTTGTCATGTGCAGGCTGAAGCCTGGTAGAT